>CM055650.1:21164126-21771626 GCA_029378325.1 Elaeagnus macrophylla | reverse complement strand
TATGTTATATTTAAGTCTAATTTAATTAATCATCTACTAATTGAAATAAAATAGACAAATAACAATACTTTGAAGGTTCATTTAATAAAATTATAATATAAAAATTAAAAATGTAATAATAATAATAATAATAATATTACTAAGAAGTTGGATCAAGTCCCATTGAATTTTTAATATCAAAAACCAATTTAACCAATTTTGAATCAATTTTGGGATTTTTAGAATCAATTTAGTTCAATAAAAGAGAAAAAACGAATAATGTGGATTGGATTTGTTGGGATTAAATAAATTGATTTAAATCAGGTAAAATTTGAAGCCCCAAGTAAGAAAAAATGAACAATTTTACATGTACTCCTCTCGCATAATATGTGGGATCTACATCCAAGGCCCACAATGTATTATGTGAGTGAGAAATACATGCAACATAATCCAAGACCCCCAATGTATTATGTGAGTGAGAAGTACATGCAACATATACCAAAGTGTTATCGTCTAGGTCTAGTGCATGATAGAAGTTAATTTTTATAAGAAAACTCCACAATTATTACTATTATGTAAGGCCTCAGGTGCATTTCACTTATTCAAGAAGAAAGGGTATTAAGGTCAATTAAAGAAGCACGCATATGGGGGAATCATGATGAATGAGAGTTTGTTATTAAAGTTGTTACTAGACGTCCACGTAGGATTTCTGTTAGAATTGAGAAGGAATAGAATAAGTAGAGGAGCGTGTTGAGGGAGTGCATTATGAAAATTGTGTAAAAGAGCTCAGCTCAGTGGAGAGTACCAGGCCTCTCGAAAGCTTGGCTAATGTTTTCACGTTTTATTACTCAACTATCAATACAAATTTTCCATTAGAATCTGTTTAATTGCTGTTTTCTATCCAATCTGTGACATATTATGACATTCAATATTTAAAGAAACGAAATATGCGCAAGTATTATAATCAGGTGCTTCATGCTGACTCAATGTTATTAGACACCTAGATTATATTCAATTAGATAAGACTCTTAACATAAGAAATCTTGATTCTATAGCAAACAGTGCCAAGATTTTCTCCCAACAAACTATAATTTTTCTTATATGCCTATTATTCTTCCAGACTATTCAACAGTAACATCATGCATGGGTAGTTGGGTACTGATGATTTTGACACATACAGTTATGTACAAAATCTACTTATAAGAGACATCATCAGGAAGAAACCAAGAACTTCAAATGTTAGCGTGTATCATCAGAAACTTGACAGCTCCTTATCCCCCAAAACAATCTCGGTTTCAAGTTACTGTTTGTTGCAGTAAAAAGCCATCCCATTTGGGTTTCACATGTTGCGCAGTTCGTTACTGTCCATGCATAACTGAAAGGAAGGAGGGGGTAAAATTAAATTTCATGTTAGTAATATTTAAATTTCAAGTCATATTAATAGATGCTCTCATTTACTTCTCAAGCCAAGGTGAACCTAAAAAGCATGAAACTTTAATCCTAAGTAGAAAGAGTTGTACTATTCCCAGGACCAAGAGGACCACACCAATATGTCTTTCTATTTTTTTTTTTTTAAGAATAAAATTGACTGCAAAATCATATAAAAGGCTGATTAAAGGAATGAAATATAGTGAATAAGCTAAGAGGTTCAATGTTGAGTAACCAGCTAGAAAGTTGGAATCCCACTATTACTTAGGAGACTACATTAAGAATTGTAATTGTTCCTATATAAAATGATGATAATGTTCTTTCTGAAAATGAACTGAGAAGCAAATAAGATAATATTAATTGAAATGCCTTTTTGATATAACAAGAACTCTATGGCACATATCTTGATTGTGGGAAGAAAGCAATAAATAATGGAAGATTCATATTGTGAAAAATATAATGCACATTATTCAAACATGCCTAGAGCTTCTAGAGTCTAGACAAGGTTTATGGTCGTTAATTCTGATACAGAGATAGGGCATGGTTCATTGTTTCACAATATCTTACAGTAAATTTGCTCGTGTGATTGATGAAATGAGATGATTAAGACAAAATACTTACCCGGGAAACCAGCTGTATTCTCTCACTGCTGTCCCCCAAAGGGCTAAGCCAGTTGCTTTGTAGAAAGTCATGATCTCATGCACAAAGCCATGAGGGTTCACATAAGCACCAAGAGGGCCATCGCTGGACATTGTCAACATATCACTCCGCCGGGCAAATATGGTCTGCATTATAGAGGCAAGATAAATTTATGGTTGGGCAAGTATAAATCTTTTAATGTATTTCCAACAGCACATGCACAGGTCTGATTCCCATAAAGGTGCATTCGAAAAGAAAATGCAAATAAAGACAAAATCAACTGTTATTTGGAGTGAGATGATTGTGTACCTGACAGATACGGCATTTAATAATATCAACACACTCGAGCAACTGAATTTCCCTGCGCAGCCTATATGAAATGCCATCAATTTCCAGGAGTTCCTGCCTTGTAGACTCAGAAACAGGAACTTTACTGGCAATATAAAATGACAACAGTTCAGGCTTGTTCGCAAGACCATCCAGGTTTGGTGCCCCCACAATCTGCTTCCACATATCTGGATAACATTAAAAAAGCAAAATAAAAATAAAAACCCACCCTTATTTCATCAATAGCTGCAAGGGGAATTGAAATATAAATAAATAAATAATGCATGGTTCCCAAAAAGGGCATGATGAAGATTAAAATAATTTTGACAAATTAGACTCAAGAAATTGCAGCTTATCTGGGTATGATAGACAGAAAGCAAAGTCAAACTACCTGCTGCCTTTTGAGCAAGACTATAAGAATCATACATGCTATACACCCAACAGGGCCAGTATGCACTTGAAAGTCTTTGCAGCTGGTTAACGTCAGTATTTTTCCAACTAGATTTGTGTTGATCTCCTCTGCAAGATGGAATAGTCATTATGGAACTATTTTCCCCACCAGGATATCCATTTTCAGGTTCAGAATGTGATGATTTAAATGAGTCAATGTCATCTAGATGGGGTCTCTTTGATTGGACTCCTGACTTCTCATCATCACTGCTTTCTGATTCATCCAGCATTTCATCAACAGAACAGGAATCAAGTGCGTATTGGTGAATCCGCTTTTCTGTTGGTGAGAGCGCACTCTCAAAGCTTTCATTTGAACTTGCCACAGAGTCATTTTCCATATCCTTAGATCTATGTAATTTATCACTGGAAGAATTTGTTGACAGTGTACGGGGGAGACTGCGAAATGGGGTCAGATTTCTAAAAGCATCTCGTGGAGCTCTCAATGGTATATCTTCTTGGATGATTTGGATTTCCCCACATGGCTGAAAAGATGGATATTTTACAAAAAAAATAAGCTTTGTACCATATGAGGACCATGTAAAAGTAGTCAAAACTCAGACATATAAAACTAATCTAACCACTCTATCCTGATCAATCCATCTGCGTCTTAGATGAAAGCGCTGTTGACCACGGGTGACAACATTCAGTGAACCATCCTCTAACCTCCGGTATTGGCGAATCTGTATCACTATTTTTTTTTATAAATATGAACAGACAGACAAACAACAGCAGAATCAGCATGATGTAGTGCAGTCATCATACCTCTGCTGTAGTTCCAATGGTTGCAAACTTCATTCTTCCATTATCCCTGTGTGCTCGAATCTGTAGGAAATTTCAATCCCTTACGAAGTTTGAGAAAATGAGAGAGAGAATTGAATGACAACATAGATTAAAAATGCATACACAGACATAATGTGCAAGCAAGGTAGGTAGTTTACATACCACTCCGATTGTATAAGGAGCATCAACTTGAGACAATGCTCTCTCAACAGCAGCTACAGAATTAGATTGAATAACTCTAAGTGGAAGAGTTGCCTCAGGGAAAAGAACGACTCCTGAATACAACAAAAAAATATATAAAAAAAAAAAAAATGAATTTCTCTTTCTAAAGCCGAATGTCAGAAAATGTATCTAGCAACTTCAAGGACAGAGAGTACACCAGAACAAGTGCACTACAAAGCCATTACACATAATACCTAGTAGTCAAAAGTCCTAAGGTAACAGCTTAAGCAGATCAGTATATAAAATTTGTCTAGTAATGGAATAATAAAAGTACAAGACAATTTTTTATGCATAAAGACCTCAGGCAATTTGGTCAGTTCTCTTCTCGTAATTATTTCTCATCGTCCATATTATCTAGAAAAGGGGAAACATGTTTGATTTGCTGGAAAATAAAAAAAAAGTAAAAAATACTGGGCAAGAATATAAATAAATAATACCTTGGAGATAAAAAATTGGAAGGTTGAAAACGGCGCCACCATCCAAAAATGCAACTCGATGATGTGTGTCCTCAACTTCTGTTCCCGCACATGCAATGTCAATAATTCAACAATATGGAATGCATGTACAGAATTTGGGAACTGACAATAAACACAAGCTTACCACCAAGGTACGTGTGTAACGAAGCAAGACTGGGGTCAAAGGTAACTTCACCAGACGGTCCAGCACCATCATAACCACGACCTCTATCCATAACAGAATAAGCAGTGACATAGTACGACCACAATGTTAATTTAAGCACCATACTAATGGGTCATTCTGAAAGTATGGTGCAGCTTTTTTTCTAACCATTTCTTTCATTAACTTCAACATAATCTAAACATTAATGAAAAACACTGCCTAACGTTCTATCTCCCCTAGCTGATACACGGCAGTACATGAGATGTGTGTGACAATGGATATAAGGCGAAAATTCCCCATATTGATATTAAAACAAATAAACTCTTCCAAATATCAGTTTAGAAGTAGTAATATTATAAAATAGCAAAAGTAATAACGAATTAGACAGGAATACCATGTCCATCCAAGCACAGAATTTGTAAAGCTAAATAAGCAGAAGGCATGATAAAACTAATCAACAGTAAAAACATACTTCAATTAGTAAAATTCAAAGCCTTCTTGTGATGAATTTTCTTTGGAAAACTCGGAAAACCCTAAGTTCCCAAATATATTAGTAAAAGAGAACCAAGTAAAGAGTTGCCATGTGATTTTTTTGGCGAGTAACAGATTTGCAAATCGAAATGGAATCATAAATAATTTACAGATAAAAAGGAGTAAGGGGGAGATAATTACATGTCGTCATGACCATCGTCTGATAATTCATGAAGGTCATCGACCTCTTCAACCTGCAATTCCTCGAGATCGAGCTCTAAGATCTGCTCGATCTGTTGTCTTTCCCTCTCGCGTGCGATTTCGTCATTCATTGTCTATCTATTTCTCACTAACTCTCTTGTTGTGTCTCTTTCTTAATGTGATAATTGGTTTTGTTTCGATTGGGTTGTAACTCGAAAATGGATTGGAATTTCAAGGAATGCCCGCCACGCCGAATATGTTTGCGGCAAGTTTTTCCACACTCTTCTCACTCGAAAATGGATTGGAATGTCAAAGAATGCGCAATAGCGTCCTTTAGATGTCGGATGCCGGATGGTCTGATTCATTAATACGTGTTAGAACATAATAATTTAAATTAGGTGACAATTTATGCCTGACCAAAAGAAATTTAAATCGAAGTATTGAAATTGTATTAAAATTAGGATAATTTTTATTTAGCTCAAATAAATTAAATTGTGCTCAAAATAAAATTTAATAACAATTATTTATAAAATTTTAAGTATATTTACCTATTATTTAATTAAATTTAATAAATATAAATTTAAAATACAAATTATAACTATACTATAGTTCGAATTTTATTTTATTATTTTAATTTAAATTATTGTAATTTTGAATTTTCATATTTAAAATAATTTATTTATAAAAATATTATTTTAAATCAAAAATATATTTAATTTAATTTTAAAAATTTATAAATATATAATGTATTTTAAAATAAATTATATGAAAGCTAATATGAGGGGATATGCAAAGCAAGAAGGGTAATTCTTACGCCTAGTCTGTTCCTCATGGGGCATTCTTCATTGATGTTAAAGTCGAGATTCTTTCACAAATTTTAGTTCCAATAGAACAAATGAACACTTTTGGACTAACCGTTTAAGATCTTCAAATTGGGTGAGATCGTTTAGTCAATAAAACAGTTGAAATCGAGTAGTAAAAACTAGTGCAATTCGATTTCTAATTTTAAAAGGATTTTACAAAGAAGGGAGAAGGGCATTTGTGGTATAGTAGTTTTAAATAACTAAGTTTTATTTTCTTTGTCCTTTTTTTCCTTAAAAAGAAAATATTTTCATTTGATAATAAAAAATTGTCTTAATATATTAGTTGTTGTATTTTAATCCTTAAAATTTTAAAAATATATAATTTAGTCCTATATATTTAATATATATTATACAATTTAATTTTTGTTTTTGTTTTTGTTTTTCTTTCAACTTTTAAAATTAAAATTAGAGTGCATTTTTAAAAAATTATAAAAAGTGTTACGATTTAAAGCTATACTGCTAAAGCATTCATCATGGGACTTAAGACATTCCATCACATACCTACAAGATTTTATTTTGTCTTATCTCTCGCAAATTCAAACTATATTTATTATAAATTCAGCGACAAAAACTAGCATATATCAAGTTGGGTATAGAAGTTTTAAGGTCCTATAATTATAAATTAAAATATTAATTAAAATAATATTTTTAAATTTATAACAATAAAAATAATATTATTTAAAATTAAAAAAAATGAATTAGTACTAAAAAGAGTGTTATTTATGTTATTATAAATTTTAGAGGTATTATTTTTTTAATTTTATCTTATAAATTTCATAAACTTTCATCCTGTGATTATTAAGGTGAGCAAATTTTGTGGTATGATTTAAAAATATGTTAATCAAATTTAAAATTTTCAAAAATTAGAATATTTTGAGGGGTAAAATGGATATAATATATTTCATTAATAAAAAAACCAACAAAATGAAAGAGAGGGAGAGCGAAAAAGGATGAGTTGGTGAGTGGGCCGGCCAATCGGCCAAGGGGCGACATTTTTCCATTGTCGTTGCCTTTTTTTTTTTTTTCCTTCTGTTTATTCATGAAAAAAAAAAAAATAGAAGAGAGAAGGGAGAGAGAGTGAATAGAGAGGAGAGGGGGCCAGGGGGGCAACAGTTTGTTGGGTTTTTTTCTTTTTTGTTCTTTTTATTATTATTATTATTATTAATAAAAAATATTATTTTTATTTTATTCCTAAAAAGAATTTATTTTTAAAATTTTTAACTTAATTAATTATATTTTTAAATTATAAAATTAAATTAAATGAACTCGATTTAATAGATACAAGAAAAAATATTTAAAAGGTGCAATACAGAACCTTAAATAACTCCGGACCCAATCAAGTTTTTGTTCCCTACTCAAGTAACTAATGGCAAAATAGTCAACCCGTTACAAATGCATATTACCACAATAAGTTTTTGAATCTAATATAATTATTTTTTACTCATGTCATTATAATATGAATATTTGATTTGTAATTTTTATATATATTAAGATCATTTTAAAATAAAAATAATAAAAATAAGATAAGTTAGCATTTTCCTTAAGTTTTTTATTATTATAAAAGTAAAAATATTTGAATTTTTTATTTTATCTTTACAATTAATTATAATTTATTACTATTATCTTTAAACAAATAAAATTTATTATAATAATAAATAATTGTAATAACATTGCTATTAGGATCTCGTGAGATGGGGCGAAAACAGGGATTAATTACCTGGTATAACATGCTTTTTAAAAAAAAAATTAACTTTTTTCTTTTCGTAAAATAACAAAATAATTGAATTTTGATAAAAAAAAAAAAAAAAATAAATCACACTTTTAACCCTTAAACCACCTAAATTTAAAAATTTAAATCTAACTTTTACATATAATTTAAATTTAAATGTAACCCCTACATACAATAAAAATATATTATTTTAAAATGGCAGAAATCATAGAAAATTAAAAAATAATGAAAATAAAGGTACAAAATATTTTAGAATGTTTTTCTCAATAAATGATATTTAATAAAAATAAATTCAAAAATCAAAGTTAAATCTCAAAAAAGGTGATGGATTTAAAGAATCACATTTTTCTAAAATAAGAAAAAAGTTTCTAGAAAAGATATAGTTTATTACGGGATAAATAATAAAGAAATAAGTATAAAATAAAAGATGCAAATAGAAGATTTAACATACTATTAACTAATAAATAAATAATTATAGATAAATTATCAAAAATCTCACAAAAGGATAAAAAAAAAATTGTTTATATTCACCTTGGAAGAAGACAGATTTTAATTAAAGCATATTTTAGAGAATGAATTGATACTCCTATAAAATTAGTACTATTAGATAATAGAATAATAAATAGAAGAGATGCTTTGTTAGGAATGATACATGAAAATTTAGGATATCAAAAACTAAAATTCGTAGCATACCCTAGGTTTGCAGTTAATATTAATGACAAAAATTTAAATCAAGTAGTAAATTTAACATATAAATTTGAGAGAGCAAATTTAATGAAATGAGAAAATCATCCATTTTCTATACATTACATAATAGGATATTCATTAACTAATAGTCATAACAGTTCAATATACTAACAAAATGAATTTATAGAGATAGAACAAAATTTCCAAAAAATAGGAGAAATAACAAAACCTAAAGTAATAACAAACTTCAAAATACTAGAAAAAATAAAAATTAGATATTAAAGAAAAATTTCTTATACCAGGTATGAAAAGTAGTAATTCTATAATAAAATTTATTAAAGATAATACAAAGGTTAATAAACCTGAATGAAAATAACAAGAAAAAATAAAAGAGTTAAAACAAGAAATTAAAGAAATTAAGAATTTACTAATACATAAAGTAATAAGAGACTAGAAAATGTAAAAATTAAAATTACAAAAAATAGAGTTAGAAGGAAATGAAAATATAAATAAAAGTATAATAATCATAATGAAAGCTTTAGTCCTTTTAGCTGAAGAAGTAAATGCAACTTGAGAATTAAATACCAACTATTTACATAATATAAATAATATACAAAATTTTTTTTTTGAAGAAATAAGATAACATAATTATACTAAAAAATAATTAGATATGCATAAAGAAATAATAAAATTAAGAAAAGATGTAAATAATATACCAAAAACTAATAGATTAAAACTTTGACCATTTAAAATGATTAAAAGAAGAATCCCTTAGAAGATCTGATGCATTAATATCCAAAAATAAAAAATGAAAAGATGAAAAAAGATCCAAAGACAATGATCTAATCCCAATATAATGGAATATATAAGAGAATCAGAAGAACAATTCATGAACCTTGAAAATAAAGATATAGAAAAATTAATTAGTCTTTTAACCTTAACAAATAAAAAATTAGAAAGATATTATGAAGAAAAAATTTATACAAATAGAGAAGAAAATGATATAACAATAATCAGTGAAAATGAATTTGAAGAAGAAAACATAAGTCCAAAAATACATATAGAACCAGTATTAACTGCCCCAAGAAGACCAAATCCAAAAAAAGAAGAAACATCTGACCCGTATAGGGAAGAAAGATATAGACAAAGACAAGAAGAACCTGAACCTTTAAATAAAAGAAGACATCCATCTAAAATGGAAGAAAGTTTACATTGAAAAACCAGGAGTATTATCTCACCAGAATTTAGACCTCATGAAAGCTATAAATCTAATACTTTAGATCTAGATTGTATAAGAGATAGAATAAATATTTTAGATGAATGGGCTAGTGAAATAAGTATAATTATACAAATTTCTACGACTACACAAACAAATTCTTTCACTTGTAGAATATTAGTAGCTCACAAAATAATAAAAAATGTAAAAATTTAGTTTACAAATTTAACATAACAATAACACTTATTAATGATAGAAAATGCATATACTGATAGAGAATATTTAGAAACTGTGATAAATGAAATATATAAAGAATTTATTGGAGAAGATAAAGGTAGATGTATCACTAAATCTAGTGAAAACGAAATAAATGAAGTCAAATAGCATTTAGCTAACATGGAGATATGTAATATATGTTATATAGATTCGTTTATATGTGAATATGAAATGTATTATCATAAACTTCCACCCTCAATGTAAGAAACTTATAAAGAAATATTTTTTTCAAAAATTGTCTGAAACGTTACATAAAATAATAATAGATAAAATATACCTGATATATTAGGCTGTAGAATAAGAAGCCTTAAAAATTGGATAATTTAAAAATGTAAAAAAAGGAAAGAATATAAACAAATAAAAAAAATGATAGAATTAGTTGTGATACAAAAGATTTTAGAATGCTAGAAAAATATGAATGCAATATAAAACCTTATAATAAATATAAGAAACATAAAAAATATAAAAAATTTAGAAGATATAAATTTAGAAAACAAAATTTTAAAAAATATAAAAGAAGGTATAATAGAGAACCTTATATATAAAGGTATTTTAAAAGAAGAAAATTTAATATACCAGAAAAGAAAAATTATTATCCATCAGGAAAGAAAAAATGTAGATGTTAGATATGTAATGAGGACGGTCATTACGCAAATGAATGTCCTAATAGACTTCAACATAAAAGAAAATTTTCACAAAATGCAAAAATTTTATAAGAAGCTTTTAGAATGGAATTAAAACCTATAGAAGAATCTGATATAGATGATATGTGCAGTATTTATCTATTAGAAGAAACTGAAGAAGAAATAATATATTCAAAAATATCTGACTCTGATTCAGAATTTGATTCTGAATAATGGATGAGTTATTAAGTATAATAAATCCAAATAGCACCTATATAAAAATAGGATTAAAATTTAAAGGATATAATAATTATCATTTACATGCATATATTGATACGGGTCTAAATATGTGTGTAGCTAGTAAATATGTATTTTTAAAAGAACTTGGGAAACAGTCACCAATAGAATTGATAGTAAGGATAGCAAATATACTACAATAAATCTTAATAAACTCTTAAAAGATACAGATATATTAATAGGAGGAGAAATATTTCATCTACCTACAATATATCAACAAAAATTGGCGTTGACATTTTATTAAGGAATAATTTTTTTAAAATCTATATTAACTTTTTACTAAATATTTAGACAAAATAAGCTTAACAATCTTAGAATGTGAAACTATATATGTATCAAAGATAAGAAAAATTTTAACTGTTTTATCACCAAATTTTATGTCACAACATAAAAAGCAAAAAAGTTGTGAGAATATACAAGAATAAAAATTATATTTAAAAAATATTTCTTTAAATATAGAGACTAACCAAAACTCTTTCCTAAATGAAATTCAAGAAGATAAAGTCTTAATAGGAATAAGAACATTATTAAGAAAAGTATGTTCAGAAAATCCTTTAGATTTAAATATTAATAAATCAAATTAAATAAAAACTATAAAATTAAAAGATCCTTTAAAAGTCATCGAAGTAAAACCTATGATTTATACTCAAAAAGAAAGAAAAAAATTTGAAAAATAAATTCAAGAACTTTTGAAATTAAAAGTAATTATTTCCAGTAATTCACTCTATTTGAGTCCAATTTTTTTAGTATAAAAAGAAGCTAAAAACGTAGAGAAAAGAAAAGAATAGTTATAAATTTTAAAGCTTTAAATAAAGAAATCATTAATGATGATTATTTTATTCCAAAGAAAAAAGAATTTGTGTCACTCATTAAAGGAAAAAAGTATTTTTCAAGTTTTGATTGTAAAAGTAGATTTTGGCAAATAAGACTTAATGAATAATCAAAAAAATTAACAGCTTTCAGTTGTCCATAAGGGCAATTTCAATAGACAGTTGTTTCATTTGGTTTAAAACAAATATCATGAATTTTTCAAAGACATATGAATAATGTGTTTAAAAAATTTCATAACTTTTGTTGTGTTTATATAAATGATATACTGGTATTTAGTGATAATTTACAAAGATATTATTTAGACATTGTCAATATTTTACAAAAATGTAAAAAATTAGGGATATTATTGTCTAAAAGGAAAATAGTAATAGCTCAACAGAAAATAAAATATTTAGTATTGGAAATTAAAAATGAAAAATATTACCTACAACCTCATATTTTAAACAATATATAAAGTTTTTCTAGTACAATTAAAGATAAAAATCAACTATAAATATTTTTAAGATGTTTAATATATGCAGAAGCGTATATAAAAAAGTTAACATAAATAAGAAAATTATTACAAATAAAACTTAAAAAATATTATATTTGGCAATGGACTGACCAAAACATTAAATACATGAAAAAGGTAAAAGTACATGTAAAAGATTTACTTGCCTTATATCATCCAAGACCTGATAATAAAATGATAATAGAAACAGATGTTTCACATGAATATTGGAGAGAAGTATTAAAAGCAAGAGTTGATGACAAAGATGAATATCTTTGTAGATTTACTTCAGGATTTTTTCAAGACCCTGAGTAAAACTATCATAGTAATGAAATAAAAAAGGTTATTAAAAAATTTACAATATATGTCATAAGCTCAAGATTTATTGTTAGAACTGATAATAAAAATTTTAAAATTTTTTTAAGAACTAACATTGCAGGAGATTATAAATAAGGAAGAATTATCAGATGACAACAATGGTTTAATTATTATAAATTTGATGTAGAACATGTGCTAAAAACTAAAAATAGTATAGCAGATGCTTTAACTAAAGAGTTAGCACAATTAATTATTTTTATGATTGTAGGAATGAAACAAATTGATTTAAAGATTAAGATAAAAGAGGAAATAAAAATTCTTCAAAAACAACTTAAACTTTTATGTCTTGAAAAATTTCTCATAGAGGCGCGTAATATAAAAGAAGAATTTAATTACTCAAAATAATTCTCAGAATCTCAAAATTCTAAAAAAACTTATGAGTAAAAAGTTCAGACCAAAATGGAAGAACTTAACATTTCAAAAGAAGAAAAAACTTCTAATAAAGGAAAATGAAAGCTTAATTAGGTTGATGAAGCTAAAAAAGTAGAGCAAATTATGTAGTTTATAATGGTCCAAAACCTGAAATTTACAGTAATTGGGCTGATGCAAGCAAAGCTATTCTTAGATTTAATAGAGTAACTCACAGAGTCTTTACTAACAGAATAGAAGCTGAATGAAGCTATACCAACTACTAGACACTAAAAATGATAGATCCAAAGAAAGTGGTAGAAAATTATTCGATTACATTGCAACAACAACCAGCTTCAACCAGCAAGTTAAGAACCATAAGAAAGGTAGTAAGGCCACCAATTTTATTTAGAGAAACATCTTCTAGACAAATTTCAGAAATTAAAGAAGAAAAAGATCAGTATACAAATTTTAGCAAAACTCAATGATTAAGCCTATAAAACTTGGCTAGAAAATCTACCCAAGAATACATAGAAAATATGACATTCTATACAACATAAAAGGGCTATCCAATTGAAAGTAAATTCAACATTATAAAAGGAGCAGATCTAATCTTTGTATATAGATCATATCATGCAGAATTAATTAAAAATATTTACCCATGGATTAATTTAAGTGAATTAAATTATTTTCCTAAAAAATTTAAGAAAGTTATTAAAAATTTTAGGAAAAAGATTAGAGCAGGAAATAAAGCTATTTATCTCAGATTTTTTAAGTTCATTGATGGATTGGAACGATGAAGGTTGTATCAATCTTTATCATTTTATCAAAATAGGCATTGCTAATTCTAACAGAGAAGTTCTCAAGCCAAGGGCACTACCGGAAAAAGAATTTAATACAGAAGAACTATGTATGTTAACAGGGCAAATACTAGGACAAATTTATTATGAAATCAAAAGAATTGATAATTCTACTGAAATTAAAGTAAATTATTCAACAAATAAGGTCATTATTATCTCTTACAATAATATGGCCCTTACAGAAGATGATGGAGAAAAATCACCAAATTTAAGGCAAATTTTAATAACAACAATTTAAAAGGTTGTCCAAAAACAAGAAAAGTGTTATGCTATTATGCAAGGAAGGTCACCCAATATCACAAGTACATTTACTGTATCAGAGATCGAGAAGATGAAGAGACGACATCATCTACATCATCAAGAGTGTCGGCAATAAAGACGTAGGATCATCGTTAGGAAAGAAATAAATAAAAATAAAGATGTAGGACCCACACCTTATCGGTAGCACATGCTAAGGAATAATAGGTTAATTAGTTTTGTAAAAGAGATTCCTTCATCTATAAAAACAACTCTTATCTCTTATCTCATGACACTCTCTCCACATCTCACTCTACAGATCTCTCTTACTTTCTATTTATCTTAGAAACTTTATGAAAATTTTATTCTCTCTGCTTATGTATAATTAAGAAATCATGTATATTTTAGAAATGAGCATCTAAGGATCCTTTCAAGGTTCTTAGTTAACCTTAGGTTATAAAAATTATCTTATCTTGAATAAAATAGAGTGTAGTCACTCTTTCCTTATTTTTTGTAAGTTAAAATTTGTACACCATAATATGTACAGATGCTAGGGATTCTCCATAACCAGATAGGTATTGAGGATTGGAACAAGCTAAGGCATACCAAGTGTCACAAAAGAAGACAAATAGAGGAAAGGAAGACCATGATGGACCCATTAAACTCATGTATGATAATTATAAACTTAAACTAGTTAAGAATCTTGAATGTTTAAATATTTGATTCATAAGAAAATATAACAAAAGCATGATCAATATAGAATTTTTTGAAAGAAAATTCATGAAAAATTTAGAGCAATATTTTGATAGTAAATGTTATGAAACCTGTTTATAAACCTTTAGAAAATTTGATACTATTTTAGACTTGTCTACTGATTATATTTATAGTATTCTATACTTGATAGACCATCCAGTAGGAAAAATTTTAAGAAATTATTTTATATAAAAATATGTTCTAGTAAATGACACAAAATTTGATAACTTAATATTTGAATTTTACTTATTTAAAGAACATATAGGAAGATAAACGTTAACTAAAAATAATGAGAGACAATATTCAGAAACTTATAACAATATTAGAATTAATAAATTTAATAAATCAAAAAGAAGTCTAATATTTTAAAGAACAACTTTTAGAATCAATATTAAAACAATGTAATTTACATAATGAATATCATGATCAAAATTGTAATTGTTTAGAATATATAAATAAATTAAATTTATTTCGCAAAATAATATAATTCTTAGAAACACTTTGTTGAAAATACAAATTAAAGTTTGAGTTTGTCTAAATTGAGTTTGGGCCAAAAATTGGTATCAGAGCCATAAACATAAATAAAATTAATTAAATCATCCAAAGGATCAACATGGTTACATAAAAATTGAATTATCATAATTTTTGTAAACCTTACAAAATTTTTTGAAAAATATTATAAGCTTTACACACTTATTAATCAAAAGAATAAAGGAAATGATATTATGGTAAAACTTATATCCAAGCTTTAAATGAAACTCATCGTTTCAACTTAAAAAAGTACTATTTGAGTAAAAGAGTCTTTTTCCTCAAATATGAGCTATTTGAGTGAAGAACCGCAAAAATAGAGTAAACACATATGATCAGTTATATTCTAGTCCAACAGGTCAACACATTCTTCATTTTGGATTATTGGTTCAAGTTGATCCATCATAACAATAACTTCAAAATCAATTTATTTATAAAAATTTCAAAATCTTTCTAAATATAGCCTGAACAGTTGTATACCAAGTCTTTTTATTTATTTATTTATTAAAATTAAGTAACTGTAAGATTAGGAGTAGAGGTGACAATTTCTGACACGATCCGAACACGACACGACACGAATTTTTTTAGTAAGAATTGATTAATAATTTTTTCATGTTCTTAAATATTTTGTTATTTCTTACTATTATAAATAGGCAACACACAAAAAATTTAAGTAAATTTTTTAATGTATCAACCAATATAAAAATAGGACACGAATAACACGAACAAACAAGATACGAATACGATTAACACGACACAATTGACACCATTTAGAAGTTGATTTTCAAGGTGTGTAAGTTGTGTGGGTTTTAGGTCAATTTGTCTTGTATTTTTCGGTTAACATTTTAGTTTTGTAACTAAGGTGTATCTATTTAGTCCAATAACTTTAAGTTTGAGTCATTTAAAAATATTTTTTTTTAAATGTCAAATATTTATCATTAAATAACATGTGCATCTCATATGTATTATTTTTAAGGATATTATTAGGATTTCATTAAAAGACCTACGTAATTGAAAAAAAAAAAAAAGGTATTATTGATTAATTCTAGAGTATACTTCCTAGCAATTTTATTAGTTGTTCTTTTTATCAAGCATTAAGTAGTTGTGTTTTTCAAAAACATAATTGCATTAATATTGTTAGAGTATCATATTATTACTTATTCAATAAATAATAAATAATTTCTCATTTGGAAACGCTAATCGTTTATCAAACCCAATGCATCATTCTAATATCTTCTTATTTTCCTCCGATTCTCAAACTTGTCTCTTTGGTTCATAAAAAAATGGTGGTAAGGATCCGATTAGGGCGATTCAAAATAGTTTTTTTTTTTCAATTACGTGGAACTTTTAATGATATTTCAATAATATTCTTAAAAATAATACATATAAAAGGCACATATTTATTTAATAATAAAATTTAACATTTTAAAAAAATTGTCCTTGAATGACTCAAACTTAAAATTACTGAACTAAGTAGACCTACTTTAATAGTTATAAAACTAAAATATCAATTGAATAAAATTATACAACTAAATTAACCAAAAACCCTAATTTGTGTAATGTTAATTCAAAATAAATCTTTCTAAATATAAAACATTATTTCGAATCACAAGAACTATATATTATTTGATTACAAATTTAATATAAAATAAATTGAAAGGTGACGAACTATATAAATGGTCCTTAAATATTTTCATATTCTATATTTTAACTTCTTTATTATATTTTCTTATGATTTGGTCCTTTTGTTGTTTATTTTCACATTTTGGTATCCTTACTTTCTTCCTAAGAATTTAGTACCTTTATTTTTAAATTTTTACACTTTAGTTTTCTTACTTTTTTATACTTTTGAAATTTAATTTTAAATTTGTCTCAAATTTGGGACTAAATGTGTGAAAATTAGTAAATAAAGGGACCAAATTGTATGATAATAAATACGGGGATTAAAGTGTAAAAATTAAAAAATAAATATATCAAATCATAAAAAAATAAAAATAATTAAAGTGTAAAATGTGAAGAAACTATTTGTGTAGTTTAAGCGTAAACTGAAATAAAATAATTATTTTCAATAGACAGCCGGAGTTGTAATTATTAAGTCACTTTAAGATGCCAATTATTTTTCCCCAAAAAAATATTTTAAGATAACACCAATTGATTTGAGGTAAAAATAAAATTTTTAAGACTTGTTTGATAACGATTTTAATTTTTAATTTTTTTAATTCAATCATGTGACGTGTATTTGGTAACAAATTTTTATTTTAATTTTTACATTTTTAAGGAATCACTACCAAAATATGGGACGATTCATTAATCTTTAAAAAGAAAATTCTTGAATTAGATTTGTGATTTCTAATTTTTTTTATTTTGACCAAATATTTTTTCTAAAGACTAAATCAAATCTTATAACTTTTGTAAGTATAAATATTGGGAAAAAATGATTAAAAACTTAAAATTTATAAAATAAAAAAAAAATAACTGAATTTTTTTTATTAAAGTTCTTTAAAAAAATAATCAAAAAATAAAAAGTATATAACCAAATATAGAGGTAATTTTTAATTTTCTTTATTAAAAATCATTAAGTATAAATTAACTATTTTTATAAAATAATTAAAAATTATAAAATTAATTATTTAATCATAAATTATAAATTAAAATCGTATCTAATTATATTGTCATAAGCATATACAACCAAATATTCAATTATTCATAGTACAAGTGGTGGCAAAGTGATCAGCGTTATTCCTCACAAGTAATATATATTTGATTCTCTCTATATCCGTTACTGAGATAGCATTCAATTATGTATTTTATCATTTGTAAAAGAAAATTATTCATACTCGAAAGGACACTTTTCCTACTAAAAATTCATTCTCAGGCAAAAATAAATTAAATGTTATATAAATGTTTGTAGTTCATGCTTGACTTAATAGTGAGATCTATCTAAATATTCGTAGCTCATAGCTCATGCTTGACTTAATAGTGAGATCGTGCTTAATTAAAAATCACCAAGATTGACCAATAGGCAAAAATAAATTAAATGTTATATAAATGTTTGTAGCTCATGCTTGGATGTTACGTACACTGTATTGAAGTTTAGAAAATAGGCTAAGAAGTAATTAATATTGTTACACATTAGTATAAATTTTTCACTATTTTTTTTTAATTCAAACAATAAACGCAGTTAGTAAAAAAAAAAAAAACGTGACACAGAGAGAGAGAGAGAGAGAGAGTAAAACAAGAGAAACTCCAAAAGCCTAGCAAAAACCTAAGTGGTCAGTAAAAAAAAGAAGAAAAAAAGTAAAATCATTGAGTAATCACTAATCTAGTTACATTTCAACTTTTAAGCTCCAAGCCTCAAACTGTACATTACAAAAGTAGCAGATCCACTGATCCAAACTTTGTTAGATACTCGAACAATGAAAAATTATAAGGCCACACAAATTTATACTAATTTTTTAACACATTATTTATATTATATCACATATAAATATTATTAAAAAAATAAATTATTTTTTTAATTTTTAAAAATAATAATCATACGTGATATAATATAAATGATACGGATGAAAAAATGAGAATAAAAATGTGTGATATTAATATTTTTCTTTAGAATGATAGCTCAGCCGTAACGAACCACTCTTTCATGTGCTGTCATGCACTTTTGCAACATTAACTCCCTATAAAATCTCTCAATAAATTCCTCCGCTGCCTTGTCGACGTAAAAATCATCGTCGCCATCTCTCGACCGTACCGAGGAGTTCATTGTCTTCATAGGCCTTCTCAATGGTTCTTCCACTACCACATCACCACCACGAAACATCTTCACTGAGCTAGTGGCCACCATATTGTCATTAAATGTTGGCGGTGTCCGGTAAGAGGGACTAGAAGGCGCGTGGCGTTTATAATGGGAACCAAGATAATGGTTTTTGGATTTGCTTATGTGGAAGGGGATGTAGGAATGATGAGGTGGGGTGCTGCTACAGCTGAACTCATAGTCCCTAGGGGAGACATAGGACAAGTGGACGTCATGTGAGCTACAGCCTAAAGCGGTGTGTTGGCGGATCATGAGATCATTGAAGGACTTCCCTAAGATCTTGCCACGTTTCATCATGAAGTTGAGATCTTGCATTAGCTTTTTCTTTGAGACACTCTTTTGTAACATGAACAAAATAAGACGTACCATGTTGGTAATTTTCTTGGGTATTAATGGTTGGCTTGGCTCCATATATACTTGCGGAGAAAACTTGCTTGTGTTTTAATGGTAGAGAGAATGAGAGGCATATGACTAGAGATAGAGATAAAGATTGTGGTAAGGTAAGAGAAGTGTTAGGAGAGGAATTTAAAGGGGACTTAAAGGTAGAATGGGGCCATAAATTCACTTTTCCTTTATATATTTTAGATATTAAAATGCAGATAAGTCCAATAAGGTATGCTTTACTTGATGATTTTTTTTGTTTTTATGATTTTTTTTCCCTTATATAAAATTCTATTTTTTAGAGAAAATTTTGGCTTTTTATTTCTTATTTTTAGTTCAAACGATAGGAATCCATTTTGGTTGTGGGATGTATGAGTTGAATTTGAATATTGAATCTTTAGGCTAATGTCACACAATCTTACCAACTGGAGTATGAAGTAGTAGGCAGGCTTTTGTAGTTGAGTTTAACATGGTGGTGACGTTGTGTTTAGAATTAATTAGGATTTATAAAGTTAATATTTAAGTGGATGAAGTCTAATTGGTTGCTTTATCATTATTTTGAGATTATTACAAATTATAACTCGTCTTTGTTTGACATATATATATTATTTTTTTATTAAGAAGATTTTTTATTCGGAGCAAAATTTAACTTAGTTTTTGTTTTGATTATGTTTCCAAAGTGTCAAGCACTTGATGGTGAAATTAGGACATTTATAAATTTTACTTTATAATCATCCACAAAATATACGTTTCTTTAATTTATATCTCATGCTTGCCCTCAAGTGTAGTTAATTTGTTTCAACAAAGGCTTACACTTGTATTTTTTTAATGTCATTTTGGATCACTTGTATTTTCTTTCCAAGACATTTAATTTTTATCACTAATATTTCTTTTAGCAAGGCTTATATCAATATTTATTTATTTTATACATAAAAATTTGAATCACGTCTAATATATTTTAGACAAAATTATCCATACATTTTAAGCTATTGATATTAGTTATCCTTTTAAGATATGTTTAAACATAATAATGGAATAGGAAACACATTCAATAAAAACTCTAACAATATAATAATTACTACATCTAATAAGGACTCTAAAATTATTTAAAGATTTAGGTGCATTATTTATCTAAAATAATATTTTGTAATATAATAATTGTGAATGTATCTTTAAAGTTTCAATTTTATAATTAATCAAGATATTTATTTTAGAATGTATTTTATATTACATTATGTATTATGATAGAGCAAGTGACAACTTTTATATATATATATATATATATATAGATTAAAAGATATAATTTATTATATAAGTTTTTACACCACCAGTTTTTAAGGGTTAAGATTTATGACAATAAATTTCTCCTATTTTTTCTCCCATACAATTTTTAAATCTCAATTGTCAAAAAGATGATGGTGTAAAAAATTAGGTAATAAATAAGGGTTACTAATCCTATCATATATATATATGCACTGTTCCCCATATTATTTAGACAAATTTTTGTGATAGATTATTTTTATTTTTAACTATAGATTTAAGTTAAAATAATGATCAATATATATTTTTGTTTGATTTAGTTTTATCATTAATTTTAAAAATTATTTATTGAATTTAAAGTTGAAAATATAATAGCATAATCATCATTGATTATAATATTCTATTGTTATGATGATTTATTAAATTTATATATCAGTAAAACATACTTTTATATATATATATACAAGACTTTACATATATGCTTATAATACACTATTTTCCATAGGAAGTATTGATTGATGATGCATTATTAATTAAAATAATTTATCATGGGGTTTCATATAAGGTTCCCAAGTAAAATTCCATATTTTTTAAGATTTCATCGTAATGAAGATGTCCACCTATAAACGTTGTAATAGGGTAAAATTCTTGTAGTGTGGTGTTTTAGAAGTTAGAAAGATCTACCTTTGAAAAGTCTATGGATATTTACTTTCTTCTTTTTGATGTCATAGGAGGTATAATTTGTCGACATTACAAGTTGATTAATAATAGTTATTGATATTTTGTTATTTGTATTTCAAGTTAGTCACCACTCACCTATATGTATAAACATCATACGAAAGAAACAAATTATTACAAGTTAAAAAAAGCCTTGAGTTCTGGAGTGTATTCTGATCAACATATTTATAAATAATTGCTTTTGGCTTTGTACAAGTTGTTTATTCTTCCCATCATGTATTATCTTTGCTTGTATTTACATTTATGAATACTTGTACAACAATTATTTCATAGTACTTTCATTAGGGTTTTGTGATCAAACTGTGGGCTATAATTTCTCAATGATAGATTCATAATTTGGAATCATAGACTTTTATCATTTTTAGTTATTACCCTTTTTCTTCATAGTCTATTCATTGCTAAGCAAAGTACAATGGAACCTTAGGAATTAAAACAGCCTAACCCTACAATACTTCAGACCAGTGCTAGAGGGTTTGCTTTAATACATCAGATAAGGCTAAGCAACATTGATTAAAGCAACATGTTTGTATATAAAATATTCATTTGATAATGGGAATTGAACTAAAGTAGTAGAAATTAGAAATAAAAAATTGTAAGTCCTTAAGTGGCAACTTTATTTTGAATTATATAAGTCTTTCTTTAGCTCTACATTGTCCTACATTGCAATATTTATAATTTAGAGTACCAATAAGTTAAATTGCTTTTATTATTTTATTTTCGCTTGTGGTTTGATAATCATTACAGTGTGTAGGGATCCTATGTCACTTCAAAGAAAGGATTTGTTATGAGATCTTTAGCTAATTTATAATTTATTTAACTTGTTTTAGGTCATGATTCTCTCTCTCTTTTTTTTTTTTTTTTTTTTTGATAAATGAGAATTCTTTATACCTAAAAAAATAGTAGATTTTAACTTAAATTTTATTAATGAACAAATATTAAATTTATATTTAAATAATGCTTATTTTTTTATAATAAATAATAATAAAAAAGAGAAGAAAAGTAAATATATATAAAATTAAAAAAAAATGGAGAGGTTTAATCAAATTAATTTTCCTTAAATTTTGGGATTATAAATATATTTAGTAAATTTAAATTAAGAAAACAATAAAATAACAATTCTTAAGTTTTTTAATTACAAAAATATCATTTTTTTAATAATAATATAAGAATTTCATTAAATACAAGAAAATATTACAATTTGAATCAAAAGCCAAGATATCAAATACATCACATATTTAGAAACGAAATCAAGGCTAGCTTGCTGTTATACATCCAAAATGTCTGTGATTAAATATACATGAATATTGAACAATAACTCTATATTACATTTTACTTTAATGCTTGACGATAATAATCAAAATAATAAGTCTTCGATAGCAAAGGAGATTGACATCCAATATATAATTTTACAATATAACCAAGAAACTTTCTAACCATAACAACAAGCAAAATAACCATAGAACCTTCTAAGATTCTAGATAAACTAAAATTTGAAGGACATAATAAATACAATAAAAAGAAAAATTTAAACAAGCATAACCACACTAGGTTATGACCTAGAAGTTTCTAAATTAAAATTGTAGGACAAAAACACATAGAAAGAACCAAATTTATTGAAAATAAAATTTTAAAACAAACAACCCAATCACCAACCAATAGACCACGATTGAGATTTACCCAAAAAGCATCTAGCAACAACCCAATAGCAGGTTGACATAGTAGCAAACAACGACGACCTACCCAATGACAGATTAGCCACCAAACGGCTTGAAAACACCAGCCCATTGAGTAGCACCAAATGTTACACCAAGTTGCAATGGTGATGCAAGGAAACCCCAAAATTGCGAAGCCATACCAACACCAAATATGTAACCCAGACACCCTAAGGTAGCTACACAAACGTTCTAAATGACAAGGATGACCAAATGGCATGACCGAGCCTTGCTGCCAGCTAGGAAACCTTAGTTTTGAGACGAAGAGATAAGCGAGAGAGGAAACGAGAGAGGAAAGATGTAATGCTTATTCAAAGCATGATAACTGCTTCTATGTTCCTAGTTAATGGCCTTCTTTAAACACAAAAATAGCATTTTTATATCTATTTTATATGTTTTTTTATTAAAGAAACTCTAGCTTATAATTTCACATTTAATGCTGTCTAATTACGGTTATTTAAATTCGTTTAATTAGACCCGTTTTATTTTATTTGTTATAAGTTCTTTAAGTATTATTTTATGAAAAATTTTCATTTAAATTTTCAAGTCATAATATTGATAGCAAGGGTAAATATGAAAAACACTCCAAAGTTTACAATATATCAATAACACCCCTTAAGCTAAAAATTATATTACATGTTTGTTGAGAGAACTGCTTGGTACTATTGGAATTTTGTGAATAAAAAAATCAATCTAAAACTTTAGATGATTTTCTAAGAAACTCACCCCCACCATCCTACATCTTATCTCCAATCCATCAGATAACCCAAACTTTTTTTCTCCCAATAAAAAAGAGGTGGAGGAGAGCCACTTCAATTTTTTAAAGAATTACTTGTAAAGATACATCATTGGATTGCACCCTTTTGCCGAACGAGAAAACGAGTTTTTGAAACTCAAACTACCATCATTCCAATCAAAAAATCGTCAATAATCAACGATAAAATTAATTAACTTTGTTAACTGAGCTGCCTCAAACCTATATCAAATTTGCCCTAGATATCACTAACCATTCACAAATACGCGACTTTGGTAGCTTTAAAGTCTCTCTTTGGAAGCATGATTGATATTTCTCTTTAGAAACATGATTGATATTTTACTCTACATAAAAGTGGATTGGGAAGATTTTCACAGGTATACTTGTTGACTTCCTCAAACACATTTATTATTTGTCCTTTTAATGATTTAACTAACTTATGATGCTTTTAAATGGTTGTTAGGGAGTAAATATTGGTGCTCCACCTCAGGCAGTAAATCCAAGTCAATCAGGACAAACAGTGTGTTCAATTTCAAGGTCATCTCAAATTAAAATAGGGAACATTGATTAAGTTGGGATAATCTAACCACCACATGACTTGCACGTGATGAACAATTAACCTATTTTAACTCTTACAGTTCACTTTCAAGCTCATCTCAATTTATCAACTAAATGTATAAAAATTGAAAAGTAAAAAGATCAAATCAATTTATGAATGGAGCACATTTTTTATGATCTTGCATCATGCAAATCACTCTTCGGTTGAGAATTTCTTTCAATCTAGACCCGATTTCGTTCCAGGTGATTTCCGGAAAAAAAAAAAATATGAGGACCATTGAAGCATTTTAATTTGATGCAAAACATTCAACTATCTAGGGCATGTTTCGTGTTTGTCATAACCCTAAAGTATATAGGTTATGGTTTTCCCGAATGCTAACCAAGTTCATACAAATGACCAGTTCACGAACATAAAGCAAAAACAGTGTGCATTCTCTTCTTCGTTCAACACCTTCCATGCCACTGCTCTCTCATACGATATTGGTCTTCCCATGCTTGACAAGCAGATACCACCTTGCAGACACATATAACCCTGGATGCATCCAAGTAAATCAATGCATTAATCATCATAATCACAAGCTTGGACTGTATCTTAATTGAGCGCAAACAAGGCACTATGTTATTTGGACTCTCCATTTTCGTGGAGTCCAAGCAACATGAACATGGATTTGAGTACCCGGTCACCCTAATTTGTGGTATATTTACAGAAAATTTTAAAAATTTGGTGTCTGACACCTGGATACATATTAAAAAATTTACGACTCTCGTGTTTTAAAAAGGTCTAACATAGGTTATGGATAACCAATAATACTTTGTAGTGTTTAGCTCATACACAGGTTTGCAGAGTTTTCACACACTTCATTTTTGTCATTTTTCCCAGGAAATATCTAATTCACTATAGTGCACCATCTCTGAAACATCGAAATGGGACTTATTTTCCCAATTTATATATATTGCTAGTTCTTACTCAAGAAAAAAGATACCTGCTGCATTATCTGTGGGAACTCTGAGCATAGGATCTTCCGTCCATTGTCATCGAAAATCTTTTCCAGAGTGATGTCCTGAAGTGCAACCAAGGTGGTTTCGAGCATGTCCAGTCCTGCCTGATTCGCAAAAGTGAAAAATGGCAATTCCTGCAACAACAATCATGATAAACGGCAATGCCTGATTTAGCAAAAAAAATTATACCTGTAAATACATTTTGTTTACGTTCACATTTGTATTACCAATCTCATTGAGGATCACTCCATGTTATGTGAGAATGTAAGGGCACTTAACTTCGAATGGCTAGCTCAAGATCCTCCAAAAATTAATATATTCTAACTTCTAAGAGGTCAACTTATGAAATTTGATTAGGAAGAATACTTAAAGAGAAGACTTAATCATAGGTAAGACAGCTAACAAAAACAAAAACAAAGAAGCCCAAGCATGTACCTTCAAAGAGCAGCATAGTACTGCATCTGAGTGGTTCCAAAGATATTTAAGAATGGACTCACTTCCTTCACTTTTTATTAGTTCCACACCAAGATAGAACCTGAAATATCAACAAGACACGTACATCACTACCATTCTCTGAACCAAACTTTGCTGGAAGGACTTGAACTTAAGTACAGGACCCTAAAATAGCATTTCAATATATACACACTGTTACTGAGTGTACATAAACTATATATGTACATAACGTACAAGTTAAAATATTATTTTGGGGCCAATTCGATTATGTAGAATATATACATGCAATTTTGGGGCTTCAAGTCGCATCGATTCATGACAGGGATTCAGCAACAAATTGTAGTTATCAATGGAAATTTGAAAATGGATCATCAAAACTCAAAATTAAAAATTGATACCACCCTCTCAAAATCAAACCAAAGGATATTTATAATCAATTACTAAAGACAGTTTACTAATTTAACAATGCCATCCCAAAGTAACATATAGATGGATGATTGGATCTCTTGATAATGATCATAAAGGCAGCACAACATTGTTAAATAACACACCTATAGCTTTGACAAATCCAACCAGCAAGTGTTTGTGCTTCAGGAGTGCCAGGTACAGGGTGCAAAGCAGCTTGCGAACCAAAAGGAGAAGGGGACAGTGCCAATGCCACTCTCTGAACTGAGGCTACAATGCTCCGAACATACTGGCGAGCCATAGCAGCTACATCTTCCTGAAGGTGAATTTCAAATGCAAATTGGAATGCAATTGTCATCACAGATTTTCTACACCCACCATTTCCAGAATTTTCACCAAACGATTTGCTCCCTGTGCATCCAACTTCAAGAGCAGATGCAAGATCAAGCGTGCGGTTTGAACTAGGGGAATCCTGCAGCATTTAAGCAAATAAATAAGAAACAAAGTTCTATGAAAGAAGGAATATATTTCATTATCATTCAAGAGAATTAGATGGAAAGCCTACCTTGCCAGAATCTAGAGGAATGATGCGAAAACCAGAAGGTAGGATTGGTGCATCGTCAGAGAAAGAAGCATCAATTGGGGAAAATATTAGTTCAGCAGAGGTCCCAAAAAAATTCTCGTCCACTCCACTACGAAGCTGGAGTCAGAATAATGACAAACAGTGAGGGTAGATAACATAACTCTTCGTTAATCTATGAACTAACCTTTTCTAATAAAAAAAAGCGATCACTTTCCTAGGTTATAGCAGAACAAGGGAAAATATGCAAACTTAATGAGTCAAAATTCGTATACGCAACAAAGTACACTTACTTGCAGGAGGAAAATGTCAAAAGGCATAATCATATCATCCTGATAGTGTCCCATATTCTCAAGCTTAATGACCTCCAGAAACTGTGATCAAATAGCCAATAATTATAAGAACTATTCAAAGCAATAAAGATAAGTTTTTATTAGCCTCCAGATTAAGAATTTTTTTTATCAACGGCTAAAGTCAGATACCAAAATTTTACCTCTTCATGCTCAATTGTTTGAGCCAGTGGAAGAATAACCTGGCCCCCGAAGCTTCCAGCTCGAGAAATTGGCAAACTACAAGGACTAGCTTTAATAGCAGCAGCAGAATAAGCCTCGATACTGCTATCTGCCCACTCTGACCGGTGTTCACGGAGGAATCTCAGAAGTATTGCAGGAGGAACATTCTATAAGAAATAAATGAAATCAATAAATCAGTGGAAGAACTTGTAATATTCATTCTCATTGACTACACCAAACAAGCTTTTTAGTAAAAATGTTGTGCAAAAAACATTTAACCTTTACCTGCAGCAACATGGATGCTTTGGCACATAACACTGCATTGTTCATAGACGGGAATCCACTTGCATAAGTAGGATTTACACCCATCAATTTGCTAGGAGACGAGTTCACAAGAAGGGTAACATCATCAATGCCATCACTTTCTAGCATGGACCATCCTTCATCTGTAAACCCATTGACCGCATCATTGAAACCCCTGCATTTGTTGTGAAATCCTATTAGAAGACCAATTATCAAGAGAGCCATCCATTCAAGGGACAATCTATAGGGCAATAAGAACATACTTGCTCAATTTTTGACTAAGGGCACGTAGAGCTGCAGGTCTTTTTCCCCATCCAGTAGCATTTGGTTGAGAAACTTCTTGAGATATTTGTCTTAAATAGCGTAATGCCTGTTATGAAAAGAAGTCCCATTTCAGAGCATTAGATTTCTTTAAGTCCATACAAATCTCAGCACTTTTAATTCTAAGTGATACAAGCAAAAACAGAATGTAACACCAGAAGATCTTACTGCTATAGTTGTTCTCTGAGCAAGTAGAGTTGAAGACTGATAAAGTGGTCGCAGAACTTCGGTACACTCCGAGGCTAATTTAAGTAATCATATGTCAGAATTGCAAATTTTCCAAGTGACTTTACTGATAATATAAAGCAAGCTTCAGTACCTCTAACTCCATATGATCAACTATATGAATAATTGAACCACCACCCTCACAAGGTCTTATCAGGTACCCACTTGATAGAATTTCTGCTCTCACAAAGTTCTGCACCTGTGGCATGCTCGGGCCGTTCTGAGTGTTATTTAGTGATCTTTCACACACCTATCACAAAATTTCCAGATCACGAAATTGAAAACAACAAGGGATAAGATAACTGTCTAAATGAGCAAACACAGTAAACATACCACAAGACTACCGTCTTCCATAACAGAATGTGTAGCGCAGCAACCAGAAGTCACGAGCTGGTGCCAATGTAGTTGGTGCATAAAGCTAAGTCAAAGCAAGTGATATCCAAATTAGTAAAGCGGGTATTCTTTCAACCCTTAATTATGTGAAAGACTGCAAAATAAGAATTAGCAGCAAGCTAACTACCTGCATGTAAAGCAGTTCAATGGTTCCACCATTTCCAGTGGACAGCACGTTTAGAACTTCCACAGCTCGGCAATCACGGTACCATGAGGGCCGATCTTTGAGTATTTCAGAAACCTGTGTAGCAAAACATGATGGTTTAATATTAAACAAAACTCAACCATGCTTTGTAATATTAGTAAGAATTAGAAAGCACTTACTCTTGTAGGTTCTAAACCCACAAGGCTGCATGCTCGTGCTGCCACACCAGTGCAACCATGAGAAATAGCAATGATTCCAATGGAATCCGGACCAGGCTGCAGATTTATTTATAATAAAAGAATAAGGTACAAAAAGTTCAAGACAATATGCTATATGAAAAAGCTGTAGCAATAATGCTCCAAAATTAGCAAATAATGTAATAAGTGATACTAAGTTGGCTGAGTCATAAGAATGAAACACAAAGATTTAGAGCATTATATATGGTTTTCTGGAAACTAGTCTACTATTTGAATTATGTTATAAGAAAAACAAGGCCAATTTCTTGTTCGAGTAATTTTTCTTATTTCTCAGTTTATTAAAAAAATGCAAATTGCATGAAAACAAAGAGCAAAGCATTAGAAAGTCTTCTTAACAGAAGAGATAGTGACAGTCAAAACAGAGCAAACACGAACGGGGACAGATAAATACAAAAAAGGAAAGAGAAAACAGATAACTGAAAAGCGTGTAGTACTAGTAAATAAAGAATAACTGGAATTATTTAATTGGGTAACCAAAAAAGGATTTGAACATTATGTTGTCTATAGAAGGTTAGCATATATGTTGGTCCTTTAAACATTTTTCTTGACAATGAAAAACAAGTAATGAATCATGTTTAACAAAATTAAATAAAATAATAATTGCAAAGAGGCAAGTAACCTTCATCCCAGGCAATTGGACCCACTCTACAGCAGTTCCAGTCGCCTTTGAAAGAAACTCTGTTAGAGTTTCCTCAGCAATGGACACAAGTCTGGGGAAACATCCACGCATAAAGTCATAAATCGAAACAATTACAACCACAAAACGTACAAGGCCTTCGTAATGCACAAAGAAGGAAAGAGGATCAACAACAAGAAGAAATTCTACTAACCCTGCAGGGCTAGCATCCCTAGGAGGATGGTGAGAAGTCAAATGATGTTGACTTGTCACCACAGATTCACAACTTGTGTCTGTGTTAGCTAGGTTCACCTGCAATTCAAGACACATCAATATCTAGAAAACCCACAATTCAAAATCACTTATACGTACAAATTGCGTCCTAAAGATTAAAAAGGGCAACAATTTTATAGGTAAAAAATCCCAATTTTGTGAACAAAGATTTAGTTTCTTTCAACTCCTGTTGTCCATTTGTAACTGCTTCTCTTTTGATTGAAAATGGTTCCTAATGGCCCAAAGTACTTCTTAGGTTTGTTTGGTAATATCCAAGAAAAGTGTTTACAAAAATTTGAGAAGCATTATTAATGCTTTTAGGAATTACTTTTGAGAGAAGAAAGTAATACATATTTTTGGAAGTAGTTTGGATGCATATCTCCTTCCTAAAATAATTACTAATCCACTTAAACTAAAACACAGAAAATTTGATAAAAAGGTAAGAGAAGACATGGTTGAATACGTTTTGTGTTTGCTGGCGGAAGTAACTGTTATCGTACACCAGATGTGAAACCTGCTTTTGCAACCTATCATTCTCCTCCATTAACAGCTTATTCATAGCTGTCAGTTTCCTGTTCACGGCTTGCAACCTTGAAGACTCTTTTCGTTGCTTCTCTCTACATCTGTGAAGACCCAAATAAAAGAAAAGGAAACCTTTAAAAAGAACAACATTATTTGCATCAAACATATACCTAGTTAATCTTAATCAAAACAGACAGAGACTGAATAAAGTGATAAATTTTGTACCTTCTATTCTGGAACCAGACCTTGATCTGTCTGGGCTCGATGTTAGAGAGGATGGGACATTCCCTGATGAGCTGTTGGCGGCGCATAGATGTTGGTTTTGGACATTCATGGTAGAGCCTTTCTAGGGCATCCACTTGTTCTGGGGTATACCTTACATATTTTCCATTGTCAATACCAATCATCTTGTTCCCCTCTTTGCAAGCTGAACTCACCGCCATCATCCCCTCACTATCCATTTTCGCAAAAACAAAAACAAACCCAGAAATGAAATTGATTATGCTTCACCAAAGTTAACAACTTTTATGAAAAAGGTCCAATCTTTTTTTCTTCTTCTAGATTTATACATAGCTCATTGGAAAATAGAAGTAAGATTGTTTATCTTGTTAGTGGTAGAGCCTTTGGATGGAACAAAAACAATCCCAATATTAAAGCAATGAGAAAATTTCTTGGTAAAGAAGAACCCTAACCTTTTCAGTTGGCTATGAAGCAGCTAGTTCATCAATCACAGAGCATAAGAGACTCCATTCAAGATTGAAACTTTTTACTTGCCAGCTATTACCAACTCTATATGGCACTTAAACCAGTTTCTCCTTTTCGCAACAAATTAATTTCTCTCTCTATTTTCTAAATATCCTGAGAGAGGAATAAGAAACTAACAGCTGAAAAGTGAGTTTGGGAGAAAGAGAAGGTTGTTGGTAGAGACTGATGGGACGTCTTAGAGAAACTAGATAGCTATTATATATATGAAGGTAACTGAATACATGACATATACAGATGAAGCAGTCAAAGAGAATAAAGGGGTTGTTCTTTTTTTTTTTTTTAATGGTGAGAGAGACTTAACAAAGACTGACGAACTGAGAAAGAAAATGTGAGGAATATTGGAATATTGAGACGGGATAGCTTATATGAGACACTCACAAAATACCAGACACAAAGATTACAAAGAATCAAAACCAGCAATGTTTCTTGTTTTTACATGGATAGAGATCATTTCATTTTGGTTCTCTCTCTTTATCTCCTTTTAATTTTGTTTTGATGTTTCTGTTTGCTTTTGCTGCTAGCTATGTCTATTTTCTTTGCTGGTTTTGTTGGACTCTTTTTAGATAGATGTGGTTTAGTCGAATAAATATAAAAATAATAAGAACAAAATTAAATGTAAAAAGATAATATTATTATTATAATATTTATTTAAATAGTATAATTAAAATAAATATTATAAAATTATAAATAAAATTAAATTAAAAAATAAACTTTTTTTATTACTAAAAGAAATAAAATGAATAAAAAAATCATAAATAATTATACAAATTGTGAGAAAAATAGAGAGAGTTAAAGTCATAATGAAGATTACATAGGACTGCAGGCGTAATGAGAATTACTGCTATTATTATAATCTTTTTATGTTCCATTATAGAATACGGTCAAACCAAACACAATAATATCTTGAATAATTTTCATTACAATTACAATTACCGTTAATCAAACATACCCTTAAATCATTCTATGTACTCGTTGTCACATAAAAATATTAAGATTACAAAAATTTGCATGTAATTTTTTATTCAATTATATAATAATATATAACATAATTATTTTAAAAAATAATTTTTTAAAATAATTTTATCACGTATCATATATAAATAAATAAGATGCATAAATAAATACAATTTTATATATTTCTTTTAAATTACCTCTGTTGCCTACTGCATTCATATCGAAATTTCATAAGGTGCACAAATTCAATAAAATGGTATTTGTACTATTTAAAATTTATAATTGTAAAAAGAATATTCTTTATATTGATCTTACATATTTATCCTATAAATTTTTAAAAAATTATATTTAACGTTATTTAATTAAAAATATTTAAATTGAATTCAAGTTAACTATATTTTTAATTATCAAAGTGCACTTAATTAAACTTATTATTTTTATTATAAATTTTAAATTTTTATTTTATATAATTAAGAAAACAATTAAAACTACAATCACTGTACTTTGTAATTATTATTATTATTATTTTCTTTTTAAAATGGAGAACTACTTTGTAATGTTGTATTGAATACAAAGATATGCAATGATCAACACCCCATCCCAACGCCGCGTGCGATGAATATCAGTCTCCTTTATCAAAGAATTATATATTATTTTATTATTTTTTTAAAATATTGTTACAATTGTAATTTATTTATGAAAATTATAATTAATAATAATGACAATTAAATACTTAAGTATATTTCTTCTTTTAAAAAAAGACTCTAAATTTTGTTTTATTAATAAAGAAAAAATATACACATTTATGTGAGATTCGAACTGAGATTCTTAATGAAGATTAAAAATCTTACCACCTGAACCATAAAAAATTTTCAAATACTTAAGTATACTTAGTTATAAAAATATACGTTAAATTTGTGGTAAATGTAGTATGTCATGTGTTCTTATACGTGAGTTTGAATTTATCGGTACGTAGTTTAGAATAATAACTAATGATCAAGGATTAGGGTCATAATAGTCTTGTAGCTTATTGAAGAGTGATCGAGAGATAATCAAATGATAGAAAAATTACTTTTATTACGAAACAAAAGGAGAGTATATATTTTTTAGTTTTTAATGTTATAAATAAATACAATTTTCACCATCTCTCTCCCTGCCCTTATAAAGTCCACTGTTGCATTTCCATTTTTCTCTCTCTTTCGGTGGCTCTCACCTGTCGGAGAGAGTTTTCATTCCTTCTTAGTAAGGAATAAAGTGGTGGAAGGTCTTAGATCTTGATTTACATCAAGATTTGAGGTTTTTTTTTTTTTTTTTTTTAGTGTTATAGTATTTTGTGATCTGTTTGGGATCACCTCTATGGAGTTCTCCTACAGATATTTGCATGTGTCTTTGTGTGGATTTTACATCTGTAAAAGTTTGGCAAGGTGCAATTGCTCTATTCAAGATAGGAGTTTTTTTGATGCATATATTGAAACAGTCTTAGATGGTGGTGTAGACTATCAAAGATGAGCAACAAGAAGACTTGTGAGATTATGATATTTCTCACAATAGAATCATCTTCCTCAATGTGTGTGATTTATGCTTTTTTAGTCTTTAATGTTGTATTGATGAATATCATCTATGCATACATTTTGTTGTATTTTTCATATATAGAATTATGAATAATTAATTTTTTTAAAAAAAAAAAAATTTTATTTTAGGAGTATTATAAAAAAAATGTTATATTGAATTAAATTTTGATTTTATCTTTAAAAAAAATATCATTTTTTTTAAAAAAATAACTAAATTGACTCTATTAAGAATGGGACTCAAGTGTTCTTATCAACCTATCCCTAGTGAAGGTGCGTATCCCAAAGTATAGTGTAAATATGTAATGATTTAATAGACAATTTATCCCAAATAAAAAAAAAATGTGATGAAATGGTAACTTTGGTGTAATTTTTGTAAATTTTGGGATCTTAGGGAATTTAGTAGTAAATTTGAAGGTTTAAAAGGAGTTTAGTTTTTTTATATTTTATTTTGAAAGATTAATTTGCATGTTTTCATCTTTTCTCTTTTAGTTTAATAGTGTAATAATTTCATTTTCTCTTGTTAAAGAAATTTAAATAAATTAGTTATTTTTAGAAAGCTCATTTCTTAAATAAGATATCACACACTAGTTTACGATAAACATAATTTAAACTCATGTCTTCTCAGAATTGGCCAAAATGTCCTAGGAAAAACTTGTTACGAGGCCTTTTATATATATTATATTTAATAATTTAAATTATAAATTTTATAATATTGAATAAAAAACACTATTGTAATGATAAATAATGATTCATACATATTATTAATTACAAATATATATATATATATATATGATACTAAATCAATTAGTTGAAAAAATTAAAAAATTTAGATTATTGATAAAAATTATAATATAGTTTATAGACACTATAATTTTTTTTTTTTTAAATTTACATAGTTGAAAAATTAAAACTTAAATTTCCTAAAATGAGTTTAAGAATTTGAATTCTTTTGCTTGGGACAAAGGTTGTTCTTTACATCTCCACTAATTATATATTTTTAAATAATAATTATATTTTTATTATATTTAATAAAATTTTAAGTTAATAAAATATTAAAGAGATATTGAAGTGTTTATTAATAGTAAGTCTATTTTTAAATACAAAATAATTATTTGATGTAATTTAATAAATTAATTATATTTTAATGTTTTCGATCAATAATAATTATTAAATTTATATAAATAAAATAATTAATTTATATGATAATATGCACATTTTTTTATTATAGAAATAAAATAATAAACAATTATGGTTGAATTATTGGGAGAAAATACTTGAATGTTCAACGATTAAAAAAATAATCGAAAATAAAAATAATAATGATAGAATTATATAATAAAAAAATAATATTTTACATGCAAGTGGTTCTTGCTTCGGGTCAAAGACTTTATATCGAATAATATAAATATTTTTTAGATTAAATTATATTTAAAATTATATTATGTTATGTTTATATTGTATTTATTTTTGTTAGTGTTTGAATTTATGTCATATTGTATTCGTGTTTTATTATTGATTTATATATTAAATATTTTTAAAAAAATTTAGTTATAGATCTAATTAACCTAAAGGGTGTGAATAAGTTATTTTTAATTTTATTGAATTTTAATTATGTAATTTAAATATAATAATTAAACATGTAATCGCTTGTAAAAATAAAATGCAAAATTAAAGAATAATACACGAAATTTTCATGTGGAAATAATTAAAGTCACAACAATGACCTAAAAAAAAAGCACAGATCACCTGACCACTTAATTATCTACTATAAAAATCAAATATTCAATTATAAGGTTAGGTCTTAGATTACTATTTATAGATAAAGTCTTATATGTAATTTATTTACGAGCCGTCGCTTCTTTTACAGTCTCCACAAATTAGGTGTGCAAATCTAAACTAATGTTTCGATCTACTTAAGTCTTATAAAATCAATCAAACCCATCAACTTCAGTAAATTCAAGTCATACAAAATACCAAACAAGTTATTTTAATACCTAAAAAATTAGCACAAATAACACAAATATAAAATGTATATTCTAGATAAATTTAATAATAAATAATCCTCAACTAGCAACTCAAAATATATGATGAATTAAATTTAAATTTATTAAAAAAATTAGAAAAAAAATATCAAGTACATACTTTATAAAAATAACTTTCTTAAATTTAAATAATCAAATTAAATAATTAAAATCATACAAGATTGTTTGATGAAAGAATAAAAGAATATTAGAAAGAAGCCATGCTAATTACTAACACATAGGTTAATTTGCCTAAAGCCCCTGACTCAATATTACCACTTTATGATATCGTCTTATCACATGAATTAATAAAAAAAATTTATTTTTATATTTTAAAAATTAAAAAAAAAAAAAGTTAAGTTGGACCATTGCAAAGTCAATACCCTAGGCGTCTGCCTATAAGAGTGGCAATTGTATTGTATTAGTTGTATTTATGTCGTATTCGTTTTGTATTATTTGTATCGGCATGAGATTCATTTTGTGTTATTCGTATCGAGTTTTCGTATCAGTTGACACATGAAAAAATTTACTCAAATTTTTTTTTGTATTGTCTATTTATAATAGTAAGAAATAACAAAATTTTTAAAAATATAAAAAAATTATTGATCAATATTACTATTAAAAAATTCGTGTTATATTATATTTGATTCGTATTATTAGATCGCGTTAAAAATTATCACTCTTATTTACCTAGATCTCCTAGGTCTTGGGCTTGCCTTACGTCCTCTTAATGCCTACATAGAACAAATATTTTTACTTTATAAGATAATTTTTTTTTCCTTTCGATTTACACAATTTATATTAAAATACACTTTTATTAATTATTCTACTCTACAAGAATTTGAGCCCATATCTAAAAAGATGCGAAACACTACGGTAGTACCGACTACAAGACAATTAGCATAGAAACTACATCTATTAGTTTTATATAGGATGAAGAGTTTCATCGGTACCTAAACTATATTTTCATCGATGCATTATATTTTAATTAATAAGTCTTAAATGAAAAATTTGAGACTAAAGTGTGATTAATATGTGACATTTAAGTACCCAAACTTATTATTTTTGGATTCTAAGTGTAATAAACAATAAAATTTGAAGATTTAAATGTAATAAATAGTAACAAATTTGGAAATCTAAGTGTAATAAACATAATTTAAGTATAACATTCAATAACTTCAGGGATTAAAGTATTAAAACTTTTTTTTTTGTGCTGGAATCTTTTTATCGATGCATATATAGTTTGGAGATTAACACAGCCTTTCACCCTTTTATTTAATATAGATAGAAAATTTACTATTATGCAAAACTGATTCAACTAAGATGGTTCGGCCGGCTTGCTTGTGAAAGTAAATTAAGCTTCTCTTTAGTCGCCCAATTGGTAGAGCATGTCCAAGATAAGTAATAGGTTCCTCACGAGCTATTATACTTGGAAAAAGTTTAGACAAAAATACTACAATCAGGTGGTTCAGATGATGTAAAAATAGTAGTGAAATTTTGTATCAGCTCCTTAATTTCCTATACTCGATCTCTTTGTCCCAAGATATTGTGCCATTTGATAATTAATTTAAGAGAAGGAATGGAATTTATATACATGACGCCTTACATGAAATTGTATTTTTTTTTATTGGGGTCAATTTTGGTGCCATAATGACTCTAATTTTGCTAAAATTTTATGGTCAAAATTTAAAAGATGTACGAGCTTATATACCATCAATACACAATATCCAAGTAAATTGTAACCTCGAACATTCAAGATCCATGGTTCCAGTAAAAATCATAAAAATAATCAAAAAGTTTTGATCATTGAAAAAAGTTGGAGTTCCCCTAATCTTTTTTACATGAATGAGTAATGTCATTTAAATCCCTCAAATTTTTTATGATTTATAAAATTATATACATACAAATTGAATTTGACTTTTTTAAAGTGTTTTGATATATTTTTGTGTCATTATAACAACATATTATTATTTCTCGTGAGACTTAAAAGGTAATTACACGAATTTTGATGAATTAAGTCATGATTTATAAGTTGATTATGTTAGTTGTTTTAATAGATAAATTCTTACTTATAATAAGAAAATACGAAGCCAAATAGCTATTATCATAAGTATTATCATTTCTCAATGGGATCTTGATTTATATGGTTGAAATAAAATTTATTTAAATCGTCAATTAATTTATATATAGTGTGGTTTATATATGAGTTAACATTGGTATTGTTATGACTCTATAAAGAAAAGAAAAAAAGTATTTCAAAATTTTTTAGATTAAATTATTTGTGTTGTTTAGTCTTTTAAATTATAATGCTCCCATTTAATCCATCAACTTTGTAAAAAATGTCAATTAAAAACAAATTATATTATATAAATATTTTTTATTATAATATTATTATTATATTTGTCAAATGATTATAAGCGATTAAAATATGAGTCTTTAATAAAGTCACAATTAATATAAAAAATTTTACAAAATATTCATTTTGAATATTTGTTAATTGCAACTATTTTTTAATGTTTTATTAATTTTTTTTTTCATTTTTCTTAAAAATTTAAAAATATATTTAAATAACTTCTTGTTTGAGTATTATTATTGTTGATTTTTTCTTAAACAATTTTATATTAAATTGTACTTTTTTTTTTTATATTAAAAACTCATATTTTAATCGCATTTTAGTCATTTGATAAAAAATAATTAAAACAGTATAACTTGTTCTTAATTGATTATTTTTACAAAGTTAAAGATTAAGTGACACTGTTTTTAATCTAAAGAACTAAACGACATAAATGATCTAATCTAAGATATTTTTGTAGCACATCACTTTAAAGAAAATACTTGTGACTCTATAGTCTAGCCATAAATTTAAGTATTGATTTGTCATTAGGGTGGGATAACACCAAAGTTTTTAAATTTATGTTTTTGGGACACTTTAATTTCTGAATTTTCAATTGTAAACTTAAGTCTTACTTTTAAGGAAGAAAAAAAATACACTTTAGTCCATATTTTATGAATAAAGTATTTTATCTTCATAAAATTTAATAATTAAAGTATCCAAAAAAATAATAATTTAAGATCTATATTTGTACATAACTTCTAAAAAATATTAAAATTTAAAAATTAAAGTATATTAATTAAAAGTTTGGAAATTAAAGAATCATAAAAACACAACTTAAGAGACTATAAATGTACTTTTTCCTTATCATTATACATATTTGTTTTACAAAATTATATGTGTGTGTGCGCGCGTTGAGCCAAAGTCATTGTGCCAAAGCGTGTCAGGCTCACAGCACATTACGGATGCACAAAAACAATAATCTGGCAACAATTAGCAACCCAGCCATACCAAACAATTTCAAAAACAAAAAAACAGTGTTTTTAGCAAAGACTTGGTTGTAATAACATGAACATCCCACAAAGGAATACACCTTTAGTATCACATAATTTTTCTAAGAAAAAAAATTAATTAATGGGATGAACGGCCTATATATAAAAAAAAGATGTGCTTTAGTGCTTATATTTTTAAGTACAAGTCCATTAACTTTTAACTTTTGTGTACCAAGTTGATGTGTTCATGTTAGAAATTTAAATAAAAAATCAAATAAGTAAATTTTTAGTAACTCATTATTTGAAAAATAAGTGGTTAATTTTTAAAAAATTTAAGAATATTTGGAGCAGGACAATCCCAATCAAACTAATGTCACAAAGTCAATTATTAGGTTTAAAAGAAAAATATTTGTGACAAAGTCAATTGATGGTCATCTTCTGTAATCTTCTCCAAATCCAATCAACTTCGAAATCTGAACTTAATAAAGAAAATAGGAAAGAAAGAAAGTATGGTGTAGTTTAAATTAAAAGAAATGGGCAGACCAAATGAAGTGGGTGTATGATCATCTAATTTTCCGTATCCAAAGACGAAGACTTTTTTACTTGACTGTTTCCTTAATGCGGAAAAAATAATAACATAAATAATTTTTTTTTAACTCCACGTAATATTTTTCTATCACTTCCCACTAATTATGGTTGTTGTAGCTTGAATGAAAAGCTAAAGAAAAGATTCACTCAGTCCTAATCTAGTGGCTCAACTTAATTAATTAGATGAAAGCAAAGAGAGGGGAGAGAATTATTTTTTTAAGTAATAATATTGTTACAATTTTTTTTTATTATTATAATGAAAATATTTTAATTATTAATTTTTTTCCTGATTGAAAATTTCTATAATTAATTATACGTTTTTGTAATTATTATTGAATAAAGAAATTTAGAAAAAATAATAAAAATAACACCCCTTAAAACTTATAATAAGAAAAATAATACATTTTTATTCAAATCATATATTTTCACAATTAAAAAAAATAATTTTTATGTCATTTTTCTTTAAACGTTCTTCAAATTAAATTGTGACAATTTAGATCCGTTTAATATTGAATATTCAATGTTATGAGGGTGCTAATTTTGTTATTATAAATTTTAAAAGTGTTATTTTTATAATTTTTTAAAATTTTATTAATGAAAAATAATTGTGTTAATAATAAAAGGAGTTATAATAATATTATTACTCTTATTTCTTTAGGGTGAAAATCCTTCATAGTTCTTTAAGTTAAATTATTTAGATAGTTAGTCTTATAATTTAAAAATAATAAGTTTTTATCATATGGATTTAAAAAAAAAGGTTGAGGAAGGACATAATTAATTTTGAGCATTTTTTAATCTTATCATGTTACGCTTCATCAATAATGGGTAGAGTTGTCATTTTAATAATTAGGAAGAATAATAAAATTAACACCCTTCAAAACTTCTAATAACAAAATTAGCATCCTTTCTGTTCAAATTTATATTTTCACAATTAAAAAAATGACTAATATGTCATTTTTCTTTGAACATTCATCCAATTAGAATTGAACGACGATAATTTAGACTTATTTAATATTGAACGTTCAGTATTTTACGTTCAAATTGAATATTGAACGTTTAATATTATTGGGGTGTTAATTTTGTTATTATGAATTTTATGGGTGCTATTTTTGGTAATTTTTCTAATAATTATTTTCCTCATTCATAACAAACCAGCATCTTAATGTGCCTTTTTTCTTTATCTTATGCGTTTTTTTTTTAATTTTACTCCATTTTACCCTCATTTAAATAAAAAATATTTTTATCACATCTATCAAATAATAATATTTTATCATTTTAAAACTACGTACTAATTATGATCACTTCGAGACCTTATCTAGAAGACTTTGACGACCCTTTTCCACTTTTTAAGTAAAAGAGAGTATTTTATGTTAGAATAGGAGTGCTCTACTCTCCTCAAGTGAACACACCATTAGTTTAGAGGTATAAGACCTTATCTACTGTGAATTTTCTTCTCTTCTGAGTTGCACAACATATGACTTCAATGAAAACAAATGACTTGGTATGCTCAGAGACATGATGGTCGACCATGGCCTGGTTGGTAGCCGGCGTATGGTTGACGGCATGCTGGTTAATTATAGCTTGATCTATTGACATCATATTTCTACTCCACCCAGCTGAGGCATTTCCATCATAGTGCACACATGTATTGATGGTTGGTGGTCCACCACACAGGGCTATCAAACTTGTTGCGATAGATACTTTCAATGTTGGGGGGGGGGGCGTCAACTTGGAAACTTATGGCTTTACTGTTTTTGGTTGTTTGATGATCAAATAAACTTTTTTTGCTATGAACTTGTAAAGAATGCAATACATTGTACAAAATTCAATGACGAATGGTGTTTAAAAGACTCTATAATACTTAAGTCAATTTCAATAGTAAAAAAATGAGTGTTTGTTTGAATTAAATGGTATTTGATAAGATGAAGAGTTAAAATGATTCATTTGTTTGTATAATAAGTATCATTTAATCATTTAGCTTATAAAATGTGTTTTTAAGTCCATTTGATGATGAAAAATAAGTTTTGAAGTCTCTTTACTTATAAAAGGTGTCAGACAAAGACAAAATTAATTTTCTATCCAATTTTCGATTAAATTTAATAGAATAATACATATGTCACATGCATATTTATATTTTTTGATAGATATATATCAAATTAATTAATTTTTAATTAAAAATTACTTTAATTTTTTACAATTCGATTAAACTTAAATAAAATTTTCATCGTCTAATTTGTAATGTTAGATATTAAACAATGAAAATTCTATTTAAATTTTATTGAATTCGATCAAAATTAAATAAAATTTTCATTATCTAAGTTGTGACTTTAAAATTAGATAATAAAAATTTTATTTAAATTTTATTGAAAATTATATTTAAATTACATTGAAAATTTTATTTAAGTTTTTTTTAATTAAAAAAATTGGGTAATTTTTTAATTAAATATTAATTTTTTTTATGTATATATAGAAAAATAAAAATGTGCATATGACACATGTGCTATTCCGTTATATTTAAAGGAAAATTAGATGAAAAATTAATTTTGTTTTCGCTTGATACATTTTTTTACAAGTAAAGGAACTTAAAAATACATTTTTTATAAACATTGAGATTTAAAGATACTTTTTGTGACTTAAGAGATCAAATGTTACATTTTATAAAAATAAAATGATCTTTATGATAATTTTTTATTTTATTTTATATGATTTTAGCACGTAATTTGGAAATATAAGAGATGAGTTTTATTTTTATATGACGCGGCGAATCACAAGAAAGTACAGTAAAAAAGTTTTGCTTATTTGTGAGTGTTCTTGTTATAAAAATTGTGCATAATGAGCTATTTATAGCCTTGAAGCAATAATGGCTCTTAGACTTTTTTCATTTATAAGGAAGCGACAATACGCAAGTACTTCTAGTTAATGAAAATTTTGGTTAGCGCGTTTATTTTCTTGAAAAGTGTTTCTTTACTGCAAAAAGTCAAATAATTAAAGAATTAGATTGGCTGTGAATATCATACACTTTATGAGCAAACATTAAAATAATATAAATATTATAATAGTTTAAAATATACATTTTAATTATACATTTTTTAAGTTATATTTTTAAAATCTTATAATTTATCAAAAATTTTAATCAAATTTAAATAATTTTTGTTAAAAAAATAAATTCAAAATTTTAAAAAATAAAATAAAAAATAAAAAATTTTATTCTTTAATCTTCTCATTTTGTTTAAAATCGTTTCAAATTTAATTTTTTTATTTACTTATATTATTTTAAAAAAATTTAATTTTAATTTAAAAAACATTACTTTTCAAAATTCTTAATTTATTCTTGAAAAAAGAATAATTTAACTTATTCAAAAAAATTTAAAAATTATAAAATTTTAAATAAAAAATTAAAATATACATTTTAATAAATACAATATTTTAAAAATATACCTTAAATAATTACAAAATTTATAAATATCTTTAACAATAACTTCTCATATTTGATTCATAAAGCCATTTTTGTTTGAAGAGATATGACATTTATTGCTTGTTTTATTAATTTGTCAGACTTTTCTTCTGTATTTCTTTTAGTAAAATTCTTGAATAACCATTAACGATGAACCTGTTATATCGAGCGAGTGGTCTAACACGAAATATACCCAATAAAAATTTCAATTTTTTTTCGTTCTTGGATGAAATGATGGCTGACCCATTTGAACGTGCTTTATTTAGGAGTTTTTTTTAATAAAAATAATTTTTATTTATTTATTTTCATTTAAACATAATGTTTATGACTGAAATAAATAAAATATACATATATATTACTAAGATATTATAAATATTATTACAATATTAAAATAAAATAATTAATTTTAATTTTGTTATATTTATATAAATTATATTAAAATTATTAAAAAAATAATTATTTAAGTATAAAATTATTTTAAAAATAAAAATTACCTAGATCTTAAATAAAAGATAGCAGGACCGACAAAAAGTGAAAGATAATTGAAAAAAATGATGTAATTAATTATCTACAAATAATCATAGTTTAATAAGCTGTAAATTATAATTTAATTATTAATTATCTAATATTTAAATAAATATAAAAATTTATGAAAATTTAAAATTAATTACCTTTACATAAATATTAACTAAATTAATAATAAAAATAATCATATATGTATATTTACTTTAATTCGACAAAAGTAAAAAATTTAAAATTAATATTTTACAATATATCAATATTACTATTTTGATATCTCTAAAACTTTCATAGAAAATTTTATAGTAATTTACGAAAAAATTGAAGAATTTCAATATTTTTCAATAATTACATGAAAATATCAAAACAAAATATGATATAGTGGAAGATATTTGAAGAAAAATTATATTAGTTCTTTTATTTTATAAAACTTTTGATAAAAATATTGATTATAAAAGTTTTGGTGAAAATATTGAAAAATGACAGGATATTTTCATATATGATCATAACCAACATGTGAAAAAAAAAGAAAAAAAAAAGTAATATTATACGTGTTAAATTATTGTATAAATTAAAAAATATATAAGCTATTATTTATGAATAAAAAATATATTAATTATTTATTAAATATAAATAAATGAATAAATGGTAGAATATTATGAAATTATTTATTAATAGAATAATAATTAATTTATAATATATAAATTAATATATGTATAAAATTAAAGTATAAAAATATTATTAAAAAAAATGTAACAAATACAAGCCTTAGCCATATTAACTATGGAGTTTTAGATTTGTATTTCAATTTAACTTTTTGACTTGCATTTTTGGGAGATATATTCGTTTTGACAGTAACGACAGCTGGCTCTTAAAATCTTTACTTTTTTATATTCTATCCCAATAAAATTTAATTCCTTCCATTCTAAAATATATAATTTAACTTTTTATATTTTAAAATTTATACATTTTAAAAAAATTATCAGTTATTTTATGGTATCATAATATATATTTTAATGGCACGTTAAGAATATAAAATTAGACCTATTTATTATAAATATGTGTATTAGATTATTAGTATTATATATAATAAAAAAAACATTTTAAAATTTGATTATAATATTTTTTTACTAAAAATAAAATTTATATTAAAATAAATTATGTGTTTTAAAAGCCTAAGATCTCCTTATTTTTCTGCCTCCGCGTTCATACCGAGTCCCACTCAACCAAAATTTCCCTTTTTTCTTAAACCTCTGTTTGGTTATCTATAGAAAGTTCATTAGAAAATTGGAAAGGAATTTGACGGAAAAAGGAAAAATAAAAAATAAAAAAACAAAGAGAGAGAGAGAGAGAATTGATTTGAGAGTTAAACAATTTTATTTTACAACTCATGATTGATTGTGACTATTTTTAAAAAGGATTGTTTATCATTTTCAGTATTTAACGATCTTGAGAGAACTACATCGATAGGTTATTGATCGTAAGAAAAAGCTGAAAAATGAAATTCGGGGATGCATACAATCAGTACCTGCACAAGGAGGAGGAGAGGTTTTTATTTGATAAATGTTCGCATGTTGAGTATAAGCGGCTGAAGAAAGTGCTAAAGACCTGTCGGGGTTGTAAATCCTCAAAGGAGTCTAACGATATTGCCGAACAAGTTTCTATGGAACAGTTGTGTCAGTGTCAATCTTGTCCAGGTGAGTTTTTGAGCTTTTAATTTTATAATACATTTTATGTTTACATGCATTATGCATATGGGACTATGGGTGTGTTTGTTTATGCTTTTGATACAATGTAAAATTGCTTCTGATAGTATAAAATACCCTTTTAAACTAAACTGAACCAAATATATATATATATAGTACAAGGCTTTGTAGGGTGGCAATTCTTTGTAAATTTATATATTTTTAGATATTATAATAAAATTAAATAGTTTTTAGCCACTTTATTTATTTATAATTGTAATAAAATTTAATATTTTTACAAATATAAAAGAATAAATAGTTAATTTTAATTAAAAATTAATTCGTGTTGTGCTGGGTTGTTTTGTTATGAGTTGTAGCGTCACTCCGGCTGTTTATTCTGAAAACACGAAAAAAGCCCTGATGTTAAATGAGACAAACTGAATTGTGATTTTTCCCCTAAGATTGTAAAATAGCTTACGACATGCACCAACTTGGATTTGTTTTGTGGAATCATGAAATTTGAACTATTAAATGAAGCAAATGGGATTGGATTTTTACATGAACTGGGAAAATGATTCATTTGAGAATTTCATACAATGGCAGTGGAAAAAGTTGATTTGAAATGGTTCAAGAATTTAGGAATTTCTTACCTCCAGAAGAAGAAGATGAAATAACCAGGATTCAGAACTTGATAAAAAAAAATCTCTGGTATTTGAAATTTTATAACCAGTTAATCACACTGCTGATTTAATGTGCACCTTTTTCCCCATTCCTTTTCAAGTTGAATTTTGGTCATATTTATCTTATTAATGGTCTTTTTTTAAATAAAAAAAATTATTAACATCCATATACATTTACATTTACAAGTATATAAATGCAGGAAGGGATCATAGCCCCAAAAAAAAAAAATCCAGGGATGGTTGTTGTTATACTAATCTCATGTTAGTTCACCTTATGGCCTTGTGATTTTTTCCACCTTTGTTTCAGTTCATAGGATGTGACTTAACGAATGTATTGTTTGACCTAAAAAAACTAATATTTTGCACAATTTTGTAGTGTGTGATCAGGCCTTCTTCTCAGAGTTGATGAAGGAAGCTTCAGATATAGTGTTATGCTTTAGTTCAAGAGTAAGACATCTACTTCATTTACATGTTGCTAGAGGGGTACAAAGATACATATTGTACTTGCGTCAATGTTTCAAGAACGATCAACAAGTCATGGTAGAAGAAGGGAAGATGCTGATTGAATATGTTACAATGAATTCCCTCGCAATCAGAAAGATCCTCAAAAAATATGATAAAGTAAGTATTTGTAAGGTTGGTTATTTCAAATCTGTTTGTTTATCTATTTCTGTTTCATTTTTATGCTTCAAGTTATTGTTAATTTTTTGCTGCAGATACATAGCTCAGCCAATGGCATGCATTTCAAGTCGAAGTTGCAGTCTGAACATATTGAACTTTTGCAATCACCTTGGCTTATAGAGTTGGGAGCTTTTTATCTGAATTTTTATGAATTAGATGGTGTTGAACTTGTTGACGTACGTAGTCGTTTTTCTTGTGATCTAAATGCAACACGCCCAGTTATGACATTGATTCTTCCTGATTCCATAAAAGTTGAATGTGATCTAACTTGTGCCATTTGCTTGGTAAGATCATTTTTGTTTCATTTGGAAATTGGAAAATTTTCATTTCTTTTATTGGTGAGAATTAATTTGCTGTTTATGATTGGTCAGGATATTGTTTTCAATCCATATGCTTTGAGCTGTGGTCATCTTTTCTGCAAGTCATGCGCTTGCTCAGCTGCTTCCATATATATCTTTCAAGGACCTAAGGCTGCAAACCCAGAGTCAAAGTGCCCAATTTGCAGAGAGGTTTGTACTTAATGTTTTAAACAATTGAAAAATCATTTGATCTTCGACATTCCTTTCTTAAATATATATATATATATATATATTAATTATTATTATAATAATTGAAACTCTCTGAGAACTAATTGAAAACTGAAATGCATCTTTTAGTTATGAAAGAAATAAAATATGTTAGCTATCATATTTCCATCAGAAAAGTATTACTTTTCTAGATATCATAAAACACTACTACCTTATTTCTAAAACTACTAGGAACTAACTATTATAGTCTCTAGTTTCTAATCCATCTTCCTGCACAATATTAGATGCATCATTAGAAAATAATATAGGGATTAGAAATTCGAAATAAGGATGGCCAAAACGGAATGGGGAGAAGCTGATATTCGGGCCGTTTGGAGTTTTTCTTAAAAGTAGTTTTAAAAGAAGTGGTTGGTTAAAAGTGATTGTCAAATTGTGGTTTTGAATATTGCTTTAGTAGTTATTATAGGAAGAGAAAAATCTTATATTTATTGTAATCATAAGGATTTTTCTTACTATTATTAATAATTCAACTAAAAGTGGGTTAAATATTTTATAATATTAAAAAAAGTGGGTTATTGGATAAATTCACCTGTTGTTACAATTAGAGTACTTAAGTTTATTAACTATTACAACTTGAGCACTTAGGTACACTAGCTATTTTTGTAATAAATTTAGTTCACTTGTTTTACCTGAGTAACAACACAAAGACAAAGTTGTGCACTTAGATGCAATAGTTTTTTTTTTTTTAAATGTTATTTTGTTATATTTTCAATTGCATTTCACAAAGAAAGTTTTTACATGAGTTGAAGTATTTTTTTTAAAATATTTTTTTTTAAAAATTTAGAAAAAATTGATGAAAAACATAAAAAATGACCATTTGTTCATGTATTGTTGCTTTTTGAAAATTAGTGGATTAAACTGCTCACAAAAATAGCAGTAAGCTTAAGTGCTTTAATTATAATAATTAGTGGATTGCGGTGTCATTTGTTCCTTGAAAAAATATTGAAAAAATATGTAAATTTGGGCCGAAAAATACAACAAACCAAAAACGACGAACAAAGACGATTTTTTTTTTTTTAATTTTCATTAATCCAGTGCTTATTTTGTGTAATTTTTCATTACTTTATTAAAAATTAGAGGCAGCAGGAAATCACTTACTTCTCTAATAAATAATTTCTCATTTTTCTTTTGGTGCTCACGCTTTAAGCATACTTTCTGATCTTAAAGAAAAATTGTCATTTGCATTGATCTCAATCTTTTATTTATTTATTATTATTATTTTTTTTCCCTTTGTGGTACAGGCTGGAGTATATACTAATGTAGTGCACATGTTAGAACTAGATCTGCTAATGAAAAGAAGGTGAAATAAATAAATTGGATCCTCTTTACATCCGATAAGAAATTAAAATTAAAATTCACCACCAAACTGATTTTGATGAAATCTTGCAGGTGCAAAGAGCTTTGGAAAGAGAGGTTGGCTTCAGAACGACATCAGGAGTTGAAGCAAACTAAAGAGTTTTGGGATACACAGACCACGTACGTGATTGGATATCAATAAACATTTATTATGTTTTTTTATTTTATTTTATTAACTCAACTCAGCTGATTAATTTTCACTAGTAAAATGCTAGAGAAGTCTAGCATATTCTTTTTGGTGAAATTTGGCCTAAAGATATCAATATCCTTGGTTTTTCAACTTTACTTTTGAATCTGGAATTTAAAGATATTTCTATTTTAAATGAAGTTAATTTATGTTAAATTTAAGATGAATGTCAAATCAGATTTGGTGTTATTGGCAAATACACTTCAAATAAATTTGGGTAATTTGGTGTTATTGGCAAATACACTTCAAATAAATTTGGTTAATGATATTATCATTATTTTTATTATTATTATTATAATAATAATATTATTATGATAATAATAATTTGATTTTTGGGGATATTTACACAGTAAAATTGTGATATATATATACATATGTAGACTGTAGTAGTGCTTAAATAGTCCGTGTATTCTCCAATTTATGCTCCTCTCTGTACTATCTTCTACCACTGAAAATTTATTATTTATATGTCATATCTCTTTGTTCAATATTTGGCTTCCTGATTTACTTATTTACATAATTTATTTTTTTTAAACATTTCAAATATATATATATATATATATATATATATATATATATATATATATATTAAAAATATATATTATTTTTTTTAAGAAATTAAAAATAAAACTCTCCATGTGTGGGAGATTATGTTATGTAATATGTAATCACAAAAGTATCATTTAATTTGTTATAAAACTATCCTTAATATTCTTTTAGAAATATTAAAGTCACATAAATTTATACATATATTTATAGAGTTGATATCTTAATGATACTCATATTCATCTTTTAATATTCTTGTTAGTCAACTTCTTAAGTGGTACCTTAAAAATACCCAAATTTTCAAATTAGTACCTTTTTCGCTAAAAATTAATCACATGCATGTTAAACAATAAAAAATGAAGGGTAAATTAGTCATCTTAATTTTTTTTTTTTTTTTTTGGATTATATGTCACATTTTTCTTTAACTTGTAGAGTAATTAATTTAATCATATAATTTAAAAATATTGTCACTTAAATTCAAATTTTAAAAATTAAAATTTTTTTAGGAGTAAAATAAAAAATTATCTTCTTTCATCCATAATTTTAATTATTTATTATTTATTAATAATTATTTAATTTTGTTATTTTAATTATATAAATAAAATTTAGTATTTTATTTATTTAATATAAAATTAATTTTTTTATAGCAAAATGAACATAAAAGTACTTATGCAACAAATAATTATAAATAATTAAATATTAGAAGTACTTATGTAATAAATTAAATATTATGAATATTTTTATTATCGATAGTTCGATACTAATTTAAGAATATAAAACATATTTAAACGTATTTATAAATGTCATTTTAACGAATCTAATTGCATATCTTTAACTTTTCAGTACACACTAAGTACCTTTCAATTAAAAAAAAAAATTTGGGTAGAAAAAGTCAATTTTCTAGCAAGGGTTTATCAAGTGCACAGACATTTTAACCATATAAGATAGACTTTCTAATACGTTTTTGGCACTTACGATAATATGCAACAATTATAACAAGGGTGTTGGAAATTAATACAAAAAATTAAAGCAGCCATGTCCGATGCACAAAATGAACACTCGAAAAGATTATGTAAAATATGCTACATAATATGTTACAAAGTGCTACAAGGTAGATGAATGAATATACAAAATGAATATATGAAAAACATACAAATAAGAGGTGGGACCTAAAAGAGAGAGGTGAGGGGCGCATGAGATTTGAATATTTTACAAAATGAACGCTTTAGTACCATAACTTTTAACTAGAATATTTTAGTCTCCTAACTTTGAAAAAAAATTTGTTATTTTTAGTTCTAAAAAACACAAAAAAAAGGGGACTAATGCATCTTTTCTATAGCGCTCCAATTAAAAGCTACGGGGATTAAAGCACTCCTTTGTCTAAAGGCACGAGACCGCTGGTGCCTTTCTCTTGGACACTATCCGAAGATACTATACCACTGGAAGCTTCATTATTATTACCAAAGGACTTCAGTGAGTCTTCACTCCCTGCTGCATTTAAGTAATTTTCTAAACAGTACACACTCCCAGGCACATTGACCAGAAGTTCATCATCCATAGTTACACTATCTTGCACTTTTAAGCATTCCAACTCCTGCACGATCACTGTAATAATCAGATGGCAAATTCCAGCATGCATTGTTACAAAAATGAACGTGAGATTTAAACAAGTAATGTACTCAATGATCTAATGTTACGAATTTCAGATACTCGACCAGTTTCTTATTAAATCCACAAAGGAGAATAAGTGCTTTTGAGTGCCAAGTCTCGGAAAGAAATCTCATGCTACTGATAAGTGCAGGCCTAATCTTTGACTTTAAATCAAAATAATGATGATGCTTAATCAATTGCTAAGCTGATTAGGTCAAGAAAGATTATTGGCTTGTTTAATACGAAACACAAAATTAACAGCAAATACTTGAACTTCCCCCCCCCGCGCCAAAAAAAAAAAAAGTAGCAAAAAGGTAATAATCCTAGGAGATTGGAGAAAAGCAACCAAAAATTCCATCCAAACAATAAATGCTCAAATAAGTTCATAATAGGGAAAAAAAAAAATGTCTTTCTAGAACATACATTGACACTAGTCCCTCTATTTTCCACATTCTGAAGTGTTCTTAGGTCACTCATGACAGCTTTCAGTTGTTTCTTAGCCTTGATTCTGGTTGAACACCGGTCGGCATATTGGGCCCTAGTTACATCATAATGGCAGGCTACACAAAGAGTTCTCATGTTTTCTAGTCTGCATTCACCTAAAAAATTTAATTAAAATGTAAACTTTTTGAAAGCAAAATTCAAATCTCACTGCTGAAATTGATCAGAAGTGTAGAGAGTGGCAAAGAACGATCTCTACTGATTATGATGTGTGAGCTGAAATCATTACCAAAAGTTCAGAGAAACAGTAACAAGAAAACCAAAAAATGCTACAATATCATACGGAAACTTTGATTGTTATCATGCTATATAAATACAGACAGCCAGATATTCATCAGCGGTACTATTATAAGACAACTAAGAGGTACACATTTGAAAAGGTCCTTTACAAAGGGAAAAATGCATGGTACTGCCATCATCCTGAAAACTAGCAACTACTTTAGCAGAACCAGTTAATTGGAAAGCATTAAATATGCAACTATAAACTTGTGAGAGCCGCCAAGTTGGAAGTGCTTTAATGTTTGTATCATGAAAGAGACTAACCCCTCCCATGCGAGTCTCAGAAATATCAACGAAAGGCTTTCCAGGAGTTTCAGAACACGTTCCTACTGACTTAATTTCTGGCTTTCCTATATTAACTTCAGAATTTTAAACTTCTGATGCATTCGAAGATATTTAAACCACTCCGCTTATTTCCATTTACATAACCAAGAAATAAATATGTGAAACGTAGGATAAGTTCTACTTTCAGGGTTGCCAGCTCTGAGATGACATTAAATCATACCTCCACCTTGGTAGACAGGAATGATGTGGTCTGCATGCCATGCATTACCTTCGGTTGGATCCTTGACAAGCTTATTAAGCCTGCACATAGCAAGTTAGGTTTTCATGGAAGTCTTATTGGCCAAAAATTTATAAATAGGTTTCTTTTTGCAATTTTGAGTATTTCTATCCATGAACTCTGTGCCATTATTCATGAATAAAGAATCGTAATAAAGAACAAATATGTATGCGTCACTACTTTCAGTTAGTAATGTGTTACTATTGTTATTATCTTTATTATTGTATAGTTTATCTTAGGTGTCAATATGAATTTGTTTATAATTAGGATTAGCTTTCCTTCCTTATTTAGGACTCTTTTCGTACATGTCTATATATACCCAATTGGGTTAATGAAGGAAAACAAGCCTTTCATAGTTTAATTCAGTTAATAAGTACTGGTGTGTGCTACAAAACCCTCTTGCAGCTAATAAAAAACAGTATTGCCATTGCTTTAGTGACTTACAACTTCTTCCTTTTTGTCACTTTTGGTGCAACTTTCTCAATATACTCTCTTCGCAATGTCTCTGAAAGTGGCCGAATGTGCTTGACAAGTTTATGGCAGTCCAATTTGCAAACCACGCATACTCCATTTTCTAGTTGAAAAAGCTCCTGGAGGATACATGTTACTCAAAAATTTGAAATAGACATGACATTAAGAGGAATGACATATAAATCAAGAAAACACAACAGAATTCCAATTAAAATGGCATCATTGTTGAAATGGAACAACAATTAATGGAAACAACTATGGAATGAACATTGTAGTGATACATAGCACATTTCATGTTCTGACCTGACGAATGAATCTGTTACTAGTTCGTAATCTATACTCTTCATAGCAATCAAGATCACAGAAAAGATCCTCCAAAAACTCAGGTGTTTTTGCATTGCTGTTCCTGGATGTTTAGAGAAAAGGAAAGAAAATGATGTAACATAGCTCAAACACTTGCAACAGCAGATAAATAACTTCACTTTGCAGATTTAAGACAATATGCTTACTTGCATGGCATTTGACACAGTTTACAGAGTGGCTGATCTGCCAAGGTCCAAGCCTGTGTATACTTCTTGTCTTTTTTACCCCGTAGTTGAACTTCTTTCCAAACAGCATTCAATGGTAGAGGTTTGCTAACCTCGCCAAAAGGTGTGGTGCGGCGCTTGCTACCACCCTTAAGCAGTCCCTGTTATTCAGAGGTTTGATATGTTTTAAAAAAAAATGTATGGTACATCATCAACGTTGACTCTGGAGATTTTTTTTTTTTTTAAAAAAAATTAGAACAAACATACCCCTTTATTATGGTTAATAGTTTCATCCAAATAACACAATTCAATGGTCAATGGAAGCTGAAGAGGCTTTCCAATTAATTTCTTTTGATCAATGGCCCTCAAGTTGGTCCAGTCCTTGATGAATTTCAGAACAGCATTCCTAATAGCTGGATTGTCCTTTAGAGATTCTGAAGTTATTATCTTTGCATTACCAACAGCACAAGAATGCAGTTGCCCAAGTTCATCCGGGCGAAAACTCTCAAAAAGTGGTGTTGGTCGTGAATCTGTTCCCAAAACGCAAGAATACAAGTGGATCCTACCTGTATATTGGCTCACCTAAAGTAAATACAAATCAAGTTATCACCCATAAAAATATTTTAGGAGCTCTCAGTTGTATACTATCAGAAGGACATCAAAAATTACTCTCTTGAGGTTTGCCTAGATAACAAACTGCTTCAGGGATTTGAAATACAACAAATGGACCCCTGAAGTTGTTAAAAGTTTAAAACCAAGTCTTTTCGGGCACTTTGGTGTCTTTCATAAGTTAAAATATTGTCAAAAGGTGACTCAAAATATTGTCAAAAGGTGTTGAGTCTAATGACGTAAAGGCATTGTTATTTCAAATATCCGGGGCAATATGTTCCTGGTCCAATCCTCATGGGGTTTGGATTTCTTTTTCATGTACAAACAAAACGTAACATACAAAACTTGTAAATATGAGCTCCTAAATAAACAGCTTTCGACAGTTCAAGTTTAAGAAAACATATATGACATTCCCTTTGTACACTCCCTCTCTTGCGGACAAACTTATGGACCCCAGCTCTGTATCCCACGTTTTGTTAGAGGGAACATTGTAAATTTACCAGTGTTTAACAAGATCCAAAAAAATCGTATGTAATTTTAACTTAAGCAAAGTACTGGCTACATTTCAGTAACCTTTCCTTCCTTTAGACTACCAAATTGGCTGCACACATCAAAAGAGCTATAAACATGGAAATATGTAACATTTGGCTGTTCAACAAATAAAGAATATCTGTGATTTAGGTGTAAACCTTTTACCTCAAATCGCAAAGATCGTAAAAGATTAGTATGATCTTCAGTCATCTGAAGAGGTTCGGCATGAAGTGGTCCGGTTATTTGACAGTTCAATCTATCTCCCTACATCAATTATATTACAATCCAGTTAAATTTAAATTCTTTCTCTTCTTTCAGAGTCAAGTTTGGAATAAAATGTACCATTTCAAGTTCATCTTCATTTTTACTAATATTGACGTCATCAAACTTAGGTGAACAAACTTCAGCATTTATAAGCTTACTGTCAGAAAAGTTTCCTTCCAGCTTCACCTCAGAAGCTGAACCCAGATCAAATTCTGACCCAGAAGCTGGGTCAGCCTATTTCAACAAAGAACAAAAATAATAGTAATTAAGGAAATATATAGTCCAACGAAAAATGTAAATTGAAAAATAAATACTAGAGACTAGAAAAATTCAATTCGAATGTTCGAAGGAGAAAATCTTCACAGTAAATTACCACAATAAGATCATTGTCATTTTGAATTGGACTGTTATCCGTGTTGCCAGGTTCTTCAGGTGCATTTGTTAGTTTTCCAGCCAACTTATTACATGACATAGAAGACTTTTTGTCTTTCGATAAGCCACAGCCTATAAACTTCTGGTGCTCAGCTGAAAGATAGCCACTACTCTTATTCTGATGTATATGACTATCAGTTTTACTGAATGTCTCTAATGAAAAAACACTGTCAACCTATCAAACCCAAACAATACCATTTTTAGAAAATGCAACTTTATAGAAACGATGAAAGGAGAACACAAATAAAAGTCAATGTGGCAGTGAAAATGCAGTGAAATTATTAATTTTAAAAAAATGTTCAATGATCTTCTTGACGTCCAAAACTTCTCATTTTCTAAAAGCAACTAGATTTGACCTCATATACTAAAGCAGAAACCCCTTTTATACAAACTGGAGGTACAGACCACTTGCATCTTTGGAACATATTTTAAAAAGAATAATTGCCATAAAAGTATCTCTGACAGTTGTCTGTACTCCACTCCTAACTTTGTATGAACATATTATAAAAACTAAACTACCTCAATTTCACGTATTGCCTCATATTTTCCATTTGTTGTAGATGAAACTCGGCACAAACTCGTGTTCAATTGTTGCCAATGTAACTCATCCAAAGTATCCTACATCATTCATAAGTTCAACCATCAAATCAAATGCTTGTGCTGGCAAATCTCAAATAAGGAGAAAACAAGTACCTTTGCACAGAAGATGTATATGTTGACTGCCTTTTTTTGTCCTCGCCTGTGAGCTCTGTCCTCAGCCTTCAAAAGGTACACAAGAAGCATACATATCAAAGTGTTAATAATATGAGAAAACTTTTGAGTTAAACTTTTGCGATTGGGCAGCCCTTGCTGCTCATGGACTCTATGAAACATAACAATCAATTTTAAGCTGTTTGTTCAAGAATAACAGTTCATTTTACTGAAAACTGGAAAAGTTCATTATTTAGACCTGGAGCATCAAAGATGGTGATTGAGGAAGCTCCAAAAATACAACATGCTGAGCTGATGATAAATCAAGTCCAACACCACCAGCAGTAATGCCAATTATTGCAATCTTAACCTGATCAATAAGGGCATCTTATCATTGTTAACAAACAATTTATAATGCTACGGGATATAGGGAAAGGATTGAAACATTTGTAATGATATTGAAACAAGACGATTGAGATGCATTCTGGAAAGGTGAAGAACAATATACTTTTCAGTCTATAGTGTATCTTATATAGTACTATAGAAGATATGAGGATTTTTCTCTTATTCTTTTTTTCTTTCTAGTTTCTCTTATCAGTATCTTATTCTTTTTGGCTGGGAAGGATATCAGCATGATGACAAGACCAAATGAGTAAGAGAGGCCAGTGAAGAAAATAAAGTTTTTCGATGGAGTAAATCAGATGGAGCAGTTGCCACACTCAACTTTAACAAAAAGGTGGCTCTTATGAGAGTCCAAATTTGCACCAGGTCCAAGGAGGTGCAGTTGTTGCCTCAACATATGATTTGGAACTTATTATCATTCCAACCAAATATATGGAACCTATTATAGTAGCATTTAAAATTTAATAAAATTTGAAAGATAATCATAGAAAATACACCAATTAATGAGTAATTTGTCTACCTCAAAATTGATGACACAAGATTAGTTATGTTGGAATCCAACACTTTTCAAGACTCAAGATTTCCAACTTTATGGCTTATGCAAACACTGAAAGGTGAGAATCACTAAAGCCTCCTTCATGGCTTCATATAATGAAGCATGATAAAGATAGCACATATGTATCAATAAAAATGATGAAGCAGAGGAGATAACAACCTGAAATGATGATTGGAAGGACTCAACAGCTGCCTTTCTGTCTCTGGCAAGCGTAGTTCCATCAATGCGGACAAAACCAATTCTTTTTTCACATACGAATTCCTGAATAGTTTAGCCCAATGAACATTAGAAGTTAATACACCAAAAGCTATGACCAAGATCAACATGGAACTCAAATAACGTCCAGTTACAAGTTTCTCCCTACAGTTAATTGAAATAGCAATAAAAACCTCCAAGTTTCAAAATTAACAATTATTTTCCTTTTACTAGGCTTTTCTAGGTGAAGTATTTGGATAAAAAAAAATTATAAACATCAAGAAATTTAGGGTAGGATGTTGTAATATAGCAATATTTCAAGAGATGTAATTCCCTATTTCAAAAAATGAGGATTTAATGTCGAAATCAGTTAAGGTTTCATTAATTTAAATGTTTGTCTATATGATAAGGTTAGTTTAAATTTAAATTGAGAGAGGGGCAGGGGATGTTGCCTATTTCAACCATCACTAATAAATCATTCGAAGATAGAAGATTTTATTAATAAGCCAACAGGAAGCATCAACTAAGAAGATATTTCACCTGCACTGCATCAAGTACTTTATGGTGATGTGCAAATATTATCATTTTAAAGGAGCTACAATTTGGGTCAAAGTTTGATACATCATCGGACTCTGCCATGAGAAACTGAAGTGAAAGCCATTCACAAAATCCAGAGAGTTTTGCAATTCCACATTCCTGGCAAGAAAGCTCTGTTCGGTTGGAGTGACACCCATTATCTGATAGCACAAAAAATGATTTAAGTGCACTAAATTTACAGTGTTTAAGTAATACAAATGAATAAATAAAAGAAGAATGCAGCCTGGACAACTATTTGTGCTCTCACTAATTGAACCACAAAGTGTTCACTCAGGATGAATAGATATTGCTCAAACACTGACTGTCCTAATTGCCATGTTCATTATCCAATGAAACTAAACGGATAGAGCTTTAGCTTGAAAATAGTCTGGACATTAGAATTATACCAAACTCAACCCAGCGAGCTAACTTAGTGAAGGCTTTATATAGGAAATAATAAACTTTATTAAACCAAGATAAATATATAACAAGTTGACAATCATTTTATATTATTAATACATGCTTATAAAAAAAAAATTGTATTAATATAGGAAGGAGTAGGATATCTAAACTGACAATCCAAACTGCAAGTTGGTTACAATAACATGAACAATATACTGACATATCACGTCATTAGGCAATCAAACTATACTTCCAACAAATAGGATAGCCAAAAAGAAAAACAATAACATGCTAAGACCATTTCACTGCTTTATTAATCAGAATTCCGAGTAATAATGAATGAGAAATAATACAAAGTATACCAAAAATAAGGCACGTGATAAAGACAAGCAAACCGGTATAACATGAAATTATGCACTTATATTATGAAAAAAAATATATAGGAAATATCATCCACTTCACCTAAATTTTTAAAAAATGCATCTTCAGGGATGCTTTTTTTAGAAGCATCACCAGTCACTGCCACGGCAGCTTTTGCTGAAATAATATCCGCTCTCTTTAATGAAACTCTTATAATTTGCCGGCGTTTGGGTGGTAACTGAACCAGAACATGCTCCTTTAGACGCCTTATCTAAAACACACATGTAACTTTGTAAGGTTTATGAATCGGAAAATTTTTAACAATAAAGAAATGATAAATTGGTAAGGATAATTTCACACAGATTATTTTTAAAAAGCAATATGAAGTTTACAATCGCTCAAGTATTGATCAACACTTGATACCAAAAATGAAAAAACTAAGAGTTCCCTCCCTAGTACATAATGCATGAATATCTTTAAATTATGTGTGTATATTTATTATTCATTAAAGTAAAATGAAGCTATAAATTGGGATATCTCGAAGTCATAACTTCATAAATAATTTTACCAAATTGTAAAGGTTCATAACAGCACAGTAAATTGCTACTGGAAACTAAAGTAATTATTGAGGGATTGCAATGGCATTATTATTTTCAACTCCAAATTTAAGTAACATTAAATTGCTTAGTTCATGGGTATGATCAGAAAACCAGTATTCTGGCTAGTACAATGAGAGCAAGAGTGCACCATAACAGTTTCCTTAAGTAGAACATTCAACTCCTCCAGTCGAGTGCCCCTTGAGAAATCCTGCAAGATCCCTTACATGCATTTAGAACTTTAACTTTAGCAAAAATATACATATATAATTGATGAAACTAGTGACATGGAAGTTTTCATATATAATGCAATTAGTCTAACCATAACTGATGGAAGTAATGACATGGAAGTTTTGATATATAATGACATATATCTGACCATAATTGATGAAAGTAATGACATGGAAGTTCTCACAGATAATGGCATAAATCCATATGTCCTGGACAGTGAATGTGTAAACAAAAGACGGGCATAGTTGAAAAATCTACAAAGTTGCGAAGAAAATCAGAGAGGCAAAATTCTTTCATCATCTTTACAAAAATCTATGTGATTCCCTTTTTTTTCTGAAAAACCAAGACAAAGACCTTACAACATGATAGTGTATTAGTATTGAGAGGTTCTACTAAAAGAAACAGCACAGTGTTGATAACAATTTAGTCTATATTAACCTGGAAGGATCTCCCTTCAAAACCTTGGACAAGTTTGGGATTGCAGTAAGTCTTTGCAAAATGATATTTGTCTGTTCCCAACAAACCAGGCCTGCAGAACAGAAGCTTGCTAAGAAGCAAAGCAAAGCAATAATATAAAAACAGAAGAAAGTGAGAGCCTAAATACAGATGTCGAGTAAACTTGCCATAACATATTTACTTGATGAAAAATGTCGTAGGGCCTACCATCACCTAGGAAGATGTACATAATAAGCTATCAGAATGCAATAAGAAATAATAAACTAGAGACTGAAAGGAAGTGGAAGAAAGAAAGAGGTATCAAAGAGAATTAAAAAAGAAATAGTGATGTTTATGGCAGAGCCTACACAAAATTGTAAGAAAGTACTACTATCTTCATTTAGAAGGCAACAATACCACCTCGTTAAAGAAGGTGTTCCTGATAGTAGAACTATGTGCTCGACCTTGGCTGCCACATCAAGAACAGCTTGTACCTGTCAAGATAATAGGTTAAAGAGGACCAGCTATGGAGAAGGCATGACCCCAAAAGAAACCATAATACTCAAAGAGCCACAAATGAAAGCAGCAAAAGAAACAGAATTTGAAAACATAAAACATAAGTGTGATTTAACAGAATACTCCCACATATATTGGAATTTTTTAACAATTCTCTAAAAAATGCTAAGAGTGATTTATGTTAGTCAGAATTGGATATGGGTTCTGGTTGCATGTAAATGTCTAGGAGTCAACACATCCATCAAAAAAAAAAAATTTAAGAGGACCGCAGTATTGCAAAACGAGACTCCACATAATAGAAAACATACTCTGACATGATAGATAATAATATAAAATATTTCAAATTAATATTTTATAATTATCTATTACACATAAATAAAAGTAGGCTGAAGGCCTTTATTATAGCCCCAATTTTATTTATCTCATTTTGAAGTCTTTTTTTCCAAGGTTTCCGATCAAATTTCACCACCAAACCTCTGAAATATTTGTAGTAAAAACAACTTTTTGACTAACATTCAGAACATATCAGTAAAATTCTTTTTCCCACAAGTGATAAAAAGATGTGCGAGTGGAGATTGGTAAAGAGGTTTACAAGAAATTGAAAGGAAGCTTGAAAAGAATTTGAGAAGAGAGAATAAATTACAAGATAATTTTCTAGAGAGAAAAAAAATTCAAACCGCTTTCATACAAACTGGTGCAGGATGGAAATAGAAAGGCGAAAAGATAAGAATAATTTGGGTGAAAGATCAATATTTATTATTCATCAAAAACTTAAAATTAACAAAAGCAGGCATGCCATATTTAGTCTCAAAACTTGGCCCGTGAATATTCATTGGTTATAAAGACATGGCCTCCAAATAAATAAACTAAACCGTTAAGCAAGTCACATAAAATCCTAATTTAAAATATAAAAATATGTTAAAATATAAATCCTAAGAATATCAAAGTTTCCAAAAATATCCTAAATTATATCAGCAGCATTGACATTTCTAAGGTCAAATAAAGGTCATTGAGCCCTTCCTAGCACAAGAATAGTAAAAGTATATTGTCAGAAATTCATCATCTTTGGGATCCTTCTATGCTTATTGTCTGTGTAGGTTATAAATATTTGGGTGCAGAAATATCATGTGAAGTTCAATGTATCCACCTCACGTCCTGTACATGCGGTAATCTCACATCAAGTCAGATATGAGTCCCCTAGACCAAAGTGCTGATTTGCATCAGAGTAGGATGCTAAAAACATGTACATGTGCATCTTTGAGAGTATATAAGTATGTGTATCACAATTGAAACTGGACTGACCACACTCCATGAAAATGTTCCCTTTGCTAAAAAAAAAATAAAACTAAACATATTTAGGTCTTCTATCTTACAAATGTTCCCTATCTTTACTCTCTCAATCCAAAACCCTGTATGACACATTCAACTCATCAAAAGGATAAGCTGCTACACCTTTTGAAAATCGGATCTGGAAGGGCCCAACATTATCAATTAAGACAAAAGTTGAATACAATACCATCACCCAAAAACTACAACATCATTATTCCCCTACAAAGTACAAAAAAGACAAACATGTACCTCTCCTGGTTCTGATGCTTTCTTTGAACACCGCACCTGATGAGATTCATCAACTATTAAAAGAGCCCATTCTTGCTGTAGCATGCTGTCTCGCAAATGGTGAAGCATCCTAAAGGAGATAACCACAACTCTAGGACGTCTCTTCAAATGGGCAGGATTGTTTTGATGACTAAAAACTGGAGCCAGGAACAAGCAAATGCTAGTTATAGCAAAGTTTCACTATGAAAAAGTAAAACATATTCATAAAAGTTACAAAGATTCATGAAGATTGCCAACAAACAATTCATCACTTAAGGTGTTTGTTTAACCAATTAAAACATCTAAAGCTCAAGTGGCAGTATAAGATTAATATTTTATTAGAATTTTAGAATATTAAAATTTTGTTATTTAGAATTTAATTACTACAGCAATTGTTATTAGATCAGGATTCGTTGTTGTATCATGATAAGTTTTGTGTCCTTATAGAATTAGATTATTCTTTTACTATGCCTATAAATTATTCTTTTATTATGCCTATAAATTATTCTCATTGTAGTTTTAGACTTCAGGTTATTTTGATTATTGAAAGCCTCGTCCTCCAATTTATTCCTCTTCTCTATTACCTTTTCCCATTCTCCTATCTTTCTCCAATCACTAATTCTTCCAAGCCTTCCGTCCTGCATCAATTAGCATAAAAGATTGTTGATTTTGTTTTTCTAAACAAAATCGTACCAGTTTCATCTCGTCCAATTTCTTTTCCCAACCTCTATCCTTATGAAACTACTATCAATCTTCCCAACTCTAGTTCCTTAAAGTAAAAATAAAAGAAAATCTCAGAAAATGCAAAATTCGAGGGTATTGATGATATTTTCCAGCTCAATATTAGTATTCTGCTTTACAGAAAACCCACATTGTCTAGCATGGGAGCCACCAAGTAGGCCATCTACAACAGGAAGAACTAATACATGTTAGAAACAAAGCAAGAAAGTCAAAAAAGTTTACCAAGATGGATATCAGAAGGCAAACAAGAAGCCCAACGCTCCAGCTCTTCTGCCCATGAATAACGCAAAACAGCTGGGCAGACAACAAGTATTGAACCTTCGCTCATAAAGCAGCAAGCAATTGCAATAGCCTGAGCAGAAAGAATTTGGCATTTAATGCATTTCCAACCAATCGTCCAAAAGACTTTTAAACATAGAATTTGGAACCTCTCCAAACAAACAGCAAGGACAAAATAAAACATGGAAATATCTCTTATGAACAAACTTAATTAGGAAAGGTAAATAATCCAAAGATTTCCTATAAAACAGCATCCACAATTGCAATCAGCTTTGGCCAATAGTCATAGACACATGGTCAATGAAATATGAAATATAAACAATTTAAAAGCACAAAGTCATGAATTGACCCAAAACAAAATTTCCATTATCACAAGTTCAAGAATATCTTATACATATATCCTCTGGCTGGTTGTACTTAAATATGACTAATTTTATTTTTAACTTGCTAGAGCATTTTAGCATGACTAAAAGAGGGAAAGGAAAAGACAAAAAAAGCAAAATAACTCTGAGCACATGCATTACAGCTAGAGGAAAATTACCAAAAAATTTATTTGAATTATTTCTGTCCAATCTTAAAATTACATATCTCCTAATTTTCCAATTTTAAAATGTTTGGAAGGTTACTATTCCAAGCTACAATTAGAACAAATTCAACAGTTTTTTTCTAATGTTGTGACAGCTCTCCATAAGACTCACTTTGAAATGTAACACCACTAAGGTTTTTTACCAGTTCATTATCACATTATCAGTAATCCTATTGAAAGATTGCATTCCATTTATTCATAAAGATTGCATGGGTATCACATATTATTTCTCTGCAGCAGGAAGTAGAACTTTATTGGAAATTACCAAAATGCTATCACTGTTAATAATTCAAGCAGTGAGCCATTAATCATGAACAAAATGTTGTCACCATAATTCTTGTCATAAGTTAGCATTTCTTAACAATGAAACTTAAAATAGATTAAAACCCAATAATTATTTAATTTAGAAAAACCTGTATCGTTTTGCCAAGGCCCATTTCATCAGCAATAAGACAACGACCACCCCTTCGTAAACCAAATCTAATACCATCAAGTTGGAAAGGTAAGAGTGTATCCACTAGCTTCTTAGGGAGCTTGGCAATCAAATCATCAACCTTATCATCAGGCAAGTGTTCTGACATGACAGGTATCCACTGCTCCTCAGTATAAGACTGCGAAAGTTTCTCAAGAACACGACGAGTTCCCCATGGTATTTCTTCAACATCGACCTTGTTTCTCTTTAAACACTTCAAGACCGAATCATAATCCTCCAGCTTATAAACACAGGATTTTCCTCCACCATGACATTGTGTGTAATGTGATGGCATAATCTGAGAGAAAGGCCATAAAATAAGATCATGCAAATATAAACATTGATATCTTTCACCTAATATGCTAAGAGAAGCTGTAAAAACACACACACAAATGAAGCTTGATATAGTTTAGTAATATGATGATTAATGAGTGTTAAATGTCAACAGGCAAAACACAAAGCTAAAATATCAATATAACCACTGGTATAAATTTGATATACAAAACTGAACCTTGATATACTTCAGAAAGTATGAAGATTAATTGTAAAATATAGGACTGCTGCTGCAACTATCAACATGAAAAAGATGACACAACGGCCACCATCAAATTTTTTTTTTTTTCATACATGCAAGAACAATAATAAAAAGTCAGTAGACAAAATTAAAAGCCTCGAAAAAATATGTACAAAAACCAAGATTAACAAAACCCACTACTTTGAATGTTTTTTGTCTTTGTACCCATGTAACCAAAAGAGAACCCAGATAGAAAAACTGCCAACTTACACTGGACAATAAGTCGCTCAGTCTGGTCGAGCATTCGTCGTGACCGGGGTAGTTAGAACCCTCAACGGGCAAAGGGGAGGAAGAAAATGAGTCAGGCGAGCAGATTTCTAGCCTGACCCGGAATTTATCAGGCAAATGGGTATCCGGAAATTGCTCGAGCAAAACGGATTTGGATATTTGATTGATGGCAGGATTGTGTTCATGAGATAGCTTGCGACATTTGAAGAGAATCGAGGATTGATGGTTGTGTTGTTGCTGCTGCTGTTGTTGGAGAATAGACGAATCCAGCAATGCCTTGCGTTTGGCCAGGGCTGCGAGGCGATTGGCTTCGGCTCGTTTCAGTTGCTCCTCTGTAATTTCCATTGAATTTTAATAGAGAGAAAGAGAAAACATGAGATTAGTCTGAAAATTAAATACAAATGAGCGGCAATTTAGAGACCCAACAATGGGGCATTTGCCTTGAAGGGTCAAGAAGAAAAACATAACGTATTCATGATTATTACACAGTATTATTTACTTTTCATATCATACACAACAAAAATAATATAATTATATAAAAAATTATACAACTAAAAAATATAACTCTAAATTATAATAAATAATTAAACTAATGTGTCCAAATTTTTAATAATAAAATTATGTATTCTAATATTTGTTTATCTTAAATTAAAAATATTATTTTTTTTTATGTTTAAAATGTTATAAAAATATAAAAATAAATTAAATATTAATTTTAAAAAATTATTTTAAATATAAATTATTATATTAAAATATTTATAATTAGTTATATTATATAAATTAATTATAATATAATTTAATATAATTCAATCAAATATTATAATATTAAAACCTAAGAGTAAGGGTGCTCAAAAATTTATTAAACCAACACAACTTCCTCAAACATTCTAACTCACACGGTGGGATTATCTTTCGATTTTGTTCCTCTTATCTCTCCCAAGTCATCATTTTAAATTTATTGGGATAAGTTCCTCGTTCAAACTAAAAATATAATAAAATCTACATGTTTCAACAATGTTTTCTTCATTGATTCAGAAAACAAATATCTACAACTACTACTACAAGAAAATATCAACCCTTCTCTTCTTTGCAGTTCTTTATCTATAATTTGAGAAAAGGTGAAGATTTTGTTGGAAAATGATATTTTTAACCCATAGTTAAATGTTATTTTGAGGCATTATTTTAAATGAGACCTATTTATATAAGTATGTAGTCGTGATTGATCTAGATTTTCCGCCGCAAGAGCTTCAAAATCAATAATATTGGAGTTTATGAAAAATTAAGTCTCAAAGTTAACTCATTGAGTAGGAAAAATATAGTGAATTTATGTTTGTCTAACATGAAAAAACTAACAATACTTGGAATGCTTTATATAACATTTACTTTCCTATAAGAGGTAAGCTTGTGTAACAAAAATACTCTATCTACGTGCGCACACATAAGGGTTGCAATTCCTCGAATGTCCGACCCAAAAATTGGAAACTCCAATCTCAGGCTTGCCATCTTGTAGACACAAATGTCGTCTAATTTCAATGGATCTTGCGTGGTTTAATTTTTGCTATACATAATTTTAATTTTTCTTCTCATAATAAAAAAAATAACTGCTTAAATATCTTGTGACTATTGGAGAGTTATTTCAGCTATTACAAATGAATTAATTTTCAACAATTTCGTGGCAATTTATTGCAGCAGTTTTATGACATTTGATTGCAACGGTTTCATTTTGGTTTCCAACAACCACATTTGAATGGTTATAAAATTGGCTCTGAACTAAGTTCAATGTAAATCAGCCTTGCTCTCCCAAAATTTTCCTATAGCAATTTCTTGATATTTTCATAAATTTTATACTGTAAAACTAAGTTCAATGTAGTAGAAAGTGGATATAAAATAGTTCACTGGAGTAATTTATGTTAGTGTTCATATTGTATTCTGGTAGATATTTTTCCTTAATCTCAAGCACCCTTATACGAGAGAAAAATATTTATCTTAAGGATAACATGTTACATGAATCTCGATCCTTATTTAATTTCTTATTTCTTAATTTTTAGTGTTGTAATTTACAGATTTTATATTTTGTGTAATTTTAATTCATTTTTACAATTTATAAATTACAAGTTATTATTTATCTAATACTTATTTCCTACGGACTTTACTATAAAAAAGAGAGAACAATATGAATTATTGTTTGATGAATATAAGAAATGACTCAATCGAAATCCAAATAAAAGAGGATCTCAGATCCGGGTCATCGTATGGGCAAGAATCTAATATGACTCGTGAACAGACAACCCCTACACACACCCCTTCCTGCATATCTATACAAGACCCGAGTAGGTGGGTCGAGCCACTACTACATTCCCAAAAGGAAGATGTGTCATCTTAATCTTAGTTGGCAGGTTTGACTAAAAATGCTATGCTTACACACAAGACTACTACCCCTTTTCTCAAAATCTTCGTAGGGACTACGACCGCCTATAAGGAGTTTATTGCACAAGGCACCTATAGAGGAAATTCTCTCAGCGAATAGAAGATGCTCAGCTATGCACAACATAGGGATTAGCACGCTCCTCAACCCATGCGACAACATAAAGGAATGGGTCCATATAGTTGTCCGCCCCTTAGTCAATAGGGAAGCAGGTTCGGCATCTACTAGAAAAACCACTTCAGATAACCATGTCTTTGCTAGCTATTGAAGAACAAACCTCTGTCTAGTGACCCTTTGAGATATTTGAGAATCTTGTAGACAACTTTAAGATGGGCTTCTTTTAGAGAATGTATGTGTTGATTTACTACACTGACTACAAAAGTAGGGGTGTCAATCATGTCGTGTTAGTCGTGTTCGTGTCGTGTTTGTTCGTGTTCGTATCGTGTTTGTTCGTGTTTTCGTGTTAGTTAGCACATAAAAAAATTTACTTGAATTTTTTTGTGTTACTTATTTATAATAGTAAGAAATAATAAAACCTTTAAAAACATAAAAAATTATTGATCAATTCTTACTAAAAAAAAATTCGTGTCGTGTCGTGTTCGGATCGTGTCATCGTGTAGTGTCAGAAATTGCCACCCCTACAAAAGCAATGTCTAGTCTAATTTGAGATAAATATATCAATTTTTATACTAATCTTTGATACCTATCTTTGTCAACTGAATTTTCCAACTTTTTTGATCTCTTTCCAGCCTCAATTGGAGTGCCACTTGGTTTACACCCAAGTATTCTAGTCTCAGTAAGAAGATCAAGGATATACTTTTGTTGAGAGATACTAATTCCCTCTTTTGATCTCACAATCTCCATTCCTAAGAAGTATCACATTTGTCACAGATGTTTGACTTCAAATTCTATAGTCAAAGATTTCTTAAATCTCTAAATTTCTTCTATGTTGTCTCCAATTATGATTATGTCATCGACATATTCTATCAATATTATTTTTCTCCAATTTTTAGTGTTAGAATAACATTGTATGATGTAATTGTCTTTATATCCTTGTTTCCTCCTCACTTTAGAAAACCTATCAAACTATACTCTAGGTGATTATTTGAGTCCATATATTGATTTTTTTCAATTTACACACTGTGTTTTCTCCCCTTGGAAAAAGTCTAGTGGCATGGTCATGTAGACTTCTTCTTATTCTAATTCTCTATTTTGGAAGACATTTTTTTTTTATGTCTAGTTGTTGAAGAGGTTAGTTCAAATTTGTTGCTAGTGAAAGGAGAACTCGAATTATATTCAATTTGGTCACATGTGCAAAAGTTTCAGTGTAATCAATTCCATAGGTTTATGTAAATTCTTTTGCAAGTAAATGGGCTTTATACCTTTCTATTGTACCTTTTAACTTTGTATTTTATAGTAAAAACTTACTTACAGCCAACGAGTACCTTGCCTTTTGGTAACTCTGCCATATCCCATGTCCCTTTTTTTTCCTAGTACTCTTGCTTCTTCTATAACAAATTTCCTCTTAACGCCCCATGAATATCTTTTGGAATTTCTGTTCTATCTAAGTTAGAAGTAAAAGTATGAAATTTAGGAGACAAAATATTATATGAAACAAATTTAGAAATCGAATGAAGAGTACATGATCAAGTTGCTTTTCTAAGAGCAATAAGTAACTTGAGAGAGTTTGGAGAATTAAAATTACCTGGTTTTGGGACAGACTCATTAATAGTTGGATCTACCATCAATTCTAACTCCCTTGGTGTCTCAAGTGTGAAGTTCTCATTGTTCTTTCATTTTGGCTTCCGTGAATAAACAATCATCTTTTGATTTTCACATCTCGTTATGTGTTCAAGTTATCTTTTGTGGATAGAAAAATAGGACGGGGTGGTGTAGACGGCAAAACAGGTTCATTATCACGAGTGTTCATGGGGGAGTCAGTCAAGTGGATTAGATAACTCCAAGTTAGGATTAGGTGATCGTGTAAGTGTAAGATCTAAGTTAAAGTATCGGTTAAAGGAGTTAAGTTCTCTCAAATTCTTCCCTCTAAGATAGGGGTTTTGGTAGTACGGATTGCTCGTAAAAAAAGTAACATTGAGACTCACAACTACCTTTTTTATAAAGGGATTATAACACTTATAACCCTTTTGAATAAGAGAATAGCAATAAAAATATATTTAATAGCTCTTGAATCGAACTTGGATGAAGAATGAATATGAGTAAAATCAATACACCTAAATACTTTAAGAGAGAGATTAGATTGGAGGTGAGATGTCGAGAATAACTTTTAGAATTTTTGAAGTGGTGATTCAAAAGAAAGAACTTAACTAGGCATTCGATTGATGAGGTAAGTGAAGGTTAAAATAGCATTATCCTAGAATTGTTTGGCATGTTCATAGTGAACATCAATGATCAGGCTATAATAAGATGTCTATTTTTTTGCTCAACAACCCTATTTTGTTGGGAAGTATGAACACAAAAACCTTGATGTACTACTTCATGTTTTTTAAGATAGTTTTCCAAGAAATTGTTGAAATATTTAGTGTCATTATCAATCTAGAGGATTTGAATTTGTGTTTGGATCACTAAATAAAAATTGATAAAAATATCACGAACTTTAGATTTTTCTTTCAATAAATAAACCCAACAAATTCTAGTATGATCATCAATAAATATAATGAACCACTTTGCGTGATTATGGTTAGGGAAACGAGAAGGTCCTCATACATCACTGTGAATTAAAGTGAAGGATTTAGATGATTTGTATTGAGATTTGAGAAAATAATTGCGTTGATGTTTTCAAGTTCACAAATTTCACATTAAAATTTGAAAATTTATTAAAAAAAAAAGTAATGGAAATAAATATTTCAAGTATTGAAAATTTGAATAACCCATTCTATAATGCCACAACAGAATTTCGCTATCCATACAAATAGATACAGAATCACAAGTTTTAATTTGAGAATGTTCACTCACATTAGCGTTATCAAAGTAATAGAGTCATTCACACTATTTAGTACTACTAATCATCTTTTTCGATTATAGGTCCTAAAAGATACATTAAGATGAAAGAAATTTAGCCAAATAATGTGAGCCTTTTATTAACTGGCTAATAAACATAAAATTACATGACAAATTTGGGACATGTAAGACAAATTTAAGGATAATTGAGTTAAAAATTTGGTTGAAATTTTGAATACTCCCTTTCTTGCCATCGAAAAAAGAGATCTATCTACTAATCTAACTTTAAGATTACCAACACATTGTGAGTAAGAAGTAAATAAATGATATGCATTAATCATATGATCTAATACACCAGAGTCAATAATTTAAAGAATTCTAGTTGATGAAGTAGTTATTAGAGCACTCAAATAATTATATTTGTAAGCTAGTAAAATCGATGACATATGAGTTAAATTAGTCGAGGGCCCAAGTCCACTAGTAGGGCCAAATCCTTCACAATTTAAGTGATTTATTGCCTCCGCATAGCATAAATTTTTGATCCCGATACATTTTTTTTTTCCATTTTTGCTCTACGATAGCATTTTTGAGAGAAAGATTTACAATTTTGTCCCTTTCTTTATCTTCTTCATTTTATCACTCTCAATTGATGCCCTTCACGCTATTTTATTACAGCCAACTGGGATGACATTGGACTCCCACCAAACACTACTGTTCAAGCAAGAGATCTTTGGGAGGTATGTACGTTACGTACCAGTAATTAATTATTGTAATATTTTTAAACTAAAACTGCTACTACTCTAATTTAAAACAAAATTGAATATATTGTTTTTAATAATAATAATAATAATAATAATAATAATAATATATATAGAGCTGATGTAGTTAGTGATTTAGATTTTGGAGATTTATATTGAATTAATTTAGATTTTGCATATGTAGAGCATATAGTGATAACTTTGAGATACTCTGTTTTTGCTAGGCAAAACAGAGTATACATATATATATTATGTAAATAGGTATGTAAACTGTTTACATACTATGTAAACAGGTATGTGAACTGGTTTACATAGTATGTAAACTGATTTACATATTATGTAAACTATGTACATTAGTTTACATACTTGTTGTATGTAAATTGATTTACTTGCCAACTGTGTCAATGAATTACAGGCATCAAGTATCTTCATTGCCCAAACGACAAATGCCCAGTAGACGTAAAGTAGGTTAGGTTTGGTAATTTTAATGATATATTTATGGTGAAAAGTACTAGTAGTCTAACAACTTAGTTAGAAAAGTGAATAAGGTTCACACAAATCCTTATTTGATTGTTTACTTCAAAATTAGTCACATAATTACTTATACAGATGCAAAATTGGAATACAACATTAAAGGAAAACTCAAGTTGCCATTTTCTCTTTCCTCTGAGTTTCTTTATTCGTTTCTTTATTCATCACTTTCTTTTGTTACTTACTAGTTTCCTGGTAAACTCATTAGCCTTAAAGAAAATAAAGAAATTTAAATTGGTTCCTTGTATTTCCATACCTTGTACATACACCTCAATTATAAAACCATAAGCCCAAGGCCAAATTCTTTTCCCCTTTATCATTCTGCAAATTTCTCAAAAATTAGAAAATTCATTCCACCTAACCCATTAGAATTGGACAGGAGATAATTGAATAAATAAGTAGGAAAAAATATGGAGATTTGGATAGTTGACTTCGTCATTATTTATTTTAGGATTCTTAAAACTGTTGGAATTGAAATCGAAAAATATTACTTGCCTCACCTAGTGATTATTGACTAACTTCTTCTCAGATGGGATCGAGAGAGGAACAAAAACATGGAATAGATAGGAAAATGTGAAGTGTCATAAATATGGAATGGGATGACAAAGACCTAGATGATCTGCAAATTATGGTGCATTAATTGGCTATTAGAAAATGGTTTCTCAATTCTTACTTTCTAATATATGTCATTATGAACCATGAACCTCAAAGCATGTAAAGGTCCAATAATTCATGTCAGTTCATCACGGAATGATTCAATGCATTTAAATGGTTCCCAACATAAGTTGATTTCTTTTACAAAATTTTGTCATTAATGGTTCCCAACATTACTTGTTGTATGTAAATTGGTTTACATAGTATGTAAACTGATTTACATAATATGTACATTAGTTTACATACTATGTAAACCATTCCCATTATCTAATTCTTCTGCATTTAAACACAATCTCAAAAATAAGTATTTTCAAAATTCTGGAGTCCAGCAACTGGAATCAGTTTTTTCAAAACAGTTTTGTTGTTGGTCATCTTAAGACATTGACATTTGTTGATTCTCAAGTACCTACGAATATGTTTTAAGAACAACGTGTTGTATAAATAGGGGCATTGAATAATTCTTATCTATGTTTTCAATTAATTTTTATTGCAATTAATAATTTAGATCTCTGTTTGTTCTTGCCACTCTAGCATATTACTGAAAGAGAACTTAGTTAATGTATTTTAATCTTATCCATTTTCAACACACTCCAAGTTATCAAAATTTGGATAAACATTTGAGTGAAAGGACATTTATGTAATTTATCTAATTTTGATATAACTAAAACGCACAATTTTGAGCTTATTATTGCTAGTTTTGAAAAATTTAACTTTTAATCAGATTTAAAAAGAAAATTAAATAATTACAAAGTGATAGTGGAACTGAATTCAAGTCACTAGAGCCTTTTTTGTTTAAAGGAGTGTATCTTAGAAGGATTTCTTGTCCCTATAGTTCTGAACAAAATGGTGTTGTGGAGAGAAAGAATAGGCATGTTGTGGAATTTAATTTAGCTATAATAATAAGGGCTAGTGTAGCTTTACAATATTGGGAATATGGTTTTAAAACTAGTGTATATTTGATAAATAGACTACCTTTTAAAACTTTGAACTAGCAAATTCCTTTTGAATTGCTTTATAAAAATAAACCCACCTAAGAGTTTTTGGACTTTGTCTTATCCATACCTTAGACCTTATACACAAAATAAACTTGAAAATATATCTATTCCTTGTGTTTTTTTTGGGATATGAGAGTCATTACAAAGGTTATACTTGTTTAGACCTCATTACTGGAAAAATATATATCAACACTCATGTTGTTTTTAATGAGACAGAATTTCCATTTTTAAAGTCCTTTATTCACTAGCCTACTGCAATGTCTTCTAAGCCTACTTTGAACCATGTTACCTACTAACTACTAGTGTCCCACGTTCTGTTTATAATACGTTTCCTTCCACCATTTAACCTATTACCACTAATATTTTTTTTTGTAAAAAAAAAAAACAGGCTCCTCGGAAGACAGAGTAACGCTCGCTATACTCTATTCACTAGGATCAACGCCTTGTTTTGAGAGTACCAACAGTGACTAACACTTCAAGCTGTTATCAGAAAGGTCTTTAGCACAATTATTGCTATTTCACGCATCGAATCTATGACATGGTGAATGTAACCGATATTACCACTAATATTGATAAGTCATTTTCTATACCTTTGAATTGTCAACATGCAACATAACCTAATACTACTAGCTTACCTAGTCCTATGACACCGACTCTTCAAAACCCATTGTCTTATAGCAATATTTTTCATTGCCAGACCACTCTCAATCTCCTTCGTACAATAACAACGTTACCTTACCTAATGACCAGTCACTATCTCCACTTCCCAATACAACTGAGTGCTTTTCTACTGATCAGTCCTTATCACCTTCTTTACAGTCCATTTCCTTACCTTTATTTGTCAATGCTGAGACTAACCCAGTAAGTACCATATAATACAAGACAACCGTTGGAGCCTTTGTCTATTTCACCAAATACAAATACTTAATTATCTATGTCCTCTACTTTACCTGATTCAAACCATGATCCTAATCTTCCGAACCCAACTTCAGTTTTTATGCCACAAGGAATTGATTTTTTAGTTATGTTACCCAGTTTTGATGGTATTCACAGAGTTACGTTTTGCTCTAATATACATAGTATGCAAACCAGTGCTAAAACATGTGTGTTTATACCAAAGGCTCTTGTTGTTCAAGTCATCTTACTTGAACCTACCTTAGTGAATGAAGCTCTTAAACACCCTGAATGGGTTGAAGTGATGGAAAAGGGATACAAGGCTCTTGTTGACAATGGTATATGGGAACTAGTACCACCACTTAAAGGACATAAAATCATTGGCAACAAATGAGTGTTTGCAGTGACCTTGAAGTCAGATGGGTCTTTGGAAAGGTATAAGTTTAGAGTTGTGGCCAAAGGTTATGGTTAAGTGGAAGTAATAGATTACAACTTTTAATCAAGTAATTAAACCTACTACTATAAGAATAGTTCTTACTTTGGCACTTGCTAAAGGATGGATAGTGAGGCAACTTAATTCAATAATGCTTTCTTAAATGGAGAGCTTGAGGAAGAAGTTTATATGAATCAACCATGGGGATTTGTACATCTTGATTTTCCACATTATGTGTGTAAGTTAAAGAAAGTTCTCTATCTCCTAGAACTTGGTTTACAAAGCGTAGTTCCTGTCTAATTCAGTGGGGTTTTACTTGTTCTCAATCAGATACATCGATGATGACTTATGCAAATAAAGGCAAAGTTTTGATTTTGCTCATCTATATAGATGACATAATTGTTACTGGAAATAACCCTAAGTTTATACAAGAAACAATACAAAAACTTAATAATGTTTTTGCTTTGAAAGATTTGGGTAATTTGAACTTTTTTCTAGGCATTGAAGTCACAAGAACAACAACTGGTTTTCACCTGAACCAATAAAAGTACATCAAACAACTACTTGAGAAGGCACCATTGGCAAAATCACGACATGTTCTTACACCTTTGGGTGCTGGAAAAAGATTGTCTAAGGTACATGGCGAATTATTATAGGATCCTACACAGTATAGGTCTGTAGTAGGAACATTACAATACTATACACTAATAAGGCCGAAGATAGCATATGATGTTAACAAGTTGTGTCAGTTTTTACATGCCCCAATTGATGTTCAGCAAACCAAACGTTACCTTAATCACGAAGTCTTCTACTGTACATCTCCTTCTCTAAGAAAGTTTTCAATTCTCTAAGCTCCATCACTGCAGAGTACTCGTGTTGGTTGATTTAGGTTTTGGTTTTTCTCCAATCAGATATCCTATTCTTTCTTTGCCGTTGATTACTAACTCCATGGGCTAATTCCACTTTCTGTAATTCTTTTCTTTGGGCTTCTCCATTACGAGTTGCAGGGTTGATTTTTCAAACTCACATGAACTCATGGTGGAGATAGCTTTTGTGTCTGTGTCGAGGATTTCTGAGTCTATTTCTGATTCATGGTTAAATTTGGATTTAATCATAGCAAAGCTAAGCTAAAGTATTATGAACCTCTATTTGATACCACATGGACTTTACATAATCAAATGGTTGATTATTTGGGATTTCAACATGATTTTTTCTTTCAAACTTAAGATAATGAACTTTTCTTTCAACATGACGTGTAACTTCAAATATTATAGGATGATTTTATTTTTTTTTTATTAAAAATTTTGTTAACGTAAAAAAAAATATATATATTTTGAGTAAATTTTTTATTAAATATTAATTTTTTTATGTACTTATCTAATAAAAAATATAAATATGAATATAACATTATTATAATAAATCTAATAAAAAATAAATTAAAAATTAACTTTGTTCTTCCATATTTAAAAAAAAGGACTTAAAAACATAATTTTTTTAAACTAAAAACTAAATACATTTAACTTAAATAAAATAACCATCTAAACATTCACTCTAAAATTGAAAAGATACGGAGAAAATTAATTTGACCCCAGTGCAAAGATAACACCCATAAATGGAGAAATTGTCCATTTTTAAACCACCTCATACTTTTATTCCCTTGTGTTGCTATTTTTGCCCATCTGTAGTTAACTCGCACCATTTTAAGTGACAAGTTTAAAACACATCAAATACGTTTCAATAAATTAAAAAAAAAAAATGTTAGAAAAAAGTCAATTTTCAAGCAAAGGTTTATGAAGGGCACAGGCATTTCAACCATAGCAGATTGACCTCCTAATACGTTTTTGGCACTTGGGATTGTAACATGCATGATGTACTGTCTCTTCACTTTTCACAAAGCATCAGAATGCAACAAATATGACAAGGGTGTTGGAAACTAATTCAAAAAATAAATAAATTAAAGTAGCCACGTCAGATGCACAAAATGAACACTCCAAAAGATGATGTAAAATAGGCTACAGAATTTGTTATAAAGTGCTACAAGGTATATGTTAAACAAACACAACCTACAAATATGATAGATGAACACTTTAATACAGTAATTTTTAATTAAAGCGCTTTAGTCTCATAACTTTGAAAAAATGTACCCTTTAGTTAACACAAAAAATAGGACTAAATTACCTATTTTACAATAGAACAAAAGGACACGTTTCTTAAAGTTATGAGATTAAAGCACTCCAATTGAACTTAGCCTTAGCCTTAAAACTATGAGACCACTAGCACCCTTCTTTCAAAGACAAACCAGTTAGACACTATCTGAAGATACTATTCCACTGGAAACTTCATTATTACCAAAAGGCTTCAGGAGGTCTTCACTCCCAGCAGTTAAGTCATCTTCTGAACACTACACAATCCCAGCCACTTTGACCAGAAGTTCATCATCCATAGTTACACTCTCTTGTACTTTTAAGCATTCCGCCTTCTACACAATGATTATAATATTCAGATGGCAAATTCCAGCATGCATTGATACAAAAATGAACTTGGGATTGAAATAAGTAATGTATTCAATGATCTAATGTTACAAATTTCAGATACCATCGACCAGTTCTTATCAAATCTAAACAGAACAATTGCTTTTGAGTGCCAAGTCTCGGAAAGAAATCTCATGCGACTGATAAATGCAGGCCTAATCTTTGACTTTAAATCATGATAATGATGATGCTTTATCAATTTCAAAGCTGATTGGTTCAAGAAAGATTATTGGCTTGTTTAATACAAATCCACAATATTGACAGCAAATACTTGAAATTTTCCAGAAAATAAAAAAAGAAACTAGCAAAAAGGTAATAATCCTAGGATATTGGAGGAACACAACCAAAAATGGCATCCAAACAAGAAATGCTCAAACAAGTTCATAATAGGAAAAACATGAGGCTCTAGAACATACCTTGACACCAGTCTCTCTATTTTCCACATTCTCAAGTGTTCTTAGGTCACTCATGTCATATTTCAGCTGTTTCTTAGCCTTGATTCTGGTTGAACGCCGGTCTGTATATTGGGCCCTAGTTACATCATAATGACAGGCTACACAAAGAGTTCTCATGTTTTCTAGCCTGCATTCACCTACAAAAATTTAATTAAAATGTCAAACATTTTGAAAGTAAAATTCAAATCTCACTGCTGAAATTGATCAGAAGTGTCGCGAGTGCCAAAGAAGGATCTCTAATGGTTATGATGTGTGAGCTGAAATCATTACCAAAAGTTCAGAGAAACAATAAGGAAACCAAAAAAGGCTACAATATCATACAGGAATTTTGCCTGTTATCATGCTATAACAACCACGGCCAAATATTCATCAGCGTAATATTTTAAGACAACTAATAGGTACACAACTGAAAAGGTCCTATACAAAAGAAAAAATCCATAGTACGAAAGAAAACACTAGCAACTACTTTCGTAGACCAGTTAATTGGAAAACATCAAATTGTAGAAAAGAAGAAAGTGATATTTCGTTCTGAATATTTCACTGACTTGTATTACTTTGCACATATTACATGAATTTATAATAGAAATAAAACGACATAAAAGGATAATAATTAAGTACAATAATCTCTACCATATTGAGAATGATCTCTACCATATTAGAAATGATCTCTACCATATTAATATTTTATTTACTTTCCTATTTTAAAATAAATCTCAACACTCCCCCTCAAGTTGGTGCATACATGTCACACATGCCCAACTTGTCTAAAAACTTTAAGAACACTCAATTTGAAAATGCTTTGATAAGAATTGCTTTGTTGATAGCCAAATTCTTTCATAGACTTTGTGAATTTGCTTGCTATTGTAAAAGTGGGTTTTGGGTTTTCAGGGGTGGCGCGATTTGTGGGTGTGATTTTGGTCTGATTTCTGTTTTGGTCTGTGTCTGCGGTAGTCTGTGGGATCTGTTTTGGCGGATCTGTTTTTTTTTTTGTCTGTGGGATTTGTTTTGGTCTGTGTCTGTGGTGGTCTGTGGGATCTGTTTTGGCGGATCTGTTTTGGGGGTCTGTGGTGGCGCGACAGAATGTGCCTTTGATGTAAGAAATCTTTTCTCGTTCAACAATATGCATCTCCTTTAATTGAGATCACACATTATAATTTTTTTCAGTAAGTAAAATGCCAGCATTAAAGGGACTTTCAGACTGAACAAAAAAAGAAACTGATTTGGTTTCAGATGATTCAATGGAATCACTCCTTTTTTTTTTTTTTTTTTCCTTTTTTTTTTTTTTTTCTTTTTTTGTTTTTTGTTTCTTGTTTTTTTAAATAGATATATATATATATGGAATAGAAAGAAACAGAAAACAAAAAAAGGAATTAAAATACGATGAGGCTGAGCTGGGACAGGGCGTTAGTGGCCACGAAGGGGCTGTGCACGGCGCGGCGGGAGGTGCGCGATGGGCGCGAAGCTGACTGGTGGATCTGGGATGCGGTCTGGTGGATTTGGTACGCGGCGCGGTGCAACGCTGATTGGGTGGATCTGGGATGCGGTCTGGTGGATCTGGTGCGTGGCGCGACGCTGATTTGGTGGATCTGGGATGCGGTCTGGTGGATCTGGTGCGTGGCGCGACGCTGATTTGGTGGGGTGGTCCGGTTTTCATATCGCTGATTTTTTTTTTTTTATCTGTTTTTATGGTTGATATGATTGGATCTGTTTTTATGGTTGATATGTCGGTGGTTTATCTGTTTCAGATCACTGAAAATGTTGTGATCGAGTTTCTGGGTTGATAGCGGCTATGGATTTGCTTTACGAGTTGGGTTTTGATTTCTGTTGGGTTTGATTTTTTGAGGTTGATTTCGGTTTGATTTTTGTTGGGTTTTTGTTTGATTTCTATTGGTGGTTTGACGAGTTTGATAAGTTTGGTTTGGGTGGTGGTGATTGTCTGTAGTGTTTGTGGGATTTTTTTTATTCAGAATTCTAACTTGGCTCTGATACCATGTAGAAAAGAAGAAAGTGATATTTCGTTCTGAATATTTCACTGACTTGTATTACTTTGCACATATTACATGAATTTATAATAGAAATAAAACGACATAAAAGGATAATAATTAAGTACAATGATCTCTACCATATTGAGAATGATCTCTACCATATTAATATTTTATTTACTTTCCTATTTTAAAATAAATCTCAACACAAATATGGCAACTATAAATGTGTGAGACCCGCCAAGTTGGAAGTGCATTAATGTTTGTATGACTAACTCCTATGCAATCTGAGAAATATCAAGAAAAGGCTTTCCAGAACTTTCAGACACCTTCCTACTGATTGAGTTTTTGGTTTCCCAGATTAACAGATTTTATTTCAGAAAATTAAACTTCTAATGCGTTGAAGATATTTAAACTACTCCCCTTATTTTCAATTACGTAACCAAGAAGTAAATATGTGAGACATAGGATAAGTCCTACTTTCAGGGTTGCCAACTATGAGATGACATTAATCATACCTCCACCTTGGTAGACAGGAATGATGTGGTCTGCATGCCATGCTTTACCTTCTGTTGGATCCTTGACAAGTTTATCAAGCCTGCACATAGCATGTTAGGTTTTCATGGAAATTATTCCCACTTGAAGAGTAAATACTAACAGCAATAGAAAAGAGAATATTTAAGTGCTCTTTTGCAAGCTTGGTGCTAAAAAAATTTATAAATAGGCTTCTTTTTGCACTGTTGAGTATTTCTATCCATGAACTCTGTACCATTATTCATGAATAAAGAATCGTAATAAACACTTATCGAATGAAATATGTATGTGTCATAAGTCACCACTTTCAGTCAATTAACTCAATTGTGTCATTATCTTTATTATTGTACAGTTCATCTTAGGTGTCGATATGAATTTGTTTTAGGATTAGCTTTCCTTCCTTATTTAGGACTCTTTCTGTAGTCTTTAAATACCCAATTGGGTTAATGAAGGAAAACAAGCGTTTCATAATTTAATTCAGTTAATAAGTACAAGTGTGTGCTACAGAACCCTCATGCAGCTAATAGGAAAGTAGTATTGCCATTGCTTTAGTGACTTACAACTTCTTCCTATTTGCCACTTTTGGTGCAATTTTCTCAATATACTCTCTTCGCATTGTCTCTGAAAGTGGCCGAATATGCTTGACAAGTTTATGGCAGTCCAATTTGCAAACCACACAGACTCCTTTTTCTAGTTGAAAAAGCACCTGGAGAATACGTGTTACTCACAAATTTGAAATAGACATGCATTAAGAGGAATGAAATATAAAATCAAGAAAACACACAAAATTCCAATTAAAATGGCAACATTGTTGAAATGGAACCATAATTAATGGAGACAACTATGGAATGAACGTTGTAGTGATACATAGCACATTTCATGTTCTGACCCGACGAAGGAATCTTTTACTAGTTCTTAATAGAAACTCTTCATAGCAATCAAGAACACAGAAAAGATCCCCAAAAAGCTCAGGTGTTTTTGCATTGCTGTTCCTGGATGTTTAAAGAAAAGGAAAGAAAATGATGAAACATAGCTCAAACGCTTGCAACAGCAGATAAATAACTGCACTTTGCAGATTTAATACAATATGCTTACGTGCATGGCATTTGACAGAGTTTACAGAGTGGCTGATCTGACAAGGTCCAAGCCTGTGTATACTTCTTGTCCTTTCTATACCGTAGTTGAACTTCTTTCCAAACAGCATTTGATGGTAGAGGTTTGATAACCTCACCAAAAGGTGTGATGCGGCGCTTGCTACCACCTTTAAGCAGTCCCTGTTATTCAGAGGTATGGTATGTTTAAAAAAATGTATGGGTTACATCATCAACGTTGAATCTGGACAAAAAAATGTTCAAATTAGAACAGACATACTTCTTTATTATGGTTAATGGTTTCATCCAAATAACACAACTCAACAGTCAAAGGAAGTTGAAGCGGCTTTCCAATTAATTTCTTTTGATGAACGGCCCTCAAGTTAGTCCAGTCCTTGATGAATTCCAGAACCGCATTCCTAATAGCTGGATTGTCCTTCGGGGATTCTAAAGTTATTTTATTTTCATTACCAACAGCACAAGAATGTAGTTGCCCAAGTTCATCCAGGCAAAAACTTAAAAGTGGGGTTGGTCGTGAATCTGTTCCCAAAACGCAAGAATACAAGTGGATCCTACCTGTATATTGGCTCACCTAAATATCCGGGACAATATGTTATTGGTCTAATCCTCAAGAATTAAAAACATTTATGATAATCCCTTTGTACATTCTCTCGCTTACTGACAAATTGGTGGACCCCACAAAAAAACTGTGCATCCCACGTTTTGTTAGAGGGAACATTGTAAATTTACCAGTGTTTAACAAGATCCAAAAAAATCACATGTAATTGTAACTTAAGCAACCTACTGAGTACATTTCAGCAACATTTCCTTCCTATAGATTACCAAATTGGCTGCACACATCAAAAGAGCTATAAACATGGAAATATGTAACCTTCGGCTGTTCAACAAAAAAGCAGTCCTGTGATTTAGGTGAAAACCTTTTACCTTAAATCGCAAAGATCGTAAAAGCTTAGTATGATCTTCAGTCATATGAAGAGGCTCAGCATCAAGTGGTTCAGTTATTTGACAGTTCAATCTATCTACCTATATCAATTATATTACAATCCAGTCAAATTTAAATTCCTTTTCTTTCAGAGTCAAGTTTGGAATAAAATGTACCATTTCAACTACCTCTTCATTTTTACTAATACAGACGTCATCAAACTTAGGAGAAAAAACTTCAGCATTTATAAGCTTACTGTCAGAAAAGTTTCTTTCCAGCTTCACCTCAGAAGCTGAACCCAGATCAAATTCTGACCCAGAAGCTATGTCAGCCTATTTCAACAAAGAACAGAAATAATAGTAATTAAGGAAATATTTTGTCCAATGATTGAAAAAAAAATACTAGACTAGAAAATTTTAATTTGAACGTTTGCAGGAGAAAATCTTCACACTAAATTACCACTATAAGTTCATTGTCATTTTGAATTGGACTGTCATCAGTGTTGCCAGGTTCTTCAGGTGCATTTGTTAATTTTCCAGCCAACTTATTACATGACATAGGAGAGTTTTTGTCTTTCGAAAAGCCACACCCTATAAACTTCTGGTGCTCAGCTGAAAGATAGCCACTATTCTTAGTCTGATGTTTATGGCTTTCAGTTTTACTAAATGTCTCTAATGAAAAAACACCGTCAACCTATCAACCCAAACAATACCATTTTTAGAAAATGCAACTTTCTAGAAACGATGAGAGAACACAAAGAAAAGTCAATGTGGCAGTGAAAATGCGGTGAAATTATTAATTTAAAAAAAAATGTTCCAACGTTTTACATGTCCGTCAGCAGCATGGAAGATAGAACTAATCTTGCTCGACATCCAAAACTTGTCATTTTCTTAAAGCAACTAGATTTGACCTCATAGACTAAAGCAGAAACCCCTATTATACAAATTGAAGGCACATTCCAATGGTATCTCTGGAACATATTTTAAAAAAAAATAATGGATATAAAAGTATCTCTGACAGTTGTCTCTACTCCACTCCTAACTTTGTATGAACATATTATAAAAAATAAACTACCTCGATTTCATGTATTACCTCATGTTTCCCATTTGTTGTAGATGAAACTCGGCACAAAATTCTGTTCAATAGTTGCCAGGATACAAATGAAAAAAAAAAAAAAAATTAAACTAAACATAAACCTCAAATTATTCTCTCTTCCTTCACGGATAAACGATCGCTAAGTACAAAACTTAATCTAGAAGTTAGTAAGGAAAAAGGGGTAAGCCACAACTAGCTCTGTAGAAACATACTCCATGCATAGTTTTTCAATGAAATCAATGATACATGTTATTTTAAAAATATAACATGCATGTCTAGTACTAAATCAACAATATACTAATAGTGGGGACATTTAAATTTTAAAATTTAAGCATACTTATACTTCTGGAACCAGGTGAAGTGTATATTCCAAGTAGGGTAGCAATTTTGACATGACTCGATAATACGAATAAATTTTTTAGTAAAAATTAATCGATAATTTTTTCATGTTCTTAAAGATTTTGTTATTTCCTATTATTATAAATAAACAACACAAAAAAAAATCGAGTAATTTTTTTAAGTGTCAACTAATACGATTGGCACCCCTAATTTTAGGTATCTCATGCATTCTCATACCAAGTATAACTAAATATGCAATGTCCAAAATTAAAACTCATGTATGCTATGCCAAATCAATATGTATTGGTCAACTCTAAAATACATGAGAATATGTATTGTCAACCTCCGAGATGCATGTGGTTCACCTTTGAACCCATGTACGATCATATTCTAAGAAACATATGGTACATGTATCGGTCAAATCCAAAACATATGGATCCTCGTTATACAGGCAACCCAACTCCGAAATCCATACACAGACAAACACTAAGACCCTTAGACGGAAAAACTCTGAAACACAATAGGGGACCAACTCTGAGGCCCATGTGTGGTCAAACACCGAGGACTCATGTGAAATATAATGCGTACATGTAATCCATCGAAAAATAGTATGATGCAACCAGTTATCCGGAGTACCATAATTCTGCAAGACATCTATACAAGTAATATACTCTCCACGAAATAATTTCATGATACAAGCATAAAAATTCAGATGTCATGTAAAAATATCATGTATGTATATATAAAATGTTTCTAACAAATACTTTAATTATAAAATCATTCATGTACAATCATGACATCATTTTTTATCTCTGAAATATATGATATATGACATTTTTATAAAATAATGTATGAAAAAAAAATGAAGTAATAATCTCTACGTAAAGAGTCTGCTCGCATACCAACCTTACTGTCAAATTAATAAAAATATTTTTAAAACAAAACATTTAATTAAGCTTTAATCTTTTCATTAGTTTGAGAAAGAAAAATCAAGATTGTAAAGAAATAATTTAAAACGTTGATATCTAAGCTCGGTCTTTATCTAATTGAAAATCGATGTTAATCTCTCAAGCTTACGCATAACCTTAAAAATGTCATCTTTGAACCAAACCTTACTCTTTAACCAAATCAGTGATTTAGTAAATGAGACCCAAAATTAGTTAAAAGGTACACCAAGATGAAATCTAGTTTACTTTAGAAATGAAACATTATGAATGTTTAACCTCCAAAACTTGGTGTGATATAACAATCATAACTTCCAGTAGAAACGTCCAATTTTTTTTTTTAAATTTCTAAAAAAAATAGCAATTTTTAAAGTGGTATCTCATAATCATGTTCATTAAATAAAATAAAAATATCAAACCTAAAATTGTTATAACACATAACATACAAATCGAAATTTTATTCAACTTATCTCAGAAAATTGGGTATAATTTTTAGTAAACTTAACCAAATTAAATTATGTGAAGAATTTCTATAACTAGACACTTCAATCTTTAAAACAAGATATCACATAAAACAAGATATCACACACACAATTCACATTAGAAAAATTTGTTCAAATAGTATAAATACCGACCAATTCATGCACAGTTTTCAAATAAAACATGTAACTTTTTATAGAAATTTTCAAAATCATTTTTGTAAAAACTCACATAAATTAGACACTTCATGTTTAAAAATAAAGTATTTTTCACTCATTGATTGTTCAAGAAACAACCCAAAAAATTAAACTACATATCAGGTTTTTAACAGAAAATCTACAATCCCAAAATTCTCAAACACTCTAAGAATTTGTCTATAATTTTCTATATAAAAATTCAAATCAAATTCTGTAAAAATCCTCACAAACTAGACATTCATACCTTCCTAACAAGATATGACACAAATCCTTACTCAACTAGAATTACACCAATGTCATTTCAAAGTTTTTGAAAACAATTTTTTTTTCAAAAGTGAAAGTTTAACTCATCCTTAAATTGAATTTTTCGACATAATCTCTGCAGATTTTTCAATCCAAATAAGTTTTTAGACCTTACCTAAACAAAGAACATGAAGGAGAAGGAAGATCAACCACCATCCAAGAAGGAGCTCTCTTTCACTCTCTCGATTTGGAAAGATTGGAGCTAGGCCCAAGAAGGAAAAGAGAAGGAAAGAGAGGTACTATGTGAAAATGAATAGAAGAAAATAGGGTATATAGGACTAGTTAAAAAAGACTAAGATGTCCTTCTACAACTTAAAGCACTCTTAAAAAAATAGGGATATTTTCACCCAATTAACTCAAAAATTTTCAATAAATGTATAAAATCAAATATGTTATTTTAAAAAGTTCAAAATTATTTACGAAAAAAATTTAAAATATTTAATTTCGTTGCTTATGAAAGAACAAAATTTTAATAATTTAAAATAAAATTCATTAAAATAGATAAATTTTTTAATTATTTTCCTAAAATTTTAATTAAAAAAATCTTGATCTCACAACATTTTATCCTAAATTTATTATCTTTGAAGGAAAATTATATTTGCTATTTATTTATTATATTTTTATTCATTCTTATTTCTCAAGTGTGTGGAAGTTTGGTATCAAAGCATGGTTCTGATCTCAAAAAAAAAAAAATATTTTCACTCGTGATTTTGACTTATTTTTATTGTCTCAACATACCTCAAAGAATAAGAGTGGCTAAGAACAAACCCAAATAGAATGCAAATGAAAACCAAGGAAAACGTAACCTACTACAAACGTTACATAGATTAATTACTTGGAGTGGAGGACACAAGGAAAGAGATATGGCTTACTACCTTAAAGAGTTTGAAAAGACTAGACTATCACATTATGATGGTACATCGAATCTTGATGTCGCTGAATGATGGATTCATAAAATTAAGAAGAAGATGAATGTTTTAGAGCTAGACTTGCGGCATATAAGTTAAATGAAGAAGCCGACTATTGGTGTGACTCTGTGAGTAGAGGCAAGAACATAGATGAAATCTTTTGAAGAGAGTTTGAACAAATGTTTTACGAAAAGTTCAACGAAACAACTAGAGCAAATAAGATAGTTGAGTTTATGAATTTGAAACAAAAGGATAAGACAATCGCACAATATGAACCTCGTTTCAATCAATTATCAAGGTTTACAGAAAACATGGTGATTAGAGACTCAGATAAGGCAGTTAAGTTTTTGATAAGACTACGAGATAATATCCGAGCACAACTTATGTATCAAGGTATAAAAATATAAACTGCAACAGTTGCTACGGCATACAGGGTTGAACAAGTTAATGTGGAACAATTAAAGGTGGCTACATCAACTCAAAAATCTAAAGATAGAGGAAAGAAAAAGATGAAATTATGGAATAAAAGACATAATAATAACCGTAATGTATTATTTGGGAGCAATTCATCTAAAAATCCTCAATATCACGTTTGTTACAACTGCAACCAACCTAGACACCTTAAGCATAATTACCCTCAGCTATCAACCAATCAGTTTGAAGGATGCAATCCACTTCTAATTTTGGGGCATCCAATTCTAGGGGAAATCTTCCTAGGCAAAGTCATCAACTTGGTTGGCAACCACAACAAAATTTTCGGCAACCAAGATTATCCTTTCAAGAGCAAACCTCCAAATCTTTTCAACGTCCCAGATAGTCATTTCAACAACCTTCCTGTGCCAACCATTCAGCAACAACAATTTGTTTGCAGAAAGGATAAAGGATGTTGCATCACAAGAATCAAAAGAAAAAGCCTTTGCATTATCTAGCAAGCAAGAGGAACTAGAGACCAATGAAGTTGTTGAAGGTATGATTTTACTATACACTCTTAGGTTCTTTTCAATACAAGTGCCACCCATCCTTTCATTTCTTTTACTTGTGCCCAAATGTTAAATCTAACTTATGAGACCATAGAAAAATCCCTTACTTTGAATACTCTTCTTAAAGCTACTTCTAGTGCCCTTTATGTCTGTAAAAACTATTCTATTAAGGTAAATGACATCGATTCTTAGCTGATCTTATTATACTCGATATGGGTTACTTTGACGTCATTTTAGGAATGGATTGGTTAACCAAATACCGAACAATTATATATTGTTTTGAAAAGAAAGTCATTGTACAAACTCTTAAAGGAGTGGTGGTTTAATTTTAAGGTGAAAAATGAGTGAACTTATCTAGTGCTTGTCTTAAGTGTTGTTTAAGAGGGAGACAAAATCAGGCAAGTATTGCATTTCTAAATTCACTTGAAGCAAACACTAGAGATGGAAAAAGCTTTGCATGGATACTGGTGGTAAATGAATATTGGGATGAGTTTTCAAAAGAGCTACTAGACTCCCTCCAACTCACAAGATTGATTTTATAATTGAGTTATATCTGGGAACTATACCAGTATCGATTGCCCCTATAGAATCGCACCGGCAGAGAAACTAGAGTTAAGGAAACAATTGGATGAGCTATTAGCAAAAATGTTCATCCAATCTAGCTCGTCAACTTAGAAAGCACCTGTTCTATTTGTCGAAAAGGACAAAAGTTTTAGATTATGCATAAATTGTCGTCAACTAAACAGATTAACCACAAAAGAAACGTATCATTTACCTCGAATTGATGAATTTTTGATCAACTTGGTGAACCAAGTTTTTTTTTCCAAAGATTGATTTAAGATTTGAATATCATCAACTGCGAGTTAATCTCTACAGCTTTTGCAGTATAGGTTTTAACACCTTGATATGTAAGTTGTACTTGGATATCATCTCGTAATCCCATCAAAAAACATAACTGCCTTATCCGAGTCTTTAATCACCAAGTTTTCTATAAACCTTGATAATTGATTTAAATGAGCTTCATATTGGGTGTCTGTATATCCTCTTATTTCAGATTCATAAACTCAATTACCTTATTTGTTCTGGTTGTTTCGTTGAACTTTTCGTAAAACATTTGTTCAAACTCTCCCCCAGAGATTTCATTTATGTTCTTGCCTCTACTCACAGAGTCGCACCAATAGTCGGCTACTCCATCTAACTTATATGACACAAGTCTAGCTCTAAAACATTCATCTTCTTAATTTTACAAATCCATCCACCAGCGACATCAGGATTCGATGTACTATCATAATGTGATAGTCTAGTCTTTTCAAACTCCTTAAGGTAGTAAGTCATTCCTCTTTCCTTGTGTCCTCCACCCAAGTAATTAATCTATGTAATGTTTGTAGTAGGTTACGTTCTCCTTGGTTTTCATTTGCATCATGTTCGAGCTTGTTCTTAACCACTCTTATTCTTTGAAGCATGCTGAGACAATAAAAATAATTTAAAAAAGCCAAAATCATGAGTGAAATTTTTTTTTTTTGGGAGATCAAAACCATACTCTGATACCAAATTGTCACGTCCCATATAACATGTACATAATAAATAAGAACGAACAAAAATATAAAACATAATAGAAAATATAATTTTCCTTAAAAAAAATTAACAAATTTAGGATAAAACGTTGTGACCCAAATTTTTTTTCAATAATATTTTAGGAAAATAATTGAAAATTTTATTCATTTCAATGAATTTTATTTTAAATTATAAAACTACTAAAATTTTGTTCTTCAATAAGCAACGAAAATAAATATTCTAAATATTCTAAATTTTGTTTGCAAATAATTTATAACTTCTTAAAATAACCTTTTGGTTTTATACGATTATTGAGAAACTTTAGGTTAATTGCGTAAAAATTACCAAAATACTCTAGTTTTTTAAGAGAGCGCTTTAAATTGTGGAAAGGGCATTTTAGTCTTTTTCAACTTCAGCCTTATATACCCTATTTTCTTCTTTTCATTTTCACGTAGCACCACCTTATCCTTCTTTTTACCTTCCTTAGCGCAGCTCCAATCTTTCCCAACCGAGAGTGAAAGAGACCACCTCTTTGGGTGGTGGTAGATCTTCCTCCACCTTCATATTCTTTGTTTAGATATAGCCTAAAATTTCCTTTAGATTAGTTATTTTGGACTGAAAAATCAACATAAATTATGTTGAAAAGTTCAAGTTAAAAGATTACTCAAAAACACACTTTTGAAAAAAATTATTTTCAAAAACTTCGAAATGAAACTGAGTGTGATTCTAGTTGAGTTAGGGTTCGTGTCATACATTTCTAACAAGGTATGGATATCTAATTTATGAGATTTTTTACAAAATTTGATATGAATTTTTCAGTAGGAAGTTATATACAAATTCCTGGATTGTGCCTTAACATTTTGGGATTGTAGATTTCCTATTAAAAGCCTGATTTGTAATTTAATTTTTTGGATTGTTTTTTGAACAATTAATAAGTGGGTAATATTTTATTTTCAAAGAGAAATTGTCTAGTTTATGTGAGTTTTTACAAAATTATATTTGAAAATTTCTCCAAAAAATTACACGTTTTACCAATGTGTTCTGTTGGAAATTGAACCTGAAAATTGTGCTTAAATTAGTTGGTATTTCTACAATTTGAATTGGTTTTTTTAATGTGAATTGTGTGTGATATTTTGTTTTAAATATTGATGTGTCTAGTTTAAGAACCTCTTTACGTAATTTGATTTGGTTAAATTTACTAAAAGTTATATCTAATTTTTTGAGATAAGTTGGATAAAATTTCGAGTTGTATGTCATGTAATGTAACAATTTTGGGTTTAATGTTTTTATTTATTCAATGGACATGAATATGTGAAACCACATCAAAAATTGCTATTTTTTTAGAAATTTTACAAAAAAATTCCGATGTTTCTACTAAAAGTTATGATTGTGGTATCAAAGTTTTGGAGGTTAAAAATTATTTTATCATAATGTTTCATTTCTAAAGTGAATCAAATTTTAATTTATTGTTTTGGTGTACCTTTTACCTAATTGTAGTTCTCATTTACTAAATCACCAATTTACTTAAAAAGTAAGGTTTGGTTCGAAGATAACATTTTCGAAGTTACGCGTAAGTTTGAGAGATTAATATCAATTTTTAATTAGATAAAGATCGAGCTTAGATATCAACGATGTTTTAAATTATTCCTTTACAATCTTGATTTTTCTTTCTCAAGCTAATGAAAAGATTAGAAAGTTAATTAAATATTTTGTTTTAAAAGTCAGAAATTTTTACTAATTTAACGGTAAAGTTGGTATGTGAGCAAACTCCTCTTCACGTAGGGATTATTACTCCACTTTTTTTTCATGCAATATTTTATGAAAATGTCATGCATCATATATTTAAGAGTGATGAAAAATGATACCATGATTGTACATAAATGCTTTTATAATTAAAGTATTTGTTGAAAATATTTTTTATATACATACATGATATTTTGATATGCTACAGGTATTAAAATATTTTAAATAGCATTTGAGTATCTATGCATGCATCATGAAATTATTTCGTGGGGAATATTACCTGTATAGATGTCATACAGAGTTATCGTACCTAGAGGCTACTAGTTGCAGTAGACTATTTTTTGATGAATTATAAGTACGTATTATATTTCAAATTTATCTGGGAGTGGTCCATACATGGGTCTCCGTGTTGGACTACATATAGGCCTCAGAGTTGGTCCCCCATTGTGTTTTAGAGTTTGTCCATCTAAGGGTCTTAGTGTTTGTCCGTTTATGGGTTTCGACAAGGACTCATGTACTGTGAAAATTGACCAATGCATGTGCCATATGTATCTCAAAGTATGAACATATATGGGGTTAGAGGTGGACCTAGGTGCATCTTGGAAGTTAACAGTGCATGTGCTCCTGTATTTTAGAGTTGACTTATACATAGGGATTTGGCATAGCATACATGATTATTTTAATTTTAGACATCGCATATTTCGTTATAACGTATGAGCATGCATGGAATACTTGGAATGAACACTCCATTCAGAAAGTACAAGTATGCTCGAGTTTTAAAATTTAAATCTCCCCACTATTGGTTTATTGTTGATTTATTACAAGACATGCATGTTATATTTTTAAAATGGCATACATCATTGATTTAATTGAAAAACTATGCATGGAGGATACTTTTACTGAGCTAGTTGTGGCTTACCCCTTTTTTCCTACTAATTTCCAGATTAGATTTTGTACTTAGTGATCGTGGTTCAACTGTGAAGGAAGACAGAATAATTCGAGATTTATGTTCATTTTAATTTTTTTTTCATTTGTATCTTGTACGTTGAAGATATTGCTAAGACTAAAGTATAATATGTATAAATTGTTTAAGTTTAAATTTGATTGTCATAAAATGTTGTAGTTTTCTTATTTAAATATTAATTTAAAATTATTTAATGTTCTTTAAAAGGGATATTCCAAATTTATTAATTTTCTTTTAGGAAAATTATATTTTCTATTCATCTATTTTTATTTATATTTCTTGCGTACCCGTTATATAGGATGTAACAATAACAGCACAGTAAACTGCTAATGGAAACTAAAGTAATTCTTGAGGACATGCAATGACACTATTATTTTCAACTCCAAATTTAAGAAATATTAAATTGCTTCATTCATCGGCATGATCACAAAACCAGTATTCCTGCGACTACAAAGAAAGTAAGAGTGCACCATAAAAGTTTCTTTAAGTAGAACATTCAACTCCTCCATGTGAGTGCCCCTTGAGAAATCCTGCAAGATCCCTTACATGCCTTTAGAACTTTAACCTTAGCAAAAAAAAAACATAATTGATGAAAGTAATGACATGGAAGTGTTGATATATAATACCATTAGTCTAAACATAATGGATGAAAGTATATGAAATGGAAGCTTTGGTATATAATGATATATATCGGACCATAATTGATGAAAGTACTGACATGAAAGTTTTCACAGATAATGGCATAAATCTACATGTCCTGGACAGTGAAGGTGTAAACAAAAGGGCAGAGTTGGAGAATCTACAAAGTTGCAAAGAAAAAAAGAGAAGCAAAATTGATATATGAAGATTTAGAAACAGAAGCATAGAATTTGAAAAGGGAGGAAGAAGATGAATTTAGGCGCTTGGGAGATAAAAGAGAGAACCAATTCTCTCATCTCATAACATTTCATATCAAAATATCCATCAAAAGTTTCCAACAATACATAAGCTAATAGTACTTATAGTAAACTAATGGGCCATAAATTATTGGACCTCACATAAATTGAAATAACAATTAATAAAATACTATTATCATTTCCTACATTATTCTCCCCATTTGAAAAGAACTCGACTTTAATAAGTTTGTAGAACCATAAAGTAACAACCGAAATAAGATAAATTTCTTCAACTTCTTTGGAATGTGCATGAAAAATAACATAAAGTGAGCATAAATCATTAACTTTAGAAATCAAAATTGTGTGTTTTCTCATTAACCTAATAGGTTATATATATACACATATTAATCTCAATTAAAGAAAGATAATAAATACAATATATTTACAGAATAATGATAATAAGGAAATATTATAACTTATATTCTAACTCTCTCCCTTAAGTTGGAGCATAGATATCACACATGTCCAACTTGGATAGTGATGTATGAAAGGAACTTCCTGTAATCGCATGGGTCATAATGTCAGCTAATTGATCAGCACTCTTAATGTATAGGACTTGAATGATGCCAGCATCCAAATTGTCTTTGATATAATTTATATCAAGTTCAATGTGCTTAGTTCGGTCATGTTGCACTGGATTATTTGCAATTTCAATTGCTGCAGTATTATCACAAAATAAAGTCATAGACTTTTTAGGACCAAAACCAAGCTCACTCAACAAAATCTTTAACTAAGAAAGCTCTGTAATACCATGGTGAAGAGCGCGGTACTCGGCCTCTGCACTGGACAATGACACCACGTTCTGTTTCTTACATCTCCAAGACACTAAATTTCCTCCAATAAAGGTAAGATATCCTGAAGTAGACTTCCTATCCATCTTGGATACTGCAAAGTCAGAATTTGTGTAACCAATAATGTCAAGATGTCCATGTTTTGAGAACAAAATACCCTTGCCTGGAGAAGACTTCAAATAGGCCAAGATTCGGTTCACAGCTTCCATGTGCCTGTCACTCGGATTATGCATGAACTGACTAACCACACTAACAGCATAAGATAAATCAGGTCGAGTATGAGTCAAGTAAATCAATTTTCCTACTAATCTTTGATATCTCTCTTTATTAGTTGGAATCTGATCAGGATAAATGGCTAAACCATGATTTACCTCAATAGGTGTATCTACAGGAGCACACGCAGAGTTGCCAGTTTCAGTCAAGAGATCTAGTATGTATTTCCGTTGAGAGAGGAAAAGCCCTTGCTTAGACCTAGAAACTTCAATACCCAAGAAGTATTTCAGATTTCCTAAATCCTTCATTTCAAATTCTTCTGTCAAGGTTTTTCATTCTGATAATGGTCGTGAGTTCGTAAATCAATCACTTACTCATTTTTTTAAAACTCATGGCATCATTCACCAGACGACATGTGTTTATACACCTCAACAGAATGGCATAGCAGAGCGTAAGAACCGACACCTTCTTGAGGTGGCGCGTGCCCTATGCTTTACTATGCGCGTTCCTAAACAGTTTTGGGCTGAGGCTATCATGACTGCTGCCTTTCTTATAAACCGCATTACTGCTCGTATTCTAGACTATCATACTCCATTGAGAAAATTATCTCTTTTTCACCCGTTATCTTCTGCACTTAATATATGTCCTAAAGTGTTTGGTTGTGTTTGTTATGTTCATGTCCATGCCCTTCATAAGGACAAATTTGATCCACGTGCTCTTAAGTGTGTTTTTTTGGGATATTCTAATACACAAAAAGGGTATAAATGCTTTCACCCACCTACAAATAAATACTTTGTGTCTATGGATGTTCAATTTTGTGAACATGAGTCTTATTTCTCTGATGATGTCTCCTTGATTCCTTTTCCGGGGGAGATTCATAGTAAGGAAGAGGAAACATTGTGGTTAGAAGAAAAGAAGTTGTGGATTTCTGGTAAGGGGGAGGACTCTCCTTCTTTAGAATGTAATGACTCAAATCCTTTGAGAGGACCCGAACTTGGAAAAGAGGAATCAACTAAGGAGTTGAGGCCACCTCATATGTTCCATCTGCAATTTGGTAGAAAAAACAAGGATGTTATTGCTATGACCCCATCTTCTAATGTGGAGACTTCTCTTGATGATACTACTATGACTTCAAATGACTCTTCCGAAGTTGACCCTGAGGTACATGTTTCTCCTTTATCTTCTACTAATGATATTCTTGTTTCTGACGTACCATCTGATCATGTAGTAACAGAACCTACAATTTTAGATCCACTGAGTAATGCTCAAGATAGGAGATATCCTCTTAGAAGTCGTAAACAGCCTGATAGATTAGGCTTCTCTAAGTCTTCATCTAATATTGTTTATCCCATATCTGACTTTGTTTCTTATCACCGTTTGTCTCAAGCTCATTTAGCGTTTGCTCTTCAGATATCTTCTGTACCTATCCCTAGTCATTTTCAGGAGGCTCTTGATGATCCTAAGTGGAAAGTTGCTATGATAGAAGAAATGAATGCTCTCCAAAAGAACTGTACTTGGGAGTTAGTCGAATTACCTAAGGAAAAGAAGACAGTAGGTTGTAAGTGGGTGTTTACAGTTAAGTTTCGTTCCGATGGAACATGGGAGAGGAATAAGGCCAGAGTAGTGGCTAAGGGCTATGCTCAAACTTATGGAATTGACTACCAAGAGACATTTGCTCCGGTAGCTAAGATGAGCACTGTTCGAGTTATACTTTCTATGGCCGTGAATCTAGACTGGCCATTACTTCAACTCGATGTAAAAAATGCATTTCTTCATGGAGATCTATCAGAGGAAGTATATATGGATCCTCCTCCTGGTTTTCAAACAAAAGATGGGAAGGTGTGCAGGTTGAAAAAAGCCTTGTACGGGTTGAAACAGTCACCTAGGGCATGGTTTGGCAGATTGAGCCGATCAATGAAGGAATATGGTTTTAAACAAGCCCAAGCAGATCACACTCTTTTCTATAAAAAGGTGGGTAATGAATCACCTTACTTCTGGTTTATGTTAATGATATGATTGTTACAGGTAGTAATTCTGATGAGATAAAGAAATTACGTGGTTACTTGGCAGAAGAATTTGAAATGAAGGATTTAGGAAATCTGAAATACTTCTTGGGTATTGAAGTTTCTAGGTCTAAGCAAGGGCTTTTCCTCTCTCAACGGAAATACATACTAGATCTCTTGACTGAAACTGTGACAATCATATTATAAAATTGAGGAATAACATGAGAAACGTCACCCTTAGATTTCAACAAATAGAGCCAAGTAACTCGAGTGCAATCATTAATAAAAGAAACAAAATATCTATGTCTAGAGGCAGTAGGGGTAAAAAAAGGACCCCACACATCAGTATAAACACAAGCAAAAGGAACAAGACTTTTATTAGAACTAATTTTGAAAGTAGCACGATTATTTTTTGCAAAAATGCACTGTTCACAAATTAAACTTGAAACAGAAATATTCGAAAAAAGTTTAGGAAACAAACGTTCCAAATAAACAAATGATGGATGCCCTAAACGACAGTGCCATAACATAATTTTTTCTTTATCACTTCCTCTATCCACTTGAAAACCACAACTAGTATTGCCAGACCCCTTCTCTAAATAATAAAGACCTCCTCTTTCTCTACCAGTGCCAATCATCATCTTCGTTTGATTGTCCTGAAATACACAATGAGTAGGTGCAAATAAAACAGAGGACATGGAAAATGTGGATGATAAGGAGACATTGCCAGCTCCCAAAATTGACATTGGTGCCCCATTGGCAACCTGTACAGACTTAACATAAGAGGGTGTTAAAGAATCAAAGAGAGAGGAATTACTAGTCATATGATCAGTGGCTCCTGAATCAATAAGCCAAGTGTTAGAAGAAGAAGAAATAAAAGCAGAATCAAAATTACCTCCTTGAGGAGTTATGCGAGAAACCTGAGAGGCAGAAGCAGCAGTCTGACTAGATTTCTTTTTTCGTTCAGCTTGCTTAAGTTTGTACCACTCTGGATAGCCATGTTTCTTCCAACAAACATCAACAATGTGATTGGAATTATTGCAGTAGGTACAGAAGCGAGAACCAGAATTTGCAGATGGAGTATCCAAACGTGGTCTACTTCATTGAACAATGAGAGCTGATGGTTTAGGATGGTCCTCAGTACCCATTGTAGCCTGCCTTTGTACTTCACGACGGACTAAAGAATATGCTTCTTCTAGACTTGGTAAAGGAAAAGTAGCCAAAACTCGACTGCTCACTTGATCCAAACTTCGATCTAAACCAGCTAAAAACATGTAGACTCGATCTTCAGCAGTACGAGTTCTCAGTTTCTCAATATCAATAGCACATGTCATATCATTAGGTCTGCGATAATCCAATTCCATGTAAATAGAATTCATTTCATTGTAATATTCAGCAAGAGAGCGACCATTCTGACGAAGCTGAAATGACCTCTTCATTAACTCATACACTTGTGACGAGTCAGAAACATCTAAATAACTTCGTCTTACTGCATCCCAAACTTCCTTGGCAGTGCCACATTGAACAAAGTGAGACATCAACTGATCTGTCATAGAGTTTATGAGCCAAGATTTTACCATGGCATCTTCAGCTTCCCATTTATCATAAGTTGGATCTTCTTTAGGGGCAACTTTTCTTCCTGTGATATAACCTTTCTTTTCCCTACCCGCAATATGCATTTCCAAAATCTTGGACCAAATACGGTAATTGGTGCCGTCCAATTTAATATTAACAGAGGATGAACTGTCTTGTATGGTGGTAGAAATAATTTTACTGGGAATTTGAGGTTGAGTGTGGAAGATTGATTCCATTGGATCCTTAGACATAGTGGTAATGGGTTACTGTTTTTTTTTTTTTTTTTTTTTTTTTAAGAAAAGTGGATCGAAAAAGGAAAAAATGGATATATATAGGAACAGTACTGTTTGGATCTGAAACAGTACAAGAGGAAAAAACAGATCTGGAAAAAACAGATTTGAAAAACAGATCTGGAAAATAGGAAAACAGATACAGATCTGAAAACAGATCTGGAAAACAGCAAAACAGATCTGGAAAGGCAAAACAGATCTGGGTAGGCCGGCGATGGGTAGCGGCGACTGCAGGAACTGGCCAGTGACAGAACACGACGACGGCCGAGAAGCGCAGAGAAGGATGGCAGCTTCTTTTTTTCGGCGGCGACGAAGCAGCGGCAGTGGATAGGCAGCGGAAATATTTTTTTTCTTTTTCTCAAAGCTCTGATACCAAATTAACTTTAGAAATCAAAATTGTGTGTTTTCTCATTAACCTAATAGGTTATATATATACACATATTAATCTCAATTAAGGAAAGATAATAAATACAATATATTTACAGAATAATGATAATAAGGAAATATTATAACTTATATTCTAACTTAAATAACTCAAACATATGGTACAATAAATGAAAATACACAAGGCTTTGATCCTTGGTTAGGTAATGATTCATCCCAATTGATATGTAAATGCATAATCATATGAGTAGAACCAATAAGCATGCATTAAAACAATCAAATATGGTAGTAACGGTTTGATCAAGCCAAGCATTGGATTTTGAAAATGAATGACAAAGGTTATTAAAAAAATCAAGCTTAGAACCAATAATATTAACTTAAGTACATACTTTAAGATGTGTTGGTTCCTTAGTAAGATTTTCAAAAATAATTACAAACATATATTTGTTGGGTGGTTTTGGTTCCAATGGAACACAAGGAATTGATTTAGGTGAAATAGGTAGAGAAATGACTTTTTTAAAGATTTCCTTCTTTGAACTAATGATACTTGGACTTAATATAATAGGAAAAATTAATTTTAAAGGTAAACCAAGTATACATTTTTTCACAATGATTTTGCTTTTGGTGTTCGAATTGATGGAGGACTAAGAATAGAAGGTGAAGGAATTTAGGTGATGTTGGGCTGTCTAGATGGACAAGACACTATCATAAATTCTTCCTTGATAGAGAAGTTAATAAAATTTGATTTCTTCTAAGGAGAAATCAATAATATATTTCTACCATTCCAAGAGAATAAATAGCTATTTTGCTTTTCTCTATGAATTGTTTTCACTTGATTTTTTTAAGGTTTTTCAAGGACATGACAAGCATTCACATTAACCACATCACACAACACTTTATCTTTGTAATGCTTCTCAATGAACAACGAAACCTTACACATTTTACTAACCTTGGTGTCAATTCCTTTCTTAACTCATTTAGCTATATAAGGGCTACGATATGTTTCAGTTTCTAGGCTCAAGGCTTTCACAACATGAGGAGAAATGATATTGACATTGGAAGCAAAATCAATTATCACATCACACACTTATTGTTTTATGATGAATCTAGTCATGAAAGTAGCATGTGTTTGCAACTTATTTGAAAATTGGGTAGTTTGAAATTTTGGAGTAAAAGTATGAATAGGTGTTAGTTGGCACTCATTAAACACTTAGATATTGACTCACTTTTCTAATTAGACATAGGACAACACTTTGGTATGGTACACTATGGGAAATATGTTTGGAAGAGTTAGAATCATAAGTTGATGAGTATGAATAATTAGAGGGATCATATTTTTGCAATAATATTGATTTCAATTTAGTCTAATATCTCACTGATAGATAACCCAAGCTCACTCTACGATACTCATTGTTATACCAAAAATCCTTAGCTTGTCCTAATTTAGAGGTAGCATAAGACACATAATTAAGGTCATCAAAAGCATCATAGTAATCAAAATAATTTTCAACACATTCCAGTCAATATAATAGACCATTAGTGCCTTCACTTCCATAAAATTTAGGGACGTTAGGTTTTTTAAGTGAGGAATAATAAAGAGAAAAAATTTTCAAAATGAGTGATAGTCTAATGCATTCTTACTAAAAGGACTATCATCATATGATAATGCAAATACAATTCAAAGAGTGAGTTTAGAATGTATACCAAACCAAGGGTCAAGTGAAAAGGATTACAAGCATACCAAACCAAAGCATAAACTACTCCAAAGAGTCGATAATAGTGCCAATTTGCTCCATAATGTAGGTCAGTCAATATTAAGTCCAAGATCAATTCCAACTACTCCTAAACTGTGGAGTCTTTAAATTAACCCAATTATTCTCAATATTAAGTCCAAGATCAATTCCAATTACTCACAAACTGTGGAGTCTTTAAATTAACCCAATTATCACCAGAAGCTCATAGTGACCAATGGTGAGTACTCTAGAAAGAAGATGCAATTCCCAAATAACAAATTCAAAAGAATGAGCCAAAATATTCTATCAACACCCAACTAGCATAGAAACCTCAAGTGATTATAAAAACCCAATGCAATTTTGAATACGAGCTCAAATGAATTAAAAGTACTTTACCCAAAATGTGCAGGGAATTGTACATGGTTTGGTTATAGGTTGTAAGAGACACTTGGGATTTCATGAAGTGGAATGGGTTGGGCATTGGTTGCAATGGTGGTTCTTGTGGGTGGGTTGGTGGTCAAAGGCTGAAGTGGATGTCGATAGAAGGAAGAAAAAAAAGGCAAGCTGAGGTGCGGGTCGCGGTAGTTGAGGGTGGTGAAGTGTTTGGGTAGGTGTGGATGTGGCAAACTTAGAGCTAAACTGATGGAGGGTTGTGATGGTGTCGCGTTGGTTGGGGTTTTGGATGGTGGGCTTTAGGCAAAGGTGATCTTGGGTTGGCTTGAAGGTGGTGGCAAGGTGCCTGACGAACTAAGTTACTGGTCTCAGGTTAAAGTCACCTAGTTGGTGGTATTTTCTAGGCTAGCAAGGCGGTGGTCAGAAAGCACTGGTTGGGTCGGCAGGGTGGTCGGATAGTGGAAAAATGGTGGCTATGGTAAAACGCGAAAAGGTGGTCAGGGGGTAGTAACAGTTTTTTTTTTCTTCCTAAGTTAATAATAACAAGAAAATGACAATGGGTGTGGTATTACTTTGATGGTATGATTTTTTTTTTAATCACAAATAGCAAGAGAATAACTAATGTAAATGAAGAAATTAGAAATTAGGATTTGAAAAAAATTAGGTTCCAAAAAATGAAGAGATAAATATGATATATTAAGAGGAGTGACTTTCTTGAGAAAGAAATTCAAACCATGCTCTCATACCAATTTAATGTAGAAAATTTTAGAAATAAAAATATAGAATTTGAGAAGTAGATGAATTTTAGAGTTTGGAAGGATAAAAGAGAAAACCAATTCTATCATCTCATAACATTTCATATCAAAATATCCATAAAAAATTACCAACAATACATAAACAAATAGTACTTATAATCTAATGGATCATAAATTATTGAACCTTATATAAATTGAAATAACAACTAATAAAAGGCTATATTATCTTTTCTTACATTAAAAATTATTTAATCATTACAAGGTTTATGAGTATTGGTAATTTTCGTGGACAAAACAATTTATTGTAATTTAGTACCTAGGCGCACTTTTCAATAAAAAGTTAAATGTTGATGAAGTCATCAAATCTGCACTGCATATATGACAGGTAAAATGTTTGCACATGCACACATCCTCACACAATTAAGCACATACACTTAGTATGAATTAAACTGTGCACGTGTCAATCGATCGCGGTGCTAGTTCGATCGATCGAGTTCAATCTGAATATTCTCGGGTTGAGTTTTGTGATAATTGAATCGATCTAACATTTAGTTGATCGATCAATCGAATGAGGTTCTCGATCAATTGAGATTGGTTAGATCGATAGAACATCGAACGAGTGGTCTAAGGTTAATTTTTTGAATTACTGAGCGTAGGTAGATTGATCAAGTTAGGTTCTCGATCGATCGAGTATGTGTAAATTAATCGAGACGAAATATTCGATCGATAGATGTGTTTTGATAATTTGTTCCACTTTTCTTGCTTATCAATTTGACCTATTTAATATGGAAGTATAATCCTTGTATGAGTAAAATTATTATGAAAGCAAAATCCTTGTATGAGTAAAATTTGACTTTGTTATTAATTCTCCATTAGGTCAAATTGGACTCTATAAAAATAACTTTAGTTGGAGAAAAATACAACCATAGTGAATATAATATTTTCTACATCTGATTGAGATTTTAAAAAGAAAAACCTTCTTCTCTTCATCTATTAATCTTAGGCACTCTCTTGATTTAAATGTTCAAACATATTGTGTGGTTATGTTTGAATAATTCATATGCCTAATTGTTCTTCATGATATTGAACTTTACATAATCGTTCTAGGGTTTGCTAGCTGATTTATTTTTTATATTGTATGCTATTGAATCTGCTAGTTATGGGTTTTTCATTATTGAATCTGTTCTAGGACACACTTTGCACTTGTATTATTTGTGCTAACGTTTCAAGTACTATTAGTAACGTGTTCGATATTTCGTATGACTCGAAATTACCGAAATTGACGGGTGCGATTGATCTTGTGGAACTCAAGTAAATCGGAACGTTGATCCGGATCAAAACACCTAGCTTGTAGAGGCTGTGAAAGGAGCGACGGCTCGTAAGTAAATTATATAAAGGGATATATCTGTGAAGGGTAGTCTAAGACCTGAGGCTGTAATTTAATATTGATTTTCATAGTTAATAGTTAGGTGGTCCGGTGAACCGGTGGTTTTCCTCTTAGATCATTGTTGTGGCCTAGGTTGTTTCTACCTAAAAATCTCGTGTATTATTCTTTATTTTCGCATTTTATTTTTACACGCGATTACATGTCTGGTCGTTGTATTTAGGTTAAATAATTAAAATTTGATAAAATTGAAAGAAAAAAAAAACTATTCACCCCCTCTAGGTATATTTGGTTTGTAACTAAAAACTTTCAATCATCTTTACAAAAATCTATACGATTCCCTTTCTCTAAAAAGCAAAAGAAAAACCAAGGCAAAGACAAAGACCGTACAACTTGATAGTGTATTAGTGTTAAGAGGTACTATTAAAAGAAACAGCACAGAGTTGATGACAATTATTCTATATATTAACCTGGAAAGATCTCCCTTCAAAACCTTGGATAAGTTTGACATTGCAATAAGTCTTTGCAAAATTATATTTATCTGTTCCAAACAAATCAGCCCTGCAGAACAGAAGCTTGCTAAGAAGCAAAGCGAAGCAATAAAAATATAAAAAAACAGAAGAAAGTATGAGAGTAAGTACAGGTGTCAAGTAAACTTGCCATAACATATTTACTTGATGAGAAATGTCGTAGGGCCTACCATCACCTAGGAAGACGTACATAATAAGCTATCAGAATGCAATAAGCTAAAATACACTAGAGACTGAAAAGAAATAGAAGAAAGAAAGAGGTATCAGAGAAATCTAAAACAGACATAGTGATGTTTAGCCAAGACAAAATTGTAAGAAAGTACTACTATCTTCATTTAGAAGCAACAATACAACCTCGTTAAAGAAGGTGTTCCTGATAGTAGAACAATGCGCTCGACATTGGCTGCCACATCAAGAACATCATGTACCTGTTAAGATAGAAAGTTAAAGAGGACCACCTATGGAGAAGGCATGACCAGAAAAGAAACCATAATACTCAAAGAGCCACAAATAAAAGTAGCAAAAGAAGCAGAATTTGAAAACATCAAACATATAAGTGTGATTTTACAGAATAATACCACATTTGGTATTCTTTAAAAATTCACTAAAAATCCTAAGAATAACAAAGTTTCTGTAAATATCCTAAATTATATCAGCAGCATTGACATTTCTAAGGTCAAATAAAGGTCATTGAGCCCTTCCTAGCACAAGACTAGTAAAAGTAGTTTGTCAGAAATTCATCATCTTTGGGATCCTTCCATCCTAATAATATCCAAGTTTCCATAAATATCGTAAATTATATCAGCAGCTATGTTACCTGGACTCGGCACTTTTGCCCCCCACACCCGTGTCGACACGACACGATGCGGACACGGGTGTGAAATATTTGTTGGACACGACGGAAAAAAAATGGACTCACCATCGTTTTCACGGTAGAAATTTCATCTTTTTTCTCTGAGAAAAAGAAGAACAGAAAACCAGCTCTCCGTGGTCAAAATAAAGAAAAAGGAAGAAAGAAAGAAATATAAGGAATCTCTGCCAAGGAAGAGAAAAGATCAAGAAGAACGCCTCGAAAGAATAAATCTGACATGGGGACTGAAAAGATTATAAATTAGAAGAATTTTTTTTTTTTGGTAACAATTGCATACAATAATTAACACAATTTAATTAAATATTTATTAATAAAATATTTTATAATTATTTTTTATCATATATTTCAATTTTATACTTACTTAATAAAACTTAATATATATAGAATTAATATTGTTCACATGGTCTTATTAATAAAAACAATATATACCAAATTATAAGACAAAAACAGTAAAATAATTAATAAAAACAATCTATACCAAATTATAAAACAAAATATGTAAATTTTAAGTAAATAGTCACGTAAAAAAATTATGCACATGTAAGTTTAATATGACAAATTAGAATGAAAAAAATATATGTATAATAAACTGTTACTATATGTAATAAACTAATAACTATAAATAAAATTATATTAATATTTGATTATAAATTTTTTTAATAAAATGTTGAATAAATAGGTATATTTCTCAAAATTAAGTATTTTTTTGTTTTAAAAAATATTAAGTATTTTATCATGTAAATTTTTTGTAATTAATTTTAATTAAAATAAAAATGAATTAAAATTTTAATTAAGAAAAATAAAATTTAGAAACATAATATTTTTAATGAAAAAACAACACCTGCGAAAAATAAAAGAAAAGGTTTAAATATTTCAAATAACATAACTTAATAATATTATTAAAAATAGTCAAACTTACATACAATATTCAATAAAAAATAAATAAAACTACCAACTCACACCAACATAAATAACAATTTTTAAATTAGCTCAAAGTACAAATGCAAGCAAAATTTTGTTGCTCATTAATCTAAAATTTATAATTAAAATATTATAAATTTTAGTAGTTAGATAAATAATTAAAGTATATACATAGTTTAAATTTATAATATAAGTTATAATTATAAATTATGTATTTAATTAACTATATTAATCTAATATAAAAATAAGTTACTGAAATTATATAAAATAAACAAAATATGATAAGATGCATTGTTTGGCACTATAGTATATATCAAATATGAGAAAGAAAGAAAAAAACAAATAAACATTATTTTGAAAAATTTTACTACCAAATGTGCATATGAGTCGTTCTTTCACATAAACAAATTGTACATTTTATTTGGTCAAAAGGATGAAATTACTGATCTATGGTGCCTCAAATGACAAATTAATCTTAATATAGTAAAAAAGTTGGTCTAACATATAACCTCAATTATCCATTAAAAAGATAATGTATAAGTATATCAAAATAAATACATAAATATATTTATCGTGAATTTTAATATCATATTAAAATGTTACCGATTATCTTAAAATATTCATATTACTAATTACAATAAAAAATTTGATTACAAATAAAAATAAATCCGCAAGATAAATAAATTGTACAAATTTAAAATTCTTTAGTGAACGAATTGGTAAAGAAGAATATGAACAAATTCAATATAGTATTATAGATACAGAAAACTTGCAAAATTTTGAATACAAAAATGATTTATACCAGACACAAATTTAAATCATATACAACTTGTGCCATAAATTAATCTGAAACAAAAAAAAAAAACATGTGAGTTAAAAAGAATAAACAACATTAGCAGTAAAAAAGGAGAAATGTAATAAAATCTTGAAGTTCAAAGCTTTTGAGAAACTTTATACTTAAATCAGTATGAAAATTCAATATTGGCATCGCTTAAAGTAAACAATATACCTCGAGTTTCAATGCTATTATATTTATTTGAATTTTGAATGCAAATACAAGCACCTGCAACATAATAACCAATTCAGGTAAGTAATAGCATACAGAACAATGCCCACATTTAATAATTTTTTTTTATTTATAATTAATGTATAAGTTACACATCTTAATTAAATAATGAGAATTTTATGTTATTAATGATAATTAAAGATTCAAACAAAAATAGTAATGCCGAAGAAATTTAAATTGTAGAGGTGTGTGTGTTAACAATACCTTACATATTCCTATACATGCATACATAAATAAACGTTAAATTCAAAATTGTTTAAAACTATTATAACTATAATTATATAATGGGCATCTTTAATTTTTGAAGCAGTTGAATATTAAGTTGCAAAATAAATTTTTTATAAAGAAAAAAAATAAAAAAAAAATCTTAAAATTTGAAATTATAAAAATATCATTATTTTGTCCCGCTTATATAATTTTATATTTTAAAAAAGTCAAATTCATTATTTCACATTGAAAAACCATTTTAAAAGTTAAATTTCATTCAATTAAATCCCAATCAATATAATTAGAGTGATATTTTTATTATTATCAATTTTAATAGTATTATTTTATGCAATTTTTTTATTTAATTTTAATTACTCTTGTTTTATTTTTCTATGAAAATAACAATTTTTATATTATAAGAATGCAACCAATTAGTTTTATTTACATCTAGATATATATTTTTTTTATTAAAATGGGTTTTACCAAAAAAATAAATAATGCAAATTCACACCTTTATTTTTTGAGAAATTACTAAAAATAACACCCATAAAATTTATAATAATAAAACTAGCATTCCAATAACATTAAACATTTAATATTAAATGTGTAATATTAAACGGATCTAAGTTGCCGTAATTTAATTTGAACGATGATCAATTCGATGAGTGTTCAAAGAAAAACGATGTAAAAGTCATTTTTTAATTATATAAATATATGATTTAAACATAAAAGATGTTATATTTGTTATTATAAATTTTAAAAGGCGTTATTTTTATTATTTTTTTTCTCTTTTATTATTAAAATAAGTTGCCACTTTTATAATAATTGTATAAAAAAAAAGAAAAAATGCAATATACATCTTTTACACATCAAATAAATAATGAAGACTAATTGTTAACAATGAAATATAATAATGAATTGAAAAGCCTCATTATTTATTGAAATTAACTTCGAACAAAATATAATTAAATTAAAGTCTTTAATTTTAATGTGATTCAACAAGAATTATATAATATCACGTGCTAATGCATGTGCATGATAGATAGTAAAATAAAAGGAAGAGTTCACCATTTAAAAAGGAAAACACTATTATCCTTACTTTTGTGTATATTACACGTTAATCATCCATTAAGCGTCATTAATTATGTTTTTATGATAAAATTGAATATTTTTATGATAAATTAATTAAATGAAAAAAACTTGAAATTAATTTTTAGTGAACTTATTTATTTATTTATTTATTTTTTTTTTTTTTTTTACTCATTTTGAAATTAATCTAAAATTTTAAGTATTCAAATAAATTATTAATGTATTTGATTATTAGAAAAAAATAAAAATTTATAATATGACGTCTTATTTACTTCATTGGTAGATTGATAGCCAACCTATTATTAGTTGACCTCATTATGTTAGTTCCTAATATTTATTGTTTAAGCTCGATTTTACTTGTAATAGAGTTTCAATTTGTTTAAAAAGTTGAATAAACATGCATGTAAAATAAAAAATATATAATTATTTTATATGATTAATAATATATGATTGCAAAAGTTTATTTGTAATAATGAAATTAATTTTCAACCATTGACAGTAGGATTTATTTTCCTTTTTTTTTCAATAACAAATAAAAAATCGCACAAAATTTAAAAACTATAAAATATTATATATTAGTATGTATTAAATTAGATTACAAGTATGAAAGTGACACTTTGATACAAAATATATAATTCATGTAAATTATTATTAATCTATTAGTCAAGTCATCTACTTAAGAATCATATTTTATTCATCAAATAATTTTAGCCAGTTAGTAGTGATTTTAATATATTTAATATATTACAAAAATAATATAATTTCAATCAAATAGCAATTAAATACAATTAATACTTATAACCACAAGTACTTATTAGGTATTGTGATGAACACAATTTTGACCTATATTTTGTTATATTTTTAAGCATTTATTTTATCTTTTATTTTATTATTTTACCCAAACTAAATATATTTTGGTCATTTTTAAGTTTATAATTATTTGGGAAGAATTTACAATTTTTTGGAATTTTTATGAATTTAATTAAATGTGGATGTATACAAAAATAAATGTGGATGTATTTAGAAATATAGATTCGTACAGAAGGAATCGTGGATCTACTTAAAAAAATCCAGTCAAAGTCAGCATTCATGTCATCATACACGTCATCATCCACGTAGTGCCACGACATCAAAGTTGGACTAATCAGAGGAAGACACGTGGATAACAGCACAGCATACACGCATTAGGCGTGTTCCACACGCGGGCCAGACAAGCGCCACGATTTTATGTAATCAAAAGTCGCCACGTGTCACGCGTCTTCTCCGTTGTTTCCTACTTTCAGCGCAGCAACGTCCAGCCAATCCGTACGTGACACGTGTCCCACTCTTCTTAGCAATCAGCGCGGTCCAGCCATTCACATGACGCCACGTGTTAGTTTTGTCCTTTTCTTGCAGTTGACCAGCCAATGAAATGATGACACGTGGCACTTCTAGCAGCTTTCCACCAACTCTGTTGTCTATATATATGCGCATCCTCAGCTCAGTTTAAAAAAAGTTTTACGATCCATTTTTACGTTTCTCTTCTTCCTTTTTTTTTTTCGAGAAAATTTTCTCTCTTTTATTTTTATTTTTTAAATAACTTTTTATTTTTATAGTATAATTTTATGATATTTTAGAGAAAAAATATTACACTGTTAGATAATATTTCAAGCTTTTGGAGATGGAACATCAACCAATTCAAGAGTTTAGATATTTGTTTTATTATTAATATTTTTGTCTTTAATTTTGTAATATTATTACTGTAAACTTTATGCCTTTAGTAATTAAATTTACGATGGTAAATTTAATTATCTTTGACTAAATTTATATATAAAATTTTAGTTTTGCTACCATGATTATTTTGAATTAATAAATTAATTATTATATAAAAGTTTGATATTATTTCATGTTCATTTTTCTTTATAGCTTTAATTATGAATAGGAGATAGATCAAATTACTATTTTTAGTTAAAGTAAATATATGTGAATTAGTTTGTTAGAAACATCTTCTGTATCTAATTTTACCCTCTTGAACATAAATCTAAATTAATTACATGAACATTGTGTTAATTTAGATGGTTACATAATTTCTTTGCACTCATTCAAATCATTTAATTAATTGTCTCTATCAAATAAATTGATTATTTAATTGTAAGTGAAAGTTACCATGATCATTGAAATTTTCTAACTTTAGTGGAAAAAAATCAATAATATCAATTTATGAGCAATTATTAGATTTAATTAATAATCAAAAATATAATTGATTAGCAAGCTAAAATTTCTATTACTTGTTCTATCTTTTTAATTAAGATTTTGCACTTATTTTTAGTTAGTTTAGTTGTTTAATTAATTAACTATTTTATCATCATTTATTTGCTTTAAATCTTTTCATTTATTTTATGTTTTACTACTTTTGGAAATAATTAAAGAATTTTAAAACTAATGCAATTTCGCGAGAGATCGATCTCGAAAGTTTACTTATCACTAGACTATAAATAATTCGTGTACTTGCGAGTACTATAATTTGCACATCATATTACCACAAAAAGATAATGTTACAATTATAATATAAGTATTTTATATTAAATACTATGTTATAGCAATAAATTCAAATAATAACTTGCAATTTAATTTGAATAATTAGAGAAATACAACTCGTAACTTTAGAGATTAAAACAATTCAATTGTAAAAAACTTGAAATAATTTTATTTATTTAACCTTTTATAATAATAATAATAATTAATGATGCAAATTATGATTCTTAAATGAATTTTAATATAAAATATAAAAATATAATTTTAATCAAATAGCAACTAAATATAATTAATACTTATAATCGCAAGTATTTATTAGTCATTACTACAAAGAGTTACAATTACAAATAAAATATAAGCATTTTATATTTAATGTTATGTTATAGGAACAAATTTTAAGAATAATTTACAATTTAATTTAAATAATTAGAAAAAGACAACTCATAATTTAAAGAATTAAAATTATTCGATCATAAAAAATTTGAATTAAATTAATTTATTTAAGTTTTTATAACAATGATAATTAATTAAGGAAATAACGATTAATAATTATTAATTATAAAAATAATAATTAATAATTATTTTTAATAATGATTCTTAAATGAATTTTAATATAAAATTTGAAAATATAGTTTTAATCAAACAATTAAATACAATTAATACTTATAATTACAAGTATTTATTAATCATTACTACAAAGAATTATAGTTACAAGTAAAATATAAGTATTTTATATTAAATATTACGTTATATAAATAAATTTTAAAAATAACTTTCAATTTAATTTCAATATTTAGATAAATATAACTCGTAATTTAAGAATTCAAATTGTTCAATTATTAAAAATTTAAACCAAATTAATTTATTTAGGCTTTTATAATGATAATAATAATAATTAATTATATATGTAATTGATAAGTTTTAAATAAATATTTAATTAAAAAAATAAAAAAATCAAATAAATATTAGGAATTGAGTTATCGTAATAAACAAATTAAAGGTATAATAAATATAAATTAAATTAATTTACTTAATTATTATTATTAAAGATATAATTGATAATTTATTTTATTATTATTAAAGATATAATTAATGATTCTTAAATAAATTTTAACTAAATTTGAATTATTTATTTGTTTTATTTTAAGTAATGGCAAGCTTGTAAATAATGAAATTATAAGGATAAATTAGTAAATTCCTTTTTCAAGAGCAAACTTGCTCTTTTATAGTAGATATAGGTTTTTTTGGTCATAGTTCATTGGGAGAAAAATCGTGTAACACCGACATTTTTTCATTCATCTAGATCAACACTTATATTTGAGAGCACTAAAGTGAATTAACACTAGAGGCTATCGTCAATAAGTCTTATTAACCATTATATATATTTTTACCATTCATATTTATAATTTCGTACATATAGCCCAATTAACTGAGGTATTCACGTCAAATTAAAACTCATTTTTATAGAGGTAATACATAATAGATAAATTCATTATAACTTTATCATAATTAATATTTTTACAAGTGAATGAATATTATTTTATTATTTTATATTTTGTTGAGTATCTAAGTACCGTGTCTAAATTTAGACACATATTTTAATACTTTCAACTTCTACACATATGCCCTTATTCGACTTTTCTTCCCGAGTCCATTTCTAAGGTCAAATGACCTTCTACACACATACCCTTATTCGACTTTTCTTCTCGAATCCATTTCTAAGGTCAAATAAAGGTCATTGAGCCCTTCCTACCATAAGACTAGTGAGAGTACTTTGTCAGAAATTTATCATCTTTGGGTGTCTGTGTAGGTTATAGATTTTTGGGGGCATAAATGTCATGTGAAGTTCATTGAATCCACCTCACGTCCTATATATGCCGTTACGGATAGTTAAAAAATCCACCAGTTTAGAACTTTATGGATATTTGCTCTATATGATCCACTCTGGATCGGATCAAAACAGATCATTTTTAGATTGAGTTAGATCATGCTCCACGTTTAAGATCAACTGATCAGATCAGATCATATTGAGACAGATCAATTCATGAATCGAGTCGAATCAAATCGATCCAAAACTAATTATTTTAAAATTATAATTTTAGTACTAAAAAAGTCACACATTCAAAAAATACTTCCCAAATTTTTATAATTATTTATTTATAAAAATTTATAATATTATTCATTTATAATTTTAGATGATATTAAGTTAAAAATGTTAATTTTTTGTTACAAAAGTATTTTTTTTATTTATCAATTATAATATTAATGAAAAAGATGAATATATATTAATTATAAATAAGTAATAAATATTTTTCAACAAATTTATAATTTTCTTTTATTTATATTTTTATTTATCAATTTAAAGTATGTAATATACCATATTAATAATGTATTAGAAAAAAAGGAAAAAAATTGGAACAATTCAGATTGGATCATGAATATCCATATGATCCCCAGATCAATAACGGATCTGATTCACATAATCAACGGATCAAAATAGATCAGATCAAACTAGATATTTTAAACAACAGATTGGAACAGATATCATCGGATCGGATCAGATCCACTCCATTGTCATCCCTACATTCCACAATTTCATATCAGGTCAGACATGAGTCTCCTAGATCCAAAGTGCTAATATGCATCAGAGTAGGACACTAAAAACATATACATATGCATCTTTGAGCATGTATAAGTATGTGTATCACAATTGAAACTGACCTGACCACACTGCATAAAAATGTTCCCTTTGCTCAAAAAAAAAAAAAAATAAATAAATAAATAAAAATAAAAGAAAAATAAAAACTAAACATACTTAGGTCTTCTATCTTACAAATGTTCTCTGCTCTCTTTGTTTTTTTTTTTTATAAGACTAATTAATTTACTTATTCCAAAACCCTGATGTGCCACCGGTACAAACTTGATATTCTAAACTGAACCTTAATGTGTACTTCAGAAAATTTGAAGATCAATTGCAAAATATAGGACTACCGCTGCAACTATCAACATGAAAAGGATGACAAATGATCACCATCAAAAGCATTAAGATAATTAGAAAAATAACAAAAATAACTCCCTCCAAACTTGTAAATTGTAACAATAAAAATAGAGTAATTTTATATATATCAAATAATATTTCAATTATTAATGATATATAAAGTTAAGAACATAGGATTAATAAGTGATTGTGTCATATGTATTATGGTATGATAAAAAGAGTTAATTCATAAAAATATCACCATTTTTGTTTCAATCATATATTTTATTTATTAAAAAGATTGTTACATTATTTTTTTTTAAACATTGTTTAAGTTAAATCGCGTCAATTTAAACTCATTAAATGTTAAATATTGTTTAATTGAATGTGCTATTTTTGTTAATATAAATTTTAGAAGTATTATTTTTAATAATTTAAAAAAAAAAAAATGAGTACAGAACACCAAGATTAACAAAACCCATGACTTTGATTTTTTTTTTCTTTCTCTATGTACCCATGTAACCAAAAGAGAACGCAGATAGAAAAACTGCCAACTTAAACTGGACAATAAGTTGCTAAGTCTGGTCGAGCATTCGTCGTGGCCGGAAAGGGTAAAACCCTCAACGGGCAAAGGGGTGGTAGAAAAGGAGTTAGGCAAGCAAATTATTAGGCAAATGGGTATTGGGAAATTGCTCGAGCAAAACGGGTTTGAATATTTGATTAATGGTTGCAACATTTGAAGAGAATCGAGGAATGATGGTTGTGTTGTTGTTGTTGCTGTTGGAGAATAGACGAATCCAGCAAGGCATTGCTTTTGGCTAGGGCAGCGAGGCGGTTGGCTTCAGCTCGTTTCAGTTGCTCCTCTGTAATTTCCATTGAATTTTATGTTAGAAAAATATAGATTTTTATATATTTCAAAATAAATATTTTATTAATTTATATTTATAGATATATATGTTATAATATTTAAAGTTTTAAAATATATATTAATTATTTGAAAGAAAGAAACGGCTACTAATACATTGTTGTCTTCCTTTGAACCCACGTGACCTTTTTTAATCAAAGCCAAACGACATTGTTTGGTTTGAATGAAAGGTCATGTGTTTTGGCTTATACATGGCAAATGAATTGGTGTCTCCTAAATAAACATGTACATTTGGCACGTACATTTAAATAGATATGATTCTCATAAATTAGAAGATATGAAAGAATATAATTCATGCCTTTCGAAACTCTACAAATAAGAGATAATACTTTGACCAAAATACATATCAAACAATAACACTCCAACACAAGAAAACTATTTTTTTTCTCAAGTCTTGTAACATTCTCACGTAATTTTATTATAAAGTTCAAACATTCTATAATACATGTAAATTTATAAATTATAATAAAAATTCTAAATCTATTATATCATAAAGACATATTACCTATAATTTTATTTGCATCTTTAAATGACAAATTTATCTTAAATATATGGCATTTTAATCGAGCTTTATATAAAAAAATTATATTTTATTTGTCTCCATTATGTTTAAGAAAATAAGTTTTACTTATATTTTCTTATAATCCTTCCAACATTTTATCAGAGAGAAGGAGAGAACTTGAGATTAGTTTGAAAATTAAATAAATTGAGCGGCAATTTAGAGAACCAAAAAACGGGGCATTTGCCTTGAGGGTCGGGAAGAGAAACACATCACTACGTGAGGAGTGCATACGTGTTCTCTTTTTAAAAAACTCGAGGTAGGTTTTTAGCCAATACTATTTATTGATCATGTTGTAAAAAAATTAACTTTATCTATTGTATTTGTTATAAATATTTTCTTAACATTTATAAAATTATAAATATATTATACGTATTTAAACTTTGAAAATATAAATATTTTTTGCATAAATATGTTATAATTTATAAATATTAGGTGCATGTTTATATCAATAATGTTTATAATTTTAGAGTATTAATATATTACATATATTTTTGTAACTTTATCAATATTATGGACATATTTTTAAGAAATAAATACATTAGAAATATAAAACATAATTATCTCTTCTCAAAACTAAAAGATTTATGATGATGATATTGTCATAATTTTTTTTTTTGTTATTATCACAATAAAATTGTATGAAAATTTTATTTTACCAATATTATTAATAACACTGTTATTAAATAAAATTATCATTAATAAATTATTATTATAACAATAATAATTTATGGTGTAATAATATCGCCACCCAAGATTTATATTCAATCTATAATTTTAGTTGATCATTATAGGTGATGAGCCAATAAAATTATAGCTTAAGGACATATGGCTTACATAGGTATGAAGAATGTATGTAATTTGAGTTCCAATTATAAATATATAAGTAATATAATTATTTAAAAAAAATTATATGAGGTGAGTGTGCAAAACTTTCTCCAACCAATCCAAACTAAATAATAAGAACCAAACTAATTCAATTTTGGGGTTTTTTAAAATTATTAGTGTTGATTGATTTTAAATTTTGAGAATTGGTTGAGTATAGTTTGATTTGATTTTTAAATTTTAAAAATCAAACAAAATTGAACAAACTCATATATATATATATATACACATTATATTAATTTTATTATCATTTAGTTTATTTAATTTTTCATTATTTGTTTCTTCTTCATTCAAATATTGAAAGTCTCTATATTATAATTTTAATTATCTATAATTCTAAGTCTTTTTTTTTTTTTAATTGAACTTGTATATATTGAATAAATGGAGATATTCAAATTAGTATATGTGTGTTTTATACTATAGGTTACATTAGAAGTTTAGAACTCTATAATTTAAACAATAATATGATATCATGTAGTGGTATAAATTGCAGAGCTTAAAGCTTGTAAAATCAAATTTATTTTTAATGAACAAAAATTCAAAGGCACAATTTAAAGAGAAAAATAAAAAACTTAAAAATCAATCAATCAAACCCAAACAAGTCCAAATTTTTTTTTTGTTCTATTTAGTTTTGTTTATATTTTCAATAATCCTTGAGATTTGATCGATTTAAGTTTTGACTAAAAACTGAATCCACCCAACTTTACAAACCCTAGAACTAGATGATGTAATCGTTGGTTGTTTTTTCAATTAAAAATTCAAAAATAAAATTTTCTTTTACTCAATTATATATTATAATAACCGTAGACTTAAAACTAAATGTGTTTAAAAATAAAACTCATTTAAATACATATCGAAAGTATTTAATATATATCATACAAAACTTTTTTTGAAAGCATATTGTGATTGTTGGTATTATGTCAAAATAATGATGAGTCAAAAATAAACATAACCTTAAAGAAAGTCATTTCATGCAATCTTCTTTTAAAGGAAATTACATATAAGTATTAAGTGATGTTTTTACCTCCTTTTGTTCATTTTAAACAAATTTCCTAAATGGAGAGCTTCTTGCGTATAACAGTTGTATTTGTCATATAATATAATGAATTAATTTTAATCGTTTACTTTTATAAAAAAAAAAAAACCATATTAGATATATAGATAACATTAACGATTATAATTTATAAAATCATATAACATTTGAAGTTTATAATTTATAGAAGAATCAAAACATCTAAGGCCCATATAATTGATTTAAAAAAAAAATATCAATAGATTACCATCTATAGTAGAACTAAGGGAAAAAAAAATAAAGATAAAAGGTCAATATGGTCAAAATTATGAACAATAAGTGAAAATTTTGAATTATGTATAATATTTTTTGGATAAAATAATTCATAAATTTTAAGTTATTGATATTAGTTATTCTTTGAAAATATATTATCACATTAAATAATGATTCTAAATATGACAATTAAATAAGAATCATATCTAATAATGACTATAATCATATGATGAATATGATTACCATATTCAATAAGAATTCTAAATATGTAACAGAATAACGATTACATCATATAAGAACTCTAATTATATAATAATTATCACATCCAATAAGAACTTTAAATATTATTTTACTTTCACAATTAATTTAAAAGTATAAGAAAAATTAATTTTGTGTATATTTCAAATATGTTATAGAAAAAAAAAATGTACAACGCATGTATTAGGAGTGGGCATTTTTTTTCAAAAACCGACCAACCAACCTGAGTCTAGGTCCAAACCGAACCTATGCTTTTTGTTTTTGAAGGTTGATTGGTCCGGTAGGTCCAAAATATTACAAAATCGACTTAGTCGGTTCGGTTGTAGGTCCGACAAAAATAAAAACCGACAAAACCAAACCGACCTATACTTTTATATATTAGTATATTTTTTAAATATTTTTAAATATTATATAATAAATGTTATAAAAAATAAATAAAATTAAGTATTAATTAATATTATATAAATATACAATGTAAAAGTCTTAAACAAATATTTAGCTTTTGACATGATTTTAAATTTAGGAGGGTGAGTAGTGGAGCATCAAATATGAAGTGTCAATAATGAGATATCATTCCCATATAACACATAATATGAGCAAGGATAGTAGTTCTTATAGTCGAAAGTAACACATTTGTATGCTCTAACTTTTAAAAAAGTATTTAGAGGGGTAAAATATTGTTTGTATTTTTTATTATGATAATAATATTTAAGTAAAATTATAGGTCCAAAACCGCCAAACCAACCTTCCTCAAACCGACATTGTAGGTCGACTTGAAGATTAGTTTTTTAGGGATTATAGGTCAGCTAAGGTTTTGAATTTTTTTAAACCACCAAGATAAGGTCAGCTTGTAAAATGATGTAATAGCAGACTTATCGAACCTATGCCCACCCCTAGTATGTATTATATATAAAGTTTGAGCGATGGTTAATATTTTTTAGATAAAATTATTTATATATTTTAAACTATTGATATTAATTATTTTTTTAAAACTATATTCTCATAGGATTCTTACATGATGATATAAGGAATATAAATATGATGATCGAATGAAGACTACATCTAATAAGTATTTTAATCATATAATGAGTATAATAATTAATAAATACTCTAGATACGATGAATGAATAAATAACAACTCATCTGCGTGTTAAATTACTTAAATTATATATATGTTAAAGGTAATTTTAAACTCAAATATTTTAATTAACAATGATGATCATATCTATTTTATAAGCATGTATACTTTTTATTATAGAGTTTCTTTAATAATGGATGTAATTTATTTAAAAACTTATATGTGATATTGAATTTACTTTTTTAATTAATTTGAAAGTCTAAAAAAATTAATTTTATATTTATTTTAAATAGATTGAAATTAACTAAATAATAAAAATTAAATAGAAGTAAAATAATTCACATGCAACGTATTAACTAATATATATAAAATTTTAAATCACTCGTTTTAAATTTTTGAACAAATTTGCCCTTATGTTTTAGAATAATGACTACTATTGCCTTTTGTTATATAATTTACTCAAGACCTTTTTTTTTTTTTTTTTACAATCAAATAATAAATTATTAGTATTTATAATACTAACTATTATTTTAAAAGGCTATTTAAAAATTAGTATAAATATATGATATTTTTTTATATAATAAAAACAGTACTATAGTTTTAACTAAATTAAAATATAGTAGTAATTATTTTTAAAATTTTAATAAATTACGTACAATATATATTTATGATTAGTGTAAATAAAAAGGCAAATTTGATCAATATTGGTCCATAATTTACCTTAAAGGCTTACAAAATGTTTTACACTGTACTATAAATTTTAACTGTATAATTTTTATAGTCACACTTTTAATTATAAAATCAAATCGTATTGTATAATGAAAATAGTAAGATTATTTAGAAATTTTATACAATTATAAGTAGGGTTTAAACCATACTGAAAACTTAATTTAATTTGTCTGAATTTCTAATTATAAATTATATATCTTAATTATTTTTTATTTTAAAAAATGTAATTAAAGTATAAGAATGAATTAAATATTAATTTAAATAAATTTTATAATAAAAACTATCAAAAACATAAAGTATTTTATTAAAATTTTCATAATCAATTTTATCTCATTATATTATATAGCTTATTACCAAATACTATACAAATTAATTATAACATAATTTAATATAATTATACTTAATAAATTTAATATGATATATTAAATATGCCACTAAAATATATATTTGGACCCTTTTTGAATATTTTAAGACAAAAAATGCCCCAAATGGAAAACCGTGCTGAAACACAATGTTTTTATGCATGTTTTAAGATTGGATTGAGTATGAACTAGGGACATAGGATTCAAAGTAATTGCATGAGCATTTATTAACAAGGAACCAAATTATTTTTTGCCAAGTAGATTAATAATTGAGATAAAAATTGCATATTCTTTTACCAGTACCCCTCCATATCCATATTACTTGGTGCAATTTAGTACCATATTCAACAAATAGCTCATAAAACTCAAATTGTCTGTGACTCAAAAGAAAAGGCATGGACAAAAAAATGTATAATTTTAACTTTAAAATGAAGCATATATTATAAAAAAGCATCCATAAATTACCGCAACAAATTTTAAAATAAAAAAGCATTTCACTTTAAAACAATTTTATTGAACAAATTGGCAAACAATTCGATAATTCTGTTTCACGGTAATTTCTAAAAACATTGCCCAAACACCTTAGGTTGTGTTTGGTTGGTTGTAATAGAATAGAAAATGTAATTGTTTCAGTTTTTATAATGTTTGGTTTCCTTAAACAGATGTAATGTAATGTAATTAATTACATCTCTTTAAGAAATTGGGATTATATTAGTTGGAAGAAGGAGAGGGGATTGCATTATGTGACCTTATTTCACGCTCAGTCTCTCTTCTCTAGCTCGAGCAAAATTTCGTGCCGTCGTCCCCAACAACCAGCTCTCCTCCTCGCCGTTATCCAACAACCAGCTCTCTCCTTCGCCGTTCGCGTTGTCAAACCAGTCGCTCTCCCTCGTCGTTCGTGTTGTCAAACCAGTTGCTCTACCTCGCCATTTGCTCTCCTCCGCGCCGAAAGATTTCTTCTTCTTCAAGTATGTCTTCACAGTTTATAGAAGTCTGATTTTTACAAACTAGTTAATTACATTCATGTTTCTATTTTGTTTTGTTAATATGGCTCCAAAGAAACTGATTATATTTAAGAAGGGGCATATATGTAATTTGTCTCTTCAATTAATATATGAAACCCTACTGCAACACACATATATATATTGTTTGTTTGGACTGCCGCTGAGTGACGAGTGAAGAAGCAAATCAGATTTGCCGCACAGTGAAAAAATAAGAAGAGAAGACCAGTCGCATATTCATCATCCCAGTACTCTCTGAATTGTCGAACACCATCAGCAAACGGAGAAAAGGAAATTGAATTAATCATAATTTGAAACTATTGTGATTAATTAGATCCAACATCTCAGTACTCCCTTTCCTTTTCGCTACTGTTGGTATAAGTGAGATCATTAAATCTCCATCAATTTGCTCTTCTATTATTCGGTAATACTAGCAAAATTCTGTCATTTATTTTTGCTATTTGATTACTACTTTTGATAGAGAGTTTTGGATGTATTTGAGATTTAGTATTTTGAGTGGCTTTTGAATATTGGTGTTTGTATTCTCCATTTGGATCTGATAGTGGATTTTTCCTCGGTGTGCCGTCGTCAGTGGAGTAGACTTTTCACATTGAAAGGTTGAACCACTTAAATCATTGTGTGCCATTTATTTTTTCTTATTGCTTATTATTTTGCCGTTATCCATAATTAATTATTTGTGCAACTAAATTGGACCCAAACTACGCTTCCGCTAGCGCCAATTTATAACAAATTGGTATCAGAGCTTTGGGTTATTCTGTTAATTATTGGAACTGATCAAGTTTGCTCTTTTGGATTTATTTTGAGCTTTTGGTTATTTGGTTGGTTTCATATTTTTTGGGTTGTGCTTCTATTAATTTAATTTTGGATTTTCTGTCATGGTGGCAAAATAAGAAATTGAGAAATTTAATGGTAGGAATGATTTTAGTCTTTGGCGAATGAAGATGCGAGCTATATTGGTTAAAGAGGGGCTCGTTAAGACACTTGAAGGCAAGGATAAACTATCAGAAAAATTGACTGAGGAAGAAAAAGATGCATTGATGGAAAATGCTCTCAGTTCAATTCAGCTATCCTTGTCTGATGAGGTACTACGCGAGGTTGGAGATGAGAGATCTCCTGCTGGATTGTGGTTTAAATTGGAGGGTGTGTATATGACCAAGTCTTTGACAAGTCGGTTATATTTGAAGCAGCGCTTGTACACTTTCAGAATGTCAGAAGGTACGCCTTTGCACGATCACCTTGATGAATTTACTAAAATTATTCGTGATCTGAAAAATGTTAGTGTTAAGATTGATGATGAGGATCGGCCTTAGTTTTGTTATGTTCTTTACCTCATTCATTTGAACATTTTGTTGATACCATGCTATATGGGAGAGATACTATTTCTTTGGAAGATGTCAAAGCGGCTTTGAATTCCAGAGAGTTGAAGAAAAAGGTGTCTACAGGTAATAACGATAGTAGCAGTGGTTTATTTGTCAGAGGTAGAACGCAAGATAAAGGATCAAGCAATAATAGAGGCAAGTCTAGATCAAAATCTAGAAAGAGAAAAGATAAATGTAATTATTGCCGTCAAGAAGGGCATTGGAAAATTAACTGTCCGAAACTCAAAGGTAAAGGAAAATTTACCACAACATCTTCTGGTACTAATGATGTTGCTGGTGTTGCAGATAGTTCTGGATCCGAAGGTGATAATGTTCTGTCAGTATCTATTAGTTCTTCAAGAGATGTTTGGATTCTTGATTCGGGTTGCACTTACCATATGTGCCCCAATAGGGATTGGTTTGTTTCTTATCAGTCCATTGATGGGGGTGTTGTCTTGATGGGAAATAATGTGTCCTGTAAGGTTGTTGGTATTGGTACTATCCGGATTAAGATGCATGACGATATTGTCAGGACTTTAAAAGATGTTCGCCATGTTCCAGATTTGAAAAAGAACCTGATATCTTTGGGTACTCTTGACTCACAGGGCTATAGGTACATAGCTGAAGGTGGAGTTTTGAAAGTTATTAAGGGTGCTCTGGTGGTTATTAAAGGGCAATTGTCTCGTGGTCTCTATGTGCTTCAGGGTAGCACTGTCATTGGCAGTGTTTCAATTTCATCCTCGTCAGATCAAGATTCAGATACGACTCGCTTATGGCATATGCGGTTAGGGCATATGAGTGAGGCAGGAATGTCTATTTTGAGCAAGCAGGGTTTACTTGGTGGTCAGAAAACTGGGAAGCTTGATTTCTGTGAGCATTGTGTTTATGGAAAGCATCGCAGAGTTAAGTTCAGTACAGCCATCCATAAAACGAAAGGTACCGTTGATTATATTCATTCAGATTTTTGGGGTCCTTCTCGTGTTGAGTCCAAGGGTGGTGCCCGGTATATGTTGACTTTTATTGATGACTTCTCTCGTCATGTTTGGGTATATTTTTTGAAAAATAAGAATGATGTGTTTTCAAGATTTGTTACATTTAAGGCTTGTATTGAAAATCAAACTGGCAAGAAGATCAAGCGTTTGAGAACTGACAATGGTTTGGAATTTTGTGAGGGTCAGTTTAATGAGTTCTGTGAAAGGAATGGCATAGTGAGACACCGCACTGTGCGTAATACACCACAACAGAATGGAGTTGCAGAACGTATGAATAGAACTCTTTTGGAAAGAGCTCGCTGTATGCTCTTTCAAGCTGGTTTGGATAAATCCTTTTGGGCTGAAGCTTGTAACCATGCCTGTTATTTGGTGAATCGGTCTCCATCAACTGCAATTGAATTGAAGACTCCGGTTGAGGTATTTTCTGGTACTCCTGCTAATTATTCTGATTTAAAGGTTTTTGGTTGTCCTTCTTATGCTCATGTTAATGATGGTAAGCTTGAGCCTAGGGCATTGAAATGTATATTTTTGGGGTATCCTTCTGGGGTGAAGGGTTATAGACTATGGTGTGTTGAACCCAAGTCACCTAAATTTTTAATTAGCAGAGATGTTAAATTTGATGAGTTTTCCATGTTGGAAAAGAAAAAGGAGTCTGTTGTTGCAGGTAAAGACCCCGGTGTTAGTGAGCAGGTGGAGCTTGAGAGTGGAGCTCCTAGTCAAGTGCAAGAGAGCACTTCAGATCAGCCATTTGTGGATGAGGTAGATGATTATGCTCCTGATGTAGCAGAACAGCAACAAGAGCAACCACACAGTATCGCTAAGGGTAAAGGAACAAGAGAGATTCGACGCCCTCAGAGGTATGCAGATGCAGATTTAGTTTCTTATGCATTGTCTGTGGCAGAGACTATTGGGTGAATGAACCTACTAGTTATCGTGAAGCTGTCACTTGTGATGAGTCTGCTCAGTGGTTAGTTGCTATGAATGAAGAGATTGAGTCTATTCATAAGAATCATACTTGGGAATTGGTAAAACCGCCTAAGGGCCAGAAGATTGTTGGAAACAAATGGATCTTCAAGAAAAAGGAAGGTATACCTGAGGTTGAAGCAGCTAGGTTCAAGGCACGTGTTGTTGCAAAGGGCTATTCTCAGAAAAAGGGTATTGACTTCAATGAAGTATTTTCACCCGTTGTGAAACATAGCTCCATACGTGTGTTGCTTGCTATGGTTGCGCTGTTTGACTTAGAATTAGAACAACTTGATGTCAAGACAGCTTTCTTACATGGTGAGCTTGAGGAACAAATTTACATGCATCAGCCAGAGGGGTTTGTTATTTCAGGTAAGGAAGATCATGTTTGTTTATTGAAAAAGTCATTATATGGTTTGAAGCAATCTCCCAGGCAGTGGTATAAACGGTTTGATTCTTTTATGATTGATCATGGTTACTCTAGGAGTGATTATGATAGTTGTGTTTATCATAAAGGTTCTCTGATGGTTCAATTGTCTATTTGTTGTTATATGTTGATGACATGCTTATTGCTTCTAAGAATAAGTTTGAGATTCAGAAATTAAAGTTTCAACTTAGTGGTGAGTTTGAGATGAAAGATTTGGGTGCAGTAAAGAAAATTTTGGGTATGAAAATTTACAGGAATAGACAAGCGGGCAAGCTTTATTTGTCTCAGAAAAGTTACATTGAAAAAGTTCTTGAACGTTTTGGTATGAAAGAGTCTAAACCTGTGAGTACGCCACTAGCTGCACATTTCAGACTTTCTTTGGATTTGTCACCACAGTCAGAAGAAGAAGAGAAGTACATGTCTCAGGTTCCATATGCTAGTGCCGTTGGTAGTTTGATGTACGCTATGGTTTGTACTCGTCCAGATATTTCACATGCAGTTAGTGTTGTTAGTAGATACATGGGTAATCCTGGAAAGGGTCATTGGCAAGCAGTGAAATGGATACTTCGGTATTTGAGAGGCACTTCTAGCTTTGGTTTGGTGTATGATGGGAGTTCTAATACTGGTTGCAGTGTTATTGGTTATGTAGACTCTGATTATGCTGGTGATTTGGATAAGAGAAGATCTCTGACAGGTTATGTTTTCACTCTTTCTCATTGTGCCATTAGTTGGAAGGCTACTTTACAGTCTACAGTTGCTTTGTCCACTACAGAGGCAGAATATATGGCAGCAGCAGAAGCAGTGAAAGAAGCCATTTGGCTTAGAGGTTTGGTTTGTGATTTGGGTTTACAGCAGAATACTTCTGTTGTATTTTGTGATAGTCAGAGTGCAATACACTTGACCAAGAATACTATGTTTCATGAGAGGACCAAACATATTGATGTCAGATATCACTTCGTTCGTGACATTGTGTCTCAGGGTACTATTATTATTAATAAGATAGCTACTGCAGAGAATCCAGCTGATATGTTGACCAAGCCAATTCCAGTTAACAAGTTCAAGCATTGCTTGGGCTTGGTTGGTGTTTGTAGTAAGTGATTGCCCTTTGGGGTTTTTTGAACGACGGCCATTTGATATTTCGAGGAATCCTAAATTTGAAGAACTTGGTTTCATTTTGAGCCAAGGTGGAGATTTGTTAATATGGCTCCAAAGAAACTGATTATATTTAAGAAGGGGCATATATGTAATTTGTCTCTTCAATTAATATATGAAACCCTACTGCAACACACACATATATATTGTTTGTTTGGACTGCCGCTGAGTGACGAGTGAAGAAGCAAATCAGATTTGCCGCACAGTGAAAAAATAAGAAGAGAAGACCAGTCGCATATTCATCATCCCAGTACTCTCTGAATTGTCGAACACCATCAGCAAACGGAGAAAAGGAAATTGAATTAATCATAATTTGAAACTATTGTGATTAATTAGATCCAACATCTCAGTACTCCCTTTCCTTTTCGCTACTGTTGGTATAAGTGAGATCATTAAATCTCCATCAATTTGCTCTTCTATTATTCGGTAATACTAGCAAAATTCTGTCATTTATTTTTACTATTTGATTACTACTTTTGATAGAGAGTTTTGGATGTATTTGAGATTTAGTATTTTGAGTGGCTTTTGAATATTGGTGTTTGTATTCTCCATTTGGATCTGATAGTGGATTTTTCCTCGGTGTGCCGTCGTCAGTGGAGTAGACTTTTCACATTGAAAGGTTGAACCACTTAAATCATTGTGTGCCATTTATTTTTTCTTATTGCTTATTATTTTGCCGTTATCCATAATTAATTATTTGTGCAACTAAATTGGACCCAAACTACGCTTCCGCTAGCGCCAATTTATAACATGTTTATATGATAAAAGTTTGGGTATAATTTGTTTGTTTTCTGATTAATCCTTCCATTTGCTGTTTTTTGTCTCTAATCATTTCTATTTGATTGCAAATAAAATGGAATTTTGGAATTCATGTTTTTTTGCTGTTTTCTAGCTTGAATCTAAAGAAGAAGTAAAGGCTGCCATTGTTTTTCTTAACTTTTCTGGTATATATCATTCATTTAAGCAAAGGAAGATGAAAAAGGCGATTTATTTTGTTTTCTCATGACATTGTAAATAAAAAATGAACATGTTGCTTTTGAGCGACTTGGGATCTTATCTGATGTGGGTTTGGTATGCTTCCATTGAGCTTCTGATGAATTTTACAAAGTATATGCTTCTAATCTTTCAATAATTTCAGTATCAATGCTGTTGACCCAAAGACAAGAAAAATCTTGCAGCTCTTGCGGTTGAGACAGGTAGAATACCTAATCCTATGATTTTTTTTTTTCTTATTCATGGTGGTTGAATGACCATTGTACTTTCTGTAGCTTCTAATTCCTCTGTCCATCTTAGACAGATTGATTTTGCTATTTAAGATTTTAATATTTGAATTGCCCCTGTTGATGTCTTCATCTGGTTGGTTATTTGGAAAAATGACTAAGCTCACTAATGGTCTGAAATATTGGTAGAGCATTCAGCATATTAATAGATCATGTATGGTATAAACCTGGTGCTTTATTACCATGAAATTATTGTAATCATGGTGTGTTTGATATTGTAATCGTGGAACTATTATTGTTCTTGTAAAACAACTTACTAGACACAGTTAAAATGTCAAATATATCATAAGATTTATTTTGACCTTAGAATTCTCCTTGGATGAATTCAGTGCATAGTCCTATTCTTAACTTCCTAATCTGTTTGTCTGCTACAGATCTTCAATGGGGAATTTCTTAAAGTAAACAAAGCTACCATTAACATGCTGCGTAGGGTGGAACCATATGTGACATATGGGTATGAGTTTTCACTTTAAATAATTTGTTACTTGTATTCCAGTACTTGTGTTTGCTGACTATTACCCGGATTATTTTTGGGGCTTGATTTTAGATACCCTAATTTGAAGAGCGTAAAGGAGCTGATATATAAGAGAGGTTATGGAAAGCTGGACAAGCAGAGAATTGCTTTGACTGACAACTCTATTGTTGAACAGGTCTGCGGATCTAGCTGTTTACTTTCCTCGTATCAATCGTTAAAATATGTGCTAACATCATCGTCTCTACAGGCTCTGGGTAAGCACAACATGATCTGCGTGGACTAATCCATGAAATCATGACTGTTGGACCTCATTTTAGGAGGCTAACAACTTCCTATGGCCATTCCAGCTCAAGGCACCACTTGGTGGCCTTAAAAAGAAGAGGAACCATTACGTCGAGAGAGAAGATGCTGGAAATCGTGACCTAATTGTTTTTTAAAGTCACTAAAACTTGTTAAATTCCAGAGTTAATATCCACACACAAAAAATCAAGAGTAAAAAGAACATTTTAATATTTATAACAACTTCAGGACCAAACAGGCCTTATTCTTAAATAAAAAACTCCTTGATGTATTATGAATGAATGTCCAGAGTTTGAGGTAATATCCTACACTTCCAAGAAAAAATAATGAAGTTTTAGCCAAAAGAAAAAAGAATCGAGTCTTCCATTAATATGAAAAAGAATACTAATGAATGAATGTTTCACCAATGAGGATGAAAATCCCACACAAGCAAAACGCAATGTGTTAGAATGGTAGGGGCATGGGGTCTATGACCAAGTTCTTTTCTAACAATTAGGAAGAAATGGACTCTGTCTCCACTTCCTCGCGTGCAGGTCACGTTTCTTACAAAGCCATTCTAATACATTATCATCTCATGCCCACCATATTATACAAAACTAAGAGATTTTAATACATGTATAAAAATATTATTAACCTTTTTGCCAATAGCTTTTAGGAGTTTTCTAACGAATTAAGTTATTAGGAAAGTTGGTTTTTTGACAAACTCTAATATAGTATTAAAGTTGGAGGTCCTATATTCAAAACCCACAATTGTTGAATTTTAGGTGTTAGGCTTACATGGTCGTATGAGGAGTGATAGATATATAAATGAGCTTTTAGGAGACAAATTCTAATAGTGTTAATACATGAATTTTTGAGATAAACATGGCCAGACAGATTTCATTTGAACTGTTAACTAAGGAACTGCAGTAATCCAAACCACAATACAAGTAGTAGAGTTGATTTGAATGATAACACTTTATTGACTATAAAAAGCACCATCTCATTGTCCTACATTGATGTCATGAGTTAAACCATTACACAGAAAAATGAAGATATAGGTCATTTTCAGTAGAAAGAGAGGAGGTTCAAACGCAAGGCCCAAATTCAACCATTATAGCAACATGATAAGTTAGCTAATCAAAGTTTCAAACTCCCTGTAGCTATATTTCCGGCAAGGGATGGTAAAAAATGCTCACAGAAGATTATGAAAAGGACATACAATATGAAAAGTCATTAAATTTGAGATCTAACAGCTTCCATCTTCTGACTTCCATCCATTATCGGGGTACACTTAGACCCAACTCTGTATCATATAAAGAAAAAGTAAAAAATTAGCATCAATTTATGGGTAATATTACTACACCAGGGCAATGTTTTAAAATGCGTATTCTAGCCTCAATGCGTATCCTTTCAACTGAGGTGAAACGTAAGTCTTGATGCGATATAAGGCTTAAGCCTCAAATTAAAACAAAATAAAAAAAACTTTTAAATAAACAATAAAAATGACAAATTACGACAAAATAACATCATAATAACCCATATAGTTCGTAATATAGAAATACAACTACCACAAACATAAAGAAGACATTAATAACGTTTATAAAAAATCTAGCAGCTTTACAATGCACTAAAATATATTTTATGTTTAGAGCCCATCATCATCATATTCTTCGTTCTCCTTCCCATCATCACAAATATTATTATCATTCGTTCCAATCATCACTAAAAGTATAGTTTCCATAATCACCAAAAACATTATATTATCATATTTTTATGACCACTAGATTCGTCACAGAAGTAATTAATTCCTCATCTCTTTCTCCAAATTTACTATTATCTACTTCAATCCACTTTCTTCTTTTAGTAAAAAAGAACATAAAATTGCTTGTTAGAAGAAAAATGGGGTTGCTGAAAGAAGAGACCGAGAAGAACAAGATCAGAATAGAGGAAGAAAATGAATGCTAAGAAGTTCCATTGTAAAATTTAGAGATTTTTATTTTCTCTTTCACTTTGCCTGTTGTTGATAGTTTTTTTTGTTTTTATTTTTTTGACTTCTATTTTACTTGTTTGAGCCTAAATATTAATGTATTTCATTTAAGAATCCAAGTGGAACCTTAATTTTGCATTCTAGTGCACCAATTTTTCTTTTCTTTGTACTAAATAGAGGTTATAAGCCTCAATAGCCTCAGTGCATGAAAAAAATACTTAAACCTCAATAACAAAGAACGTATAATTTTTTCAGCTCCTAATAAACTAGCCTCAAGGCCGCCTAGATGGAATAATAGCCCCGAGGCGAGCCTAGAAGCTAGCCTCACAACTTTTTTTGAAACCATGCACCAGGGATATATTAATGATTTCAAATATTTTATAAGAAAGTCTACAATAGCATAAAGCTGTAACAGAAAAATAGATCTAAACATATTATTATAGAAACACTTCAGTTGAAGTCTGGAAATTGTTTGCGCATCCACCAAATACTTAAGTCAATCAACAAGCTAACATCTAAACGCAGAGTTGCATAGTACAGCAGGATGATAGGAAACAATCAAATAATCAACAGCACTACCACCAACATAGCATTCAAGAACCTGAAGGTAACAGAGGTATTTGTGGTATTAAGCTAATAAGGTTTCCAATGCTAAAAAGTTTCTCCTGTCAATTTACAGCTTCCAAATATTCCGGTCTAAACTAGCAGTTAACTAAAAGTCAAGATTGGTGAAATTTGCAAGTTTTAAGATTAAAGCAGTTAAAATAAAATATTTACCCTAAATCAGGAGACTCCAAGTTTGACCGCTAAAAACAAATCCCAAGCTGTACACAAATGGTCTAGAACAAAACAAAAGATGAGAAAACAAAATATTCAATTCCTCCTGTAATGAGATAGGAGAGTATGTACATAAGTTACAATTCAGAAAATATCTAGTAACAAACTATGCCACTGCTCATCTAACTAATAGTGAACATGTGTGACTCTCAATCAACTGTGAGTTAGGTTCTTTACTATGGGCTACTTTTAATTCCCCTTTTATGGCTCATTACTAAATCCCATTATAATCATATGGTTTAGTCCATATCATACTTTGTGGTTCAATCAGAATCAAGGATCCTTCAGTCCATCAGCTTCTTAGTTCTTAATATTAGTTGAGGACATTTAATGTACTTTATAAGCTAAAATGCTCCTTTGTGCAAGTACGAAGATGGTTCATAGAGAGTAATGGTAATATTATTCACTTTGGTTGAGAAATAAATTTACATAAACCCCCACAACAATGGTGTTTAATGCAGGATGCTGCCTTGCCACTCAATTTCAAGTCTTGTATATTATCAAAGAATGAGTTTAAAATGATTAACATTAGTTATAAAGACTTCAAAGAGGAAAGAATAAGACTTTCTATGACACAAAGCGAGGTGCTAAGTGATTTCCATGAAGGGAAAACAAACCTCTATGCTTAGCCTGAATGAGGAAGTGCATTATTACCCGAAGCACACTATCATTCTCTCTCTTAAAATAATTGGCCAAAGTCAAACAAGTTGTGATTTTTATAACGCTAGCATGTTAGGATAAGAATAACAAGTATTATATGTTGCATCTCAATTCTCAAACAGTAAGGTATATTACGCTATCACACCAATTAGGATGTGACTAGCACTTAAGTTGTTTCTTTCCATGATCTCTAATTATTCAACTATAACATAGCTCAAATACATTACCCCAAAAGTGTCTACGATTAGTTAGGTCATGAACAGAACCAGAAGGAATAGAAGATAAAGATGGAGCAATGCCATTACAAACAACCCAGCAAAGATATAACAATCACCTTCATCCTTTTTCAGTAAGAAGTTTTAAGTAAATGAAAAGCAGATGAAAAGAAGGCTACTTATGATCCGAACATGAGATGATTAATGGAGTCAAAAGCTGCTTACAGAAACTAAACACAAAACATTGGGAGATCAAACTCCTGGGTTGGCACTGCCGAGCATACCCTGTGATAATGACCTTAAGTTCGAATCTAGGCCGAGACAAGAGGTGAGTCTTGCAGAAGAAACTGCTGAATGAAGAGGAAGCAAAGACTGAAGACAACCCAATTGAGGAACAGTCCTGAAATCCAAAATACCAAAAGTTGAAATCAGGAAAATTTGATCAAAACCCACTTATCACATTTCGATAATTAAATTCCCCAAATAATCAAATTAAGGAAGGAAAAAAGTGAATTTCACATTATGGCAATGAATGAGTTTTTAACAAGATCTGCTTGCCTTGATATCGTGGAAGAAGAGCGAATTGAGGGAAGACAAGGTGAAGGTGCATGTGTGGGCTTAAGGGTAGGTTTAGAAATGGCCAATTTAAATAGGGGGAGCGTTGGCTTAGAGAGAGATATGCAGCGAGACGCCATTGGAGAACCCGACAAAGAAATCGTGAGGGTTTAGGAAAACTGCGGTAGTGCTTTAGCTGGGTTTTACAATGGGCGGGGTTCGTGGAAGACGGGTATTTGTCTAAAGGGCCGAAAATAGTGTCCCATGTGTGATTTGTTTTATTAATAGTGGAACTCTAGTAGGGTTTTTTTTCATCATCTTTTTCTTGATAAAAAAGGGTTAACTTCATTCATGTAATAAGACATTACAACCAATTCAATTAATTAATCTCTAATCGTAATAGACAATATAAAATAACATAATCAAAATTGGCAGAGAAGCTAGAGCCCAATAAAACATGTGAGAAGAGATTCTTGAGATAAACTCCAAGATCAACCAACCTACGACCAGGTAAATCTGAATTGAAGGGAAGACACTTAAAGGGTTTATAACACACCTACAAACTCGAAGTGGAACTAAGGCAAAATAGCCAAAGCTCAACCACACTTGGTAGACATGTAAGACAAATTTGGGCTTTCTCATTTTGCTCATTGATTTTTTTTTTTTCACTTGATTATTGATTGTTGCCACCAATATATTGAATATTCATTAAAAACTATATATAATTGATTTCTTCTTGTAGTTGATTGTTGATTTTTCACACTGCTTTAAGGCTCTTATAATTGCCTAAAACTCTTGCTCATATGTCATCCACTTTTGCGTTAATTTATTGAGTTTATCACTGAAGTACTCAATAACTTTTCCTTCTTGTAATAAAATAGCTCCTATGCCTATCCTTGATGTACCAGTTTCCACTTTAAACACCAAATCAAAACTTGGAAGAGCCAACATTGGTCCACTAGTAAGTATTTCTTTGATAACCTCAAAGTTGTCTTGTTGCTCCTGCCCCAATGCAATTGTCCTTTCTTCCATACAATTAGTGATTGTAACCACTAATGTGCTAAAATGTTTGATGAATCGCCCGTAGAAGGTGGCAAACCTATGGAAAGTTTTGACATCTTGTACATTTTGAGGTGTAGGCCATTCAGTCACAACTTTCACATATTTCTAGCCAACTGAAATACCCTCAAAATTGATCACAAATTCTAGAAATACTAGTTGTATAGTTAATAACTCACATTTCTTGAGATTTAGGAATAGACTATTTTCTCTTTATACTTACAGAACTGACCTTAGGTGTTTCAAGAGTTCCTTTTTAGTCTTATTGAATGTGAGAATGTCATTAAAGTGGACAACTACAAACCTCCCAATAAATGGTTTCAGAACTTGATTCATTAGCCTCATGAAGGTACTTGGGGTATTGCATAATCCAAAATGCATCACTTTCCATTCATTTAGAGTCCTTACCTTGTTTTGAAGGCATCTTTTCATTCATCCCCAGGATGAATCTTAATTTGTTGGTAACCACTTAGGTTGAATTTAAAAAAAAATTGAAAGCCCACAAGTTTGTCAAGCATATCTTTAAGCCTTGGGATTTGAAAACGGTATTTGATAGTGATCTTATTTATAACTCTATTGTTTATACACATTCTATAAGTTCCATCTTTTTTGGACACTAAATCACTGATAGTGCTGGAATATCACATGGGCTTGTAATTCTTCATGTTCTCTTGGACTCATTCTATAATGAGGTAGGTTTGGAAGCTTTGAATTAGACACAAAATCTATCTTGTGATGTATGTTTCTTAGAGGAGGAAGACTTGTTGGTAATTCATGTAGGCTGATGTCTCTAAACTCTTATAAAATTGCATTAGCGTAGGTTGTCATTGAGAACAATGGTGTGACTATCTTTTAACATCAAAGCAAACACTATAGAATGAACCTTGAAAACCATTGTTAACCAATAGAGCTGCATGACTTCCTTTCACTTCTTCAATTATATCTTGTTGGGGCACTAGAAGTATTTTCTTGTTCTTCCAATGAAAGGAGTAATTATTCTCCTTACCCTTGTGCAATGCATCCTTGTCAATTTGCCAAGGTCTACCAAGTAAAATATGACAAGCATCCATTTCACTAAAATCACAAACCACTTCATCTTGGTAGTATTTCCCAATGGAAAAAGGGTTGTTGCAAATCTCAGTCACTTTAGTCTTAGAACTTTTTTTAATCTACCCCACTTTATAAGGGTTAGGCTGTTTATAAGTGCTCATACCCATTGCTTTCACTAAGGCCTTAGATACTGTAAGTCTTGTAAGTATCTTTGTTGGTGTTTTTGTGAGCAAAACACAAATTTTGTTTTTTGTGATTTTTTCTATTTCTTTATACGGTGCTTTATTTGTGATCAATATCACACACACTCATGTAGATACTAATTCTATTTTGTGTTTGTATGATACACACACCACGGGGTGGTTGCGAGCGTATAAATTACATATTAAAATATGTTTTTACTTGCATTTATTTTCTTGAGTTGGTGAATATTTATGACTTTTCATTTGGTGTAGTTTTACCTTTGTAAAACTTGTTTTTAATGGCTCGTCAAGACCTCGCGGAGGTCTCTCAAAGGTGGCTTGTGAAGGGTCTGCGAGTGTATATAGGGTGGATCTGTAGCTCGTTGGACCTCGTTAATAGTTCGGGAGGGGTTTGTTGAGGTGGTTAGTAAGGCCTTGCAGAGGTGCGCTGTGAGGTGTCAATGAGGGTCTAAGAAGCTGAAAAATCAACTATAAATACCCCATTCTCTCATTATTTACACCTTTCTATATACCTTTTTACATACTTTCTTATCCTTTTTCTTACAACTTTTACATATTTTTCTTATACTTCATATTTGGTATCTCGTATTTTTTAAATGAGTGAAAAATATTTTTGGTGTGTTTGAAAAATTATTTTATAATTTCTATATTAATAACATGTTGAGTATTATTTCGTATTAGTGATTTTGAGGTGATAATTCATTTGGAGATTTTTGTGAATTAATTTTTGAAAAAGAAGATTTCGTATTCTTAATATATCGAGTGTTATTTTTGTATTGAGATATGACATATTGGTGAAGTTTGTTAAATATTTTTCTCAAACGAAGTTGCTGTAATAATTATACATTGAATGTATTTTTGCATTGTTATTACGAGGTGATTTGTTTCTGTGTCAATACGTTGAGTGTTTTTTGTATTATTGATACGAGATAATGGTGAAGATTATTAAAATATTTTATCAATTGATACAACCAATTGATACTATGTATTGTTATTATCAGGATAAATTTTTGTGTCAACAATATATCCAGTGTGTTTTCGTATTATTGATACGAAATGTTTATTCTAAAATAATATTTTGGATAAAATTGCATATATATTGTATACGCATACTGATTAAAAGTATTCATATTACACTAAGTGGTAGTGCGACTCTAGAGGTGAGCCAGATATAGTAAGGATCAAAGTAGCTGTGGTGACAGTTGATGATAGAAGCATACGTAGTTAGAACAAGTGGTCTCTAACTGATAGAAGTATTTGGCATCTTACCGTATCAAGTCTATATTAATTGTTTATTTTCATTTAGTGAATTTGGCTGCTAAGTAGTTGTCTTAAGCAACTCTTGAATGTTAACACTGAGAATTTGAGTCTAAGTGGGTTTACCATGTTATATTGATGTGTTTGTATACTCTGTTGCATGAGTTAGTACAATCTGAGTATTCTCAATATTTGTGACAACGTATAGTTTCTATTGAGATTGAAAAGTATTTACTACTTTATCTTCTTGTTTGTTTCCTATCTTGTATGCTTATTTGCAAATCATTTGTTATTTATTTTTTGCTTTCCATTGCTTGTACCAGAAAGACGAGTCTTAGGTGTTATCACCTAAACTTGATTATTTACCGAGTTGAAACTCTCTCAAATATCACAATCTTGCTACTTTACTCATCTATTATGACATCACATAAGTTCTTTTTGATGGTGCATCTGGTTCTAAACAAAGCTTGCCTTTGAGAATGTCGTAATTCTTTGGAGGACAAAAGCAACCTTTGAATAATAAAATTGAACATATCCCTTTCATCACCCATTGCTAACTTCTTTTAAGTTAACATTGTCTGCATCCCTAAACCCATCCTCCAAATACTCCACTCCATCCACATTATTGACAGATCTCCTTAGAAGGCATTCACTGGATCTTTGCCTTGCTTGATTACATTTAAAGCATTTAGCAATAGTTGGTTTGGAATAAGGGTTGGTCTTAGGGTTTGTAATAGGCAGTGCACTTGTATTTTTAAGGTAATTGAAAGAACCAAATGAAGGCTTAGGAATTGATTGCGTAGGAGATGAATTTATGTTAGGAGAGAGACGCGGCTTACCTTGGGTCATTTTAGGACTCATTCTTTTGAATGAAACAGCTCAAGAAAACTTGTTAAATTGATTTTCATACTTGGTAGTAAGGGTGATAATTCGTGTCATTCAAATCGTGTTTGGGTCAACTCGTTTGAAACCCAACATATTTATTATATGTTTGTTTCGAAACTTGAATATTTTTTTTAAATGTAATGTTATCTTGTTACAAAAATATTTCATTAGGCAAACTAATGTATCAAGATTCAAGGAGAAAAAGGTGTTTTGGCCTTTTTGATATGGTAGGTGATGAAGTTAGTACTTCCTTTTTATATGATGTTAGCTAGTTAGCAATATGAAAATTTAGTGGAATAATACTACATAATGCATATGGTTTACGCTCAAAATTATTACTTTTGGTTAAGCGGTTATTGCAGTATAGCTTTAGGTGTCGAATCCACAGAGAAGCTAATTAAACCAACAAAATAAAAGTTATCACAAAATGAATAGAATAAATAATTTTATAATTGGAAAAATAAATTGACAATAATTAAATATAGTAATCTTGGTAGAAAATGAAATCAATATGCAAATAACAAGGCTTCGAGATTCACTTAATTATTTTGTTTTAATATTACCAACTTTTATTCCTATTTACTACTCAATTGCATGTTTCACATCCCAAACAAACAATTGAAAAATTTAGAATTGAAGATCTAAGATGAAATTTAAAGTTATTTGATTGGAGAAAAATAATGTTTTCATGGTAGAACAATTTAATTTATTCTTACAAGCTATCTAACATCGACAATATATCAAATTGACAATATCACAGTAGAAGATTAACTCATAAAATAAATAAAATAATTATAAACTAAAAGTTGCACATAAAGAAAGCATGACTGAATTTATATGAAACTGAAGAATATAATTTATTGAATGTAACAAGAAGATGAACAAAATAATTTTTCAAAACAAATTTATAAACTATAAAGCACTCATAGGAATAAAAGAATAATAAAAAAACTACATAATTAAGCTTCTCTCTAGCCTTGCTCTAAATTTAGTCTAGCTTACAAATCATTCTCACAAATTCTAGAGAGAAAGAATGAGAATAAAAAGTAAGAACTCTTTGCAATTTTCTTTGATGCTTCCAAGTGTTGAATGTCCATCTATTTATAGTGTTGGAGTATGAAGATTTGCTGAATTATAATAATATCACGCCATTTTCTCTCTGAAGATAATTGATTTTCAAAATATTTTCTGAATATGAATCGTAGATAAATCTCTTATCTTTCTAGAGAATCAAAAATTATTTAATTTGGAGCTGTACACAGAAAGTTATATCAAATATACTAACAACTGTCCAACTGCAAGATATTTCAGATTGCATCTTATTTTTGGCCTTGAAGTAATTCTATTTTGATATTATTCGTGAAATTCAAAATCATGCATCATTGAATTATCTTTTCATTGAATTATCTTTTCATATCATCTTGAATCACTCCATTTGAATATTTGAGTCCAAAGTTATCCACAAAATACAGCAGCAGGTTGTTGAGATCTTGAGAATAAATATCGCATAAATCCAATTTTGATTTCTTTGCTCTATTTTGGTTGATTTCATTGATTCTACAAGCATAAAATCATTATAATAAATATAAATAACATTTATAGAATTAATATAGATAATGATTAATTTTAAACCGATTAAATCATAAATGTTAATTAATTCACATATTTAAATATGCATTTTTATACTATTATCAGCATAACATTCAAATGCTTGCATCAAGTATTGTTTGTATTCCTATAGTGGCAAGTTGTAGCCTACACCTGACTAAGGGTTTCTTGACACAATTTGAGATATTATAGTTCACAGTTCGAACATAATTTTACATATTTTGTCAAAATAATTCTTTACAAACAACAACAAACCATCAAGGAACTAGTTGAACATATAGCCAAAAATCTTGCAGTTTTAGAAATCTTTTCAAAGCTTGTAACCAAACATATAGCCAAAAATTCCCACTTCATAAATCATGACCATGGCTTTGCAACTCGATAGCTCACCAACCATACACAATACACATGTTCTTTTAGATGTATATAAATATATAATAATATTAGTATCACATTCACATAATCTCTCAAGCGTTGAACTTTGAGTAGGAGTTTCATTTACAATATTGCTCATCCATATTTGGTTTATTATCTACAAAAAAAATGTAGCGAAAATGAGAAATTGTGAGACATGGAACTCTTGTAAAAAATAATAAATAGATTTTTCTACCATCGAATTTTAGAAATGTTATAAAAATACTACCAAACTTTGAATTATTATTTTCATACTACTAAATTTTACAAATATTACAAAAATGTATCAATTTTTTTTGTTAGTTTTATACCATTAAATTTTACAATATGTTATAAAAATATCATTGACATCAAAAAGTTAACGGGAGTTAACGACAAGTTACACGTACGTTGAAGGTATTTTTGTAACATTTGTAAAATTTAGTGCTATGAAAGTAAAAAAAAAAGTTTGATTGTATTTTTATGATATTTGTAAAATTTAATAGTATAAAAATAATAAATTAAAATTTGATGGTACTTTATTAACAAATTCAAAAGCTCGGTGGCAAAAAAATCCATTTACTTTATAAATAATTATACAATACATTTATCACCATAAAATCAGTGTTTAGTACAAGCTAATAAAGTAATACCTCAACTGTACTAAGCAAAAGTGAAGTGCAAAATTGATTAGAACTATCCCACCAAAAACTTAACACAAATTTTGAAACAACTGTTGAAATGAGAATGGCTAGGATATCACGAGTCATGGTAGCAACTTGAGAAAACTAAAAAAATTTCACATCTAATAATCAAGGATATGAAATCAAAATTTTCAATCAGTTGCTTCACTAAAGGTTCTTCTAAGTAAATCTCTAATTAACTCTTTTGTGGAGTGTAATCATTAAAAGAGTTAAAATTCTAAAATTAAGCAACAAAGCAAAAGTTAAAAATAAATATGATAAAGTTTTAGAGTTTTACTCATAAATAAACAAATTAAATTATTATAAAATATACTTTTAATAGATCTTCTTCTTTCCTATAAAAAACACCATCTTTTGAGTTATCGTCATTGCTGTCCATAATTGCTGTCAATGCAGACACATTTTGAGAAGAAGCATATTCAGCATACTTTTTATAAATTTCATCCAATTTATTCTTGAGATTTCTTAAGGAAATAACATATTGAGAATATGATTGCCCCTAGATCTTTTTGTAGGTGAATTTCACAAATTTTTAATTGTATCGTGGGTCTAAAATCAAAACTATGGATAAGATAATGCTAAAATCTTACAAATATTTCTCAAACTTTGTAAACATCTTACTTGTCATATCTTTAAGATACTCATCCTTTGCTCTTTTTCTTTAATCTAATATAACATTATCTAAAAGAAGAGAAATACAAATTTGCAGTGGGGTATTTGATTTCAAAAAATAGGAGCGTTATCTCATAAAACAAGACTAAAATACTACAAATCTTATCCACCTTATCTCAATCAGCCATAGTAGGACAATTTACATAATTAAAATTAATTAAAGATAATTACTAAAATGCTTGACGATAGTATAAACACTTTCAAGCATAAGATATGTTGAATTTCACCTAGTTGCAACATCTAGCTTCAATCATTTCTTGAAATTCTAATTTGTCAATTTCTTGAATTCTTTAAACTTTTTCTTTCTTATTTGGGACTCCTAACATGTTTGATACTATCATCAATTTTATCAATTGTATTATCAATATCTTTAAAACCATATTGGGCAACTAAATTGATGATATATGCACAACAACGGATATAATAGAATTCATCATTACAAACAAGAGATTTATACAAACTCAAGTTATTGACCAACAATGGAGCAAACTTAATATTAGCATAAGCATTATCCAATGTCATTGATTTTTTTTTAATCAATTCCCCAATCATACAACATAAAATGAAATTTATTACATAAAGATGGGGCATATATGGAGGTAGCATGAAAGAGAAATTTAACACTCTTTTTTGTAATTTTCACTCATTATCAATGAATGATATGTAAGAGATATGTAATTATTATAGATTAAAGAAGACCAACAATTAAAAATAAGAAAAATCTTGAATCTTGCAGGACATGTATCTAACTTAAATCTAATTGTAGATTTTCACTTAAGTATATCTTAAGAAAATCAACCTTAGTAGTATTCTTAGTCATCTGGATGAAGATGTTCAAAACAAGCTGTAATACTTTCATATTCAACAAACTGAAAAGGCAAGTCATGCATTATAATAGCTCGAGCAACCAAAATTTTAAATATTTATAGAACATATTTAGTATAGCAAAGTGAATTGTATATCCTACCTTGTTTTTATTAATAATCATCTGACCAACATCAAATTAACTCTCTTAAAATACTTTGCATAATGACGTTTAAAATTAATTGTATCATAGAATATCTCAGATATGAAAGAAATGTCATGTTCTCCCCTATTTGTTAAATCATATTGAAAGATCTTCATAATAATCCAAACTTTTTTTTCTTCGAACATTTTTTCTTTGGATTCGAAGTCATCACATCATCCGTCTGAATCTTATCATCATTTTCAAAATGTTTTTGTAATGTCATTCTTATTTTTAATCATCTTTTCTTCGTAACATTAAATCCTAGCTAAGTACTTAGTTATTGATGTAATTATTTACTAAGAGATGGTTACTTAGTTGGGGTTCAATGTTATGAAGAAAAGATTATTGAAAATAAGAATGACATCACAAGAACATTTAAAAAATGAAGATAATGAGAATGATAATAAGATTGAGACAAATGAGGTGATACTTTGAATCCAAAGAAAAAGAGAAAAAATGTATGAAGAAAAGATAAAAAAAAATTGGGATTATTATGAAGATATTCCAATAAGACCTAACAAAAAGCAGAGAGCAGTGTGTATATATTGTGGTATTTCTTTCAAATCTGAGTCATTATATGGAATATGTAATTTTAAGTGTCGTTATTCAAAGTGTTATGAGAGAGTTAATTGTGATGTTGGTAAGATGATTATTGATAAGAGTAAGGAGAGGTATACAATTCACTTTACTAAATTTGATCCATAAATATTTAAGAATTTGGTTGCTCGGGTCATTATAATATATGAATTGCCTTTTAAGTTTGTTGATTATAAAGGTATTAGAGCTTGTTTTGAATATATTCATCACGATATCAAAGTAGTGTCTAAGAATACTTCTAAGGCTAATTTTCTTACGATGTATTTAAGTGAAAAATCTAGGATTAGATGCATGTCCTACAAGATTTTGTCTTATTTTTTATTGTTGGTCTTCTTTAATCTATGATAATTACATTTTTCTTACATGTTATTTTATTGATAATGATTGAAAATTACAAAAAAGAGTGTTGAACTTCTTTTTTATGCCACCTCCACATGACTATGTAATAAAGTTCATTCTATGTTGCATGAGTGAGTAATTAGTTAATTTTTTTTCAATAACATTAGACAATGCTTATGCTAATTTTAAGTATGCTTCGTTGTTGGTCAATAACTTGAGTTTGTGTGGATCTCTTGTTTGTAATAGTGAATTCTATTGTATTTGTTGTTGTGCTCACATCATCGATTTAGTTGTCCAAGATGATTTTAAAGATGTTGATAGCATCAAATATGTTAGGTGTCACAAATAAAAAAGGAAAAGTTTAAAACAACTAATGAAATTGACAAATTTAGATTTCAAGAAAGGATTGAAGCTAAATGTTGCAACTAGGTGAAATTTGACTTATCTTTAATTGATTTTAATTATATAAAATTTCCTACCTTGGTTGAGTGAGATAAGGTGGATAAGATTTGTAATGTTTTGACCTTGTTTTATGAGATGACACTCCTATTTTTTGAAATCAAGTGCCCTACTACAAATTTGTATTTCTCTTCTATTAGCTTAAGAAAAAAGAGCAAAGTGAGGATGAGTATCTTAAAGACATGGCAAGTAAGATGCTTACAAAGTTTGAGAAGTATTGGTATAATTATAGCATTATCTTGTCCATAACTTTGATTTTGAACCTGTGATACAATTTGAAATTTGTGGAATTTATCTACAAAAAAATATATGGGCAATCAAGTTCTCAATATGTTGCTTCCTTAAGAAATTAAATTGGATGAAATTTATAAAGAGTATGCTCATGATGCTTCTTCTCAAAATGTGTCAACATCGACAACAACATTTATGGACATCAATGATGATAAATCAAAATGTGGCATCCTATATAGGAAAGAAGATCTATTGAAGGTATATTTTATAATAATTTAATTTATTTATTTATGACTAAAACTCTAAAAATTTATCATATTTATTTCTAAATTTTATTTTGTCATTTAAGTTTAGAGTTTTAACTGTTTTTAACTTGTTTATAAATTCTATGTTTTAGTCTTCTAACTTTTTTTCCTTAAGACTTATCCCTAACTTTTTAGTTTTGACAAATTCAATCACTTTAATATTAAGTTTTGTTGTTAAAATTAATTAAATGTTAGTTACATTCTCTTTAGAGAAGTTTTCGTTTTTGACTTTCATGTACACTACCTTCCACTTTTTTTACCTAATCATCTTATATCGAAAACAGAACACTTGTTCAAAAATAAAATTTGTTTCAACACATATTCATGAGTAGTATACATAGTCTAAATTTTTATTTTATTTTATGCATAACTTGATTTATTAATGCTATGATAACTGTCCATCGTAGGAGTTATTGGAACTCCAATAATCTTTATACTTTTAAACACACATACAAAAAGAAAAAAAAATCTAAATGTGTGTTCAAAAATAATGAGGGTTAAAAATGAGAGTGCATCTTCAAGAGATTATCTCATGCAATTTTTTCTTAAATAAATTAACATTTAAACACCATTTAATCTCTAGTTTTTTCCTTATCATACAAAACTTAACAATACATCAAAATTTTCAATTATATCCCTGTAAAGTAAAGTTAGGAAAGTAAAGTATAGAATCTATAAAAATTAGGTACTAAATATTAAAGAAAAAAAATTGAGAGATTAAAACATAAAATTTATAAAGTTAGAGATCAATATTAAAAAAAAAAAAAAGTTAAAAAAATTAAAGTATAAAATTTATAAAAATTAAAGGAATAAAAATTTTGTTCAACCTTTTTTAAATGGTAAACAAAGCGAGTTAGGCAATTTGACCCAATTGAAAATAACTGTCAAGGTACTGTAATATCTTTAAGAGAAAATACTGATACTCCTAATGTTTCTATTATCTTTTAAAATACGTTCAACGTATTATAAATGTCTAAGATACCTTTCTAATTAAACGGGGTTACTTTTGTTAGGTAAATAATTATTTTACAGGACATAAGGGTAATTTTGCATTAAATTTTGAAATTAATGCATTTTAAGAATTCATGAATATAATTAATATTTGTTATTTTAGCAAATAATATTTTTAAAAGAAAAAGTAAAAAGAAAAAAAAATACGGGCATTTGTCTATAAGGGGCCTTACAGAGGAAAAATCTGCACATAAAGACTTTTTTAACAAAGTTTGTTCTATTTTTGTTTTTCATTAAATATTTTCAATTATATTTTTTAAAATAAATATCATAAAGTCTTTATATTCTTTTATGAAGATTTCTTTTGTTTTTATTTGTTCTAAATATTTTAATTTTTCCTTTAATGTTTCTGTCTGTAGAAGGGATAAACTTATATGATTCATTTTTATTTCTATACAGGCTAAAAATAACCCGATAAAATCTTTATTAAATTCTTTGTTGTTGTTTGTATTTATGATTAGATTTATTAACTCTTTCAAATTATTTATTTGTATTTTAGTAAGCATTTTATTATAATTGTATATAACTTTCTGTTGAAAACTGGGCTCTGATACCAACTACTGTGCGGAATTAGGTGTGGATTTAAAATTTGTTTAATGATAATTTTATTTATTTTTATATTCCTATAGAAGTGTATTTAAATATTGTATAATTGCAAGGAGTAATTCCATTTTATGAATATATTCTAAACAAGAGCAATTTTCATCGTGATATGAATGATGTAAATGATTTTGTTCAACACATGAGGATAAGAGTTCTTCTTTAAAATATTGAATTTCATTTTGATCTGTTAAATTTACTAGTTCTAGTCTTGTTATGAGTTTCTGGATATTTTCTCTAGACATCTTTATCTTCCTATATGTTCCTTAAATAAATAAAATCCAAAGATTAAATTATCAAATTCTGTATCACTTATTTTAACAAAATATTTTATGAAATGGTTTCTTAAAATTTGTCCTACAGGATGATCAATCAGATATAAAATGCTGGAAATATAATCTGTGTATATATCTAAAATATTATCGAATCTCCTGAAATTTTCTAAACATGTTTCATAGCATTCACCATCAAAATATTCCTCTAGGTTTTCCATAAGTTTTCTTTCAAACAGTTCTATGTTTATCATGATATAAATTAGTTGAAATCAATTATATAAATATTCAAGATTCTTAATTAGCTATGGATTATAACTATTATACCTAAACTTGATGGGTCCACCACGGTCTTCCCGTCCTCTGTTCGTCTTCTCTTGCTTCCTGGGATATGCCTCAGCTTGCTTCAATTCTCAAACTCTCCTGGTTGCTAAGAAGCACTTGCATCCGTACATATATATGGAAACAAAATAAACTTACAAAGAGATGACAAGAGTGTATTCACTCCATCTTATTTATGATATAATACTTATTACAATCCTAGAGCCAACTAAGAACCTTGAAAAGATTGCTTAGCCACTCATTCTTGATATATACATAACTTCTAAATACATTAGAAGGTGTCCTGAGTGTTTTGAAGGTAAAGGTTGAGAGTGTTTTCTTAGAAAATTCTAAGGGTTCTGGTGGTAGTAGTAAAGCCTTGGTGAGTTCTCATCTAAGAGTTCCTTTTATAATCAGATAAGGAATCTCCTTTACAATAATTCATTCGACAACTATTACTATTTTTGAGTTGTACTGTCACTGTTTGCGGGTCCTGTATTTTGGCTTCTTTTACCGACTGGCTTCTTTTACTGTTCTTTGTCTTGTTCTGCCGACAGTTTTGATGACGCAGATGATGACATTTCCTCGTCTTCTCTATCTCTCAAACAGTAAATGCATATGTGATCATCACTGACCTTCCTGGCATAGAAACAGAAGATTTTCTTTGTTTCTTGGCTTACTTCAAGATTGTTGGAATTAAAATTAGCTTCAAATTTGCTAACTTTTTCTCCATCTTCCTCGTTAATGGCTATATTGTTATGAGAGGTAATAAGTACTTTGTTGGTGGAGTAATTTACTTTGAGTTCAGAAGAATTGCAGATTTTTCTGACTTCATAGTAGATTTGTCCTAACATTTGTCCTCTGGTTATGTTGAGTTCTTCTTCGTTGAATTCTTTTTCTGGTAATGCCTTAGGTCTAGGTACCTCCCTGTTGGTATTGGCAATGCCTACTTTAATGAAATGATAAGGACTCATGCAATCCTCGCCATTCCAATCCATAATAGAACTAAAGAATCTTAAGTAAACAGGCTTATCTCCTGCTCTTATCTTTTTTCTGAAATTTTTAATAGTCCTTTTAAAATTTTCAGGAAAATGGTTTAATTCACTTAGATTGATCCCTGGATAGAGATTTTCAATTAGTCCTGCATGGTATGCTTTATATACAAAAATAGGGTCTGCTCCTTCGAAAATGTTGAACTTGCTTCCAGATGGATAATCTTTTTCTACTGTATAAAATTTTATGTCCTCCAAATGTTCTTGGGTAGATTTTCGGGCTAAGTTGTATAAGCTTAACCACTGAGCTCTGTTGATGTTCCTGTACTGTAATTTTTCATCATCTTCTGAATTTCCTTCAGGGGATCTGAACCTTATGGGTGGTCGAACCACTTTTCCTAAAGTTCTCATCCTACTGGTAGGAGATGTCTGTTGTAGTACTGTAGAGTAATTTTTTATTATTTTTTCAGGACTGATAAGTTTTGGTGTCCTATAGTTAGCATAGCTACCTTCTGCTTCTACTCGATTGGTAAAAGACTTGTGGGTTACTCCACTAACTCCCATGATGGCTCTATTAGCATCTGCCCAGTTGTTATATATTCCTAGATTTGGTCCATTGTATACCACATAGACCTTTCTTTGTTCATACTTTTCTGCTTCATCTGCCCAGTTGAGCTTTCCTTTTCCTTTGTCAGAGGCTTTTGAACTATCAAGTTCTTCCTTCTTAAGTTCTTGCTTTTTTGAACTGTTAGGTTCGTCCTTTTCTGAACTAGGTTCATTTTCTGATTCCATAAGGGCTTTCTCAAGCCTTAAAAGCTCAAGTTGTTCTTCAAGGATTTTTATCTCCTTTTCCTTTATTTTTATTTTTAGATTGATTTTGTCCATTCCTGTAATCATAAAAATAGTTAATGGTGCTAATTCTCTAGTTAAAGCATCAGCTAAACTATTTTTTACTCCTGGTAAATGTTCTACATCAAATTTGTAATAATTAAACCATTGTTGCCATCTGATAAGCCTTCCTTGCTTGTAGTCACCTGCAATATTAGTTCTCAAAAAGTGTACAAAATTTTTGTTATCTGTCCTGACAATAAATCGTGAACTTATAACATAAATTGCAAATTTTTTAATAGCCTTTTTTACAGCTAAATATTCTTTTTCATTACTATGATAGTTTAACTCTGGTCCTTGAAAGGAGCCTGAAGTATACCTGCAAAGATATTCATTATTGTCGTCGACTTTTGCTTTTAATACAGCTTCCCAATATTCATGTGAAGCATCTGTTTCTATTATCATTTTATCATCTGGTCCTGGATGGTATAGAGTTGGCAAATCTTTTACTTGTGATTTTACTTTATCCATATACTTAGTATTTTCTTCAGTCCATTGCCAGACATGATCTTTTTTAAGTTTTGCCTGTAATGGTTTTCTCATTTCTGCTAGTTTCTTTATGTATGCTTCTGCATATGTTAAACATCCTAGAAATCTTTGTAATTGATCCTTATCTTTGATTATACTAGGAAAGTTTTGTATATTGTTTAAGATATGGGGTTGTAGATGATGTTTTCCATCTTCTATTTCTAACCCTAAATATTTTATTTTCTGTTGAGCTAAAACTGCTTTCTTTTTTGATAGTACAATTCCAGACTTTCTGCATTCTTGTAAGATATTAATAACATCTAAATAATGTTTTGATAAATCATTACTAAATATTAGTATGTCGTCTATATAGACACAACAGAAATTGTAGTATTTTTTGAAGATATTATCCATATGTCTTTGGAAAATTCCTGGTGCTTGTTTAAGTCCAAATGGAACAACTGTCCATTGGAATTGTCCTTGAGGGCAACTAAATGCTGTTAATTTCTGTGATTCCTCATTAAGTCTTATTTGCCAAAATCCACTTTTACAATCAAAACTTGAAAAATATTTCTTTCCTTTTATGAGAGATAATAACTCTTCTTTCTTCGGTATAAAATAATCATCATCAATTGTTTCTTTATTTAAGGATTTAAAATTTATTACCATTCTTTTCTTTCCTCTTCTTTTTTCAGCCTCTTTTTCTACTAAGAATGCTGGACTAGAATGGGGTGAGTTACTGGGAATGATTACTTTTAATTCTAAAAGTTCTTGGATTTGTTTTTCAAATTCCTTTCTGTCTTCTGGAGTATAAATCATTGGTTTTACCCTTATAACTTTTAAGGGGTCTTTTAATTCTATTTTTGCTATCTCATTAGATCTATTTATGTTTGGATCTAAAAGATTTTCTGAACATACATTTTTTAATAATTTTCTTATTCCTGTTAAGGCTTTATTTTCTTGAATTTCATTTAGAAAGGGGTTTTGGTTAACCTCTATGTCTAAAGAAATGTTTTCTAAATGTGGTTTGTGGTTTGTTTCTATCTCACCACGTTTTCGCTTTTTATGTTGCTGCATAAAAGTTGGCGATGTAACAGTTAATGCTTTCCTAATTTTTGATACATAGATTGTTTCTCCATCTAGGGTTGTTATACTTATTTTGTCTAGATATTGTGTAAATGGTTGATACAAATTTAAGAAGTTATTGCCTAATAAAATATCAACGCCTGTTTCTTGTTGGTAAATTGTGGGTATATGAAAGGTTTCTCCTCCTATTGTTATATCTGTATCTGTTAGTACTTTGTTTAAATTTATTGTAGTATTATTTGCAATTCTTACTATTAGTTCTTTTGGAGATTGTTTCCAAAGTTCTTCTGGAAAAACATTTTTACTGGCTACACACATACTAGCACCTGTGTCTATATATGCATGTAAATGGTAATTTTTATATCCTTTGAATTTTAGTCATATTTTTATATAGGTACTATTTGGGTTTGTTATGCTTAATATTTCATCCATTGTTCTAAATCAGATTCATAATCAGAATCAGATATTTCTGAGTCTGTTATTTCTTCTTCAATTTCTTCTAGTAGATAAATGCTACATGTATCATCTATATCAGATTCCTCTATTGGTTCTAATTCCATTTTAAAGGCTTCTTCTAATATTTTTGCTTTTTGTGGAAATTCTTTTTTAAATTCTTTTTTATGTTGTAGCCTACTTGGGCATTCATTAGCATAATGGCCTTCTTCATTACAAATCCAACATCTACATTTCTTTTTTCTTGAAGGGCAATAGTTTTTCTTTTCAGGTGTACTATATCTTCTTCTTCTGAAATATCTTTTCCTATAAGGTTCTCGATTATACCTCCTTTTATACTTTAGGAAATTTTGTTTTCTGAATTTGAATCTTTTGATTTTTCTGAATTTTTTATATCTATGTTTTTTATATTTGTTATATGGTTTTATGTTGCAACCATATTTTCCTGGAAGTTTAAAGTCTCTCGAATCACAACAAATTTTATCATTTCCTTTTATTTGTTTAAATTCTTTTCTTTCTTGGCATTTTATTATTATCCAATTTTTTAGTCCTCTTATCCTTCCTCCTAGGGTATCAGGTATAGTTTGTGTATTTCTATTGTTCCATTCTTCTGTCATAGTTTTGTGTAATGTTCCCGGTAGTTTTTGGTAAAACATTTCTTTATAGGTTTCTTGCATAGATGGTGGGAGTTTATGATAGTACATTTCATATTCGCATATAAAAGAGTCTATATAACACATATCACATATTTTCATGTTTGTTAAATGTCATTTGGCTTCATTTATTTCATTTTCACTAGATTCTGTTATATTCCTTCCTTTATCTTCTCCTATAAATTCTTTATATATTTCATTTATTACTTTGTCTAAATAATCTCTTCCTGTTGTAGAATTTCCTGTCATTCCTAGATGTTGTTGATCAGTTAGGTTTGAAAACCATACCTTTACATTTCCTGTCATTTTGTGTGACACTAAAACTTTACAGACTGAAGGGTTTGTATTTGTAGTTGATGATGTTTGTATAATTACACTCATTCCACTGGCCCATTCATCTAAGGCTTTCTTTCTATCTCTTATACAGTCTAAGTCTAAAATATCTGTCTTATAGTTTTCATGTGGTCTAAATTCTGGTAGAATACTTCCTCTAGTACCCCAATGTAATCCTTCTTCCATTTTAGGTGGTTGTCTTCTCCTATATATTGGATCAGGTTCTTCTGGCCTATACCTATTTTCTCTATGTGGGTCAGATGTTTCTCCTATTTCTGGAGTTGATCTTTCTGGGTTTATTCTGGGTATTAGTACTGGTTCCATATTAATTCTTTGGGTTGTGTCTTCTTCAGATTCACTTTCACTTATTACTGTCATATCATCTTCTTCTTTATTTATGTAAGATTTTTGTTCATAATGTTTTTCTAATTCTTTATCTGTTAATATTAATAAACTAACCAATTTTTCTATATCCTTATTTTCAGGATTCATAAATTGTTCTTCTAAACTTCTTCTATATTTTGTTAAGTCCATTAAGTTGTTGTTATTTGTCTAGATTCTTCTGCTTTTCTTTTTTCATTTATAGGTATTAATGCATCAGATTTTCTGGGGGGTTCTTCTTTTAGTCCTTTTAATGGATCAATCTTTAATCCACTTCCTGAGTTATTAATATTCTTTTTTATTTTTATAATTTCTTTCCCTGTACTGTCTATCTGTTCTGCTATATGAATTAAAGCTTCCATTATAGATATTTGATTCTTATTTATACTTGTTAAACTGTTACTTCCTTCTAATTGTATTCTTAATAATTTTTCTTTTAACATTATTTCATTGTATAAACTAATTCTTTCATTTCTTCTATTTCTTCTTTTAACTCCTCTATTTCTCTGTTTGTAACTTTTGGTTGTGTATTTACGAATGTTATTCTTTGTACATTGTTTCTTCTTGATGTTATTAGTGGTTTTTCTTTAATGTCCAAATTCCATTCATCTGGTACTTCATATTCTGATAGTTTTTCTGGGTTCTTTATTATTTGTCCTATGTCTTTAAAAGTTTTATCTATTTCAATATACTCATGCTGTCCATATATCGAACTATTATGGCTATTTGTTAGAGAATATCCTACCAAATAGTGTATTGAAAATGGATGATTTCCTTCTTTCATTATATTTCCTCTTTCGAAATCATAAGCCAAACTGAGTACTTGATTTAAATTTTTGTCTTGAATATTAACAGCAAACCTTGGATAAGATATGAATTTTAATTTCTGATATCCTAGATTTCCATTTATCATTCCTAGCAAAGCATCTTTCCTATTTGTTATCCTATTATCCAATAAGGCTAACTTGATTGGTGTATCTATTCCTTCTCTGAAGTGTGCTTTTATTAAAATTTGTATTCCTCCTAAATGGATGTATCCAATTTTTTCTCTATCCTTTTCTGGAATTTTTGATAATTTTTCTATAATTGTCTCTTTATTAATCAATGGTATATTAAACCTTCCTTTTGCATCTGTTATAGTTATACTCATTTCTTTATTGCTTATTCCATAGTATACTATGTCTTTTCTTGGAAATAATTTTCTAATTGTAGAAAATGACTCTTCCCTAAATCCATCCTTTTCTTTAAAATTTAACTTAGATTTTTAAATTTCTTCAAATTTCCTTTTGCTAAATATCATTTCTTATAAAAAACATCCTGATATGTCCTGTGTTTGTATTTCTAATATTTCCTGATTTTCTATTGTTTCTGTTATTTCTGATATTATAATTTTTAAACTTTTTTGTATTGTATTGTAAGATCTTACAAGCCTTTTATTTCTTTTGTAATGAATGATGGTCCCTAAGTGAACTTTTCACTTGAAAACAGACTTTTTAAGGTTTTTGCCCACAAAATACAGAGAACAGAGAAAACAAGTTTATTCTCTCTTCTTTTCGGTTCTTCTTCACCCGTCGACAAGCCACCATATTTTATATCCAAGTTCTAAATTAAAATCCATACCAAAACTCAATCAATTTGAGCAAATACTACAAACTTTTAAGAAATAAATTCATTTTCAATGAAAATAAAAATTATGAAAAAAATTGCAACCATATTTGTAAATCTCACAGCAATATGTGTAGAAAAGAAGAAAGTGATATTTCGTTCTGAATATTTCACTGACTTGTATTGCTTTGTACAGATTACATGAATTTATAATAGAAATAAAACGACATAAAAGGATAGTAATTAAATACAAAGATTTCTACCATATTATGAATGATCTTTACCATATTATGATTTTATTTACTTTCCTATTTCAAAATGAATCTCAACACTCCCCCTCAAGTTGGTGCATACATGTCCCACATGCCCAACTTGTCTAAAAACTTTAAGAATACTCGATTTGATAAATGCTTTGGTGAGAATTGCTATGTTGATAGCCAAATTCTTTCATAGACTTTGTGAATTTGCTTGCTACTGCAAAAAGTGGGTTTTGGGTTTTCAGGGGTGGCGCGATTTGTGGGTGTGATTTTGGTCTGATTTCTGTTTTGGTCTGTGGGATCTGTTTTGGCGGATCTATTTTTTTTGGTCTGTGGGATTTGTTTTGGTCTGTGGGATCTGTTTTGGTCTGTGGGATCTGTTTTGGCGGATCTGTTTTGGTCTGTGGGATCTGTTTTGGCGGATCTGTTTTGGTCTGTGGGATCTGTTTTGGCGGATCTGTTTTGGTCTGTGGTCTGTGGGATCTGTTTTGGCGGATCTGTTTTGGTGGTCTGTGGTGGCGCGACAGAATGTGCCTTTGATGTAAGAAATCTTTTCTCGTTCAACAATATGCATCTCCTTTAATTGAGATCACACATTATAATTTTTTCCAGTAAGTAAAATGCCAGCATTAAAGGGACTTTCAGACTGAACAAAAAAAGAAACTGATTTGGTTTCAGATGATTCAATGGAATCACTCCTTTTTTTTTTTTTCCTTTTTTTTTTTTTTTTTGTTTTTTGTTTTTTGTTTTTTTAAATAGATATATATATATATGGAATAGAAAGAAACAGAAAACAAAAAAAGGAATTAAAATACGATGAGGCTGAGCTGGGACAGGGCGTTAGTGGCCACGAAGGGGCTGTGCACGGCGCGGCGGGAGGTGCGCGATGGGCGCGAAGCTGACTGGTGGATCTGGGATGCGGTCTGGTGGATTTGGTACGCGGCGCGGCGCAACGCTGATTTGGTGGATCTGGGATGCGGTCTGGTGGATCTGGTGCGTGGCGCGACGCTGATTTGGTGGATCTGGGATGCGGTCTGGTGGATTTGGTACGCGGCGCGGCGCAACGCTGATTGGGTGGATCTGGGATGCGGTCTGGTGGATCTGGTGCGTGGCGCGACGCTGATTTGGTGGATCTGGGATGCGGTCTTCATATCGCTGATTTTTTTTTTTTTTTTTTTTTTTTTTTTTTTTTATGGTTGATATGATTGGATCTGTTTTTATGGTTGATATGTCGGTGGTTTATCTGTTTCAGATCACTGAAAATGTTGTGATCGAGTTTCTGGGTTGATAGCGGCTATGGATTTGCTTTAAGAGTTGGGTTTTGATTTCTGTTGGGTTTGATTTTTGAGGTTGATTTCGGTTTGATTTTTGTTGGGTTTTTGTTTGATTTCTATTGGTGGTTTGACGAGTTTGATAAGTTTGGTTTGGGTGGTGGTGATTGTCTGTAGTGTTTGTGGGATTTTTTTTTATTCAGAATTCTAACTTGGCTCTGATACCATGTAGAAAAGAAGAAAGTGATATTTCGTTCTGAATATTTCACTGACTTGTATTGCTTTGTACAGATTACATGAATTTATAATAGAAATAAAACGATATAAAATGATAGTAATTAAATACAAAAATTTCTACCATATTATGAATGATCTTTACCATATTATGATTTTATTTACTTTCCTATTTCAAAATGAATCTCAACAATATGTATCATTTTTGCTTGGTGTAAAAAACTTAAGGCCCTTTTTCTCATAGGCTCTTCCTATTCAATTCAATATGGCATGAAGATGATATGTATGGGTTGATTCTTCCATGAGCTCTATAGGTCCGGTAGCCAACAACCTTGACACTTTTCTTGACCTATTAGGTGTGCGCCAAACACCACGACACAAATGGTCTGTTTGGGTTCTAAATTAAACATCCTCCAAATATCTCTTTGCCTTGCCTAAAAGCCAACTTGTTGACTGTAAAAGCAGCCTCTTTGGTGTTCTTGAGATGTACTCTAAGATCTGATCCCTTTCTTTGCAAGATTTTGCGGGATTGTCAAGCTCTTTGGAGTACTTCACCGTGGAGGCATTTTGATATACTGACTTAACCCGATGCAAACAAAGGCGGGGGTTTCTCTATTACAAGATATTGTGTGAAAAATTCAAAATTTGTTGTGAGATTTAAAAAGTGGTTGGGTTTCGTTTTAATATTTGTTTGTATTTTAAATGCATTTATCTCTTAAAGATTTAATTTTTGCTAGAAATAGGTTGGAGTTTTGTGATTAGATTTCGATTCCCAGTTTGTGCCATTGATTTGCATAAGAGATGAATGGTGAGGAATAACCAGAGAATACACTGAGCAACAGAGTCTTTGATTTAATTAAACCTTTTAATTTAGTTATATTTTTATTTTCAATTTTTTTATAATAAAATATTAAATATATAGCTTTTATCTATCCAACTAACGGAATGGTTAACCTCCGTTATTCTTAAGAGTGTCTTTGAATTTTCTTTAAACGTTGAGAATATTATACCTCATTTTTAATACGTTGAAGGTATTTTATAAAAATAAGCAAAAGTAAAGGAATATTATTGAATTTTTTTCTATTTTCAGCTAACTTATTTAATTATCATGATGGTTTTTAATAGGTGACAAGAAATAATTCAGAAATTGCAAAAAAAAAAAAAAAATTATAATAATAAAAATAATATTCAACGATAATAAATATATATTATTATATTGGACGTTACAAGCTTCAAGTTCTGTGAGGTTGCCACTTGCTACAAATCTTGGACGTGCAATTTTGGAAGAGTAATGGTTACAGTACCTACTTTTTAAACAAAGCTAGTAGACAGTGGCCTAAAGGCTTGATTGAAGACATGTTGTCCTGTTGTGTAATTATGTTGGACTGTATATTCGTACGGTAGAGAAATTATGTCTTAGGGTTTAGAATAGGTGTTGCTGTAAATCTGCATTATATATTTCCTTTGTACTTTTTGATTTTTGGACATAATTGTACTTTTTGATTGTTATCTTGCTATTTTTTTTTTGAATTCATAAAAACCTCGAATGGGTGCTGCACAGCATTAAGAGAATGTAGAAGAAATATAAAGATCCAAGCATCTGTCAAGTATGACGACAGCATGCTGCCCGAACAGAAAATAACCGTAACGATAACAGTAATAAAATGGGCTCGCATTATTATTATTTTTTTTTTCAAATTAAAAAAATAAAAATAATACTACTATCACGTCCTTCAATTATTAAAATATTTGTCGGGCCAAAAATTATTTCAACATGATAATTTTTGATACAATATAATAGTATGATTCAAATATGATATAATATAAATTTTTTTAATAAAAATTAATCAATAATTTTTTTATATTTTTAAAAATTTTGTTATTTTTTACTATTATAAATAAGTAACATAAAAAAAATTTAAATAAATTTTTTAATGTGTCAACCAACACGAACAATACCAACAAACACGATACGATTACGAACAAACACAACACAAACACGATTAATACAACTGATACCCCATCTAAGCATAATGTTTAAACACAGATTTTAAATCTCAAATCTTCTCTCTCTCTCGTCTCTTCAATAAATTACTATTACGCTTAAACACAGATTTTAAATCTCAAATCTTCTCTCTCTCTCTTGTCTCTTCAATAAATTACTATTACATGTTTTTTTTTAAGTCAAACAACTTTTTTTTCCTACCCATCAATCTATTATACATTCTTATTAATCATAAATATTTATTAATAAAATGATAGAAAATTTATAATAAAAAAAATAAAAGTAAAAAAAAAAAGTGTTTTTTTCATAAAAATGTATTTTTCATAAGTATCAGATGTTTGAGGTTAATAGAGGAGGAAAGTATAAGAAATAACATTTTGACTTCAAAATTTTAATATATGATACAATTTTTAATTAAATAGATGACATATAATTTAGGCAAAAGATTTGTACTCACATTATATTACATGCTAATATCAAATTAAAGTATCTAAAAATCAAAAGAAGCTATTACCTCTTTTATTCTAGCGGCATGAACATCAACTACAAATTGACTCTAAACCTCAATCCCACTTTAATAGGTCCAATGTCCTATAATTATTTTAAAATCTCACTTTTTTAATTTAATAGTTAAACGATAAATATAATATTACTCAAGTTGAAATGTAGCTACTACATTTATGAGGAAGATTTCTGGCATGGGATCTGTCGATCAATGGCCCTAATAAGCTGAGACATTTTGTTTAGAATGTTGCTTAAAATATTCTTTCCACTAATTCTATATTGACGAAACCTCACCAACATGCTTAATATTAGAAAATTTTACAATACTCTCCTTTCCTGTACTCATTATCTCATGCTCACATCTAACAAGTAAGGCTCACAAGGTGTTGTATGAGTGAGGAGTACATGAAGTAAGAATAATACTAATAGTGTGTTCCCTAAGAGGAAGAAGATTTCAAGCATTCATTATTGAAATGTGAGTCCTCTCTTGTAGTTCTTTGTGAAAAAATTGACATAAACTTTTGTCGAAATTTGCTAAGCCTTAGGAAAAATCTTATTCCTATAGAGCATTTTTTGGTGGATTTAAAGAGTGCTTCAACATTCAATGGAAAATATGGGGAGGGTGGCCCCAAGGAGGAAGAATCATGGAAAAAAAAAAAAAAGTTTAGTATATTGGTGGAGATTATGGAAGAGCCTAAATGAGAAAGTGTATGAGCATAAATATTGTTTTGTGGTGTTAAAATTTAAATATTGAATATATCATGCTATATGGTTACTTGTTGTGTGGCTGTTTTAAATATGTTGATTATATAATGATCATTATTATTGATATTTCAATGAAATTTTTTTTTATTACTATAAGCAAGTAGTCAAGGTAGTTGAACCATTCGAATGACTGTGCGGGATTTATAACTTTACTAGATAAAAGAACGCGAGTTTTAAGCTTAGAATCTATATTTTAATGTCGAGCCTACACATAGGCCTTGTACTTCCTGTGTTAGGTATATAACCTTTTAGAAATGGGGGCTCATACTATAGTCGATGAATCATGGTGGTATAAGTGTGTGACAGTAGCCATATTCCTTAAACTCTGGTGAAACCTCTTTGACAAAAAAAATGAAATAATTTTTAGTTCGAAAATAATAGAAGTTACTTTTAGACCTCAATTTTAGGGGCAATTTTGAAATATTAAAAATATTTTACCCTTCATTAATTTTATTTAATTATTTTCAAAATAAATTTTTCTAGGGAGCATTATTTTGTAACATTCAAAACTTACCAATTATAGTCTATAAACCAACTTTTATAGTCTTAAAAAACTAAAAGCACAAAGTTTCTACAAGTTAAGAAATTCTTCAAAATATATATTTTATTTTTATATAGGTATATACTTTTTTTTTTTAGGAAACTTATATAGGTATATATACTTAAGATATTATAATTTATTAAAGGATGCATTTTAATCATCTATCTTCTAATGTATACATTTGGGGTCCTCTTATTCTTTAAAAATTTAAATGAAGTCCAAATAGCATTTTTCTCAAGGGTAAACTTGAAAATTTAAAAAATAAAAGAGATTAAAAAAAAAAAAATCAAAAATTTGAAATTAATAAAATATCATTTTTTTTGTTGTTGCAAAAACACTAAAAAGTATAAAATAAAATAAAAACAAAAAATGTATACAATTTGTATTTTGAATGAAAGTTTTTAAAAGAAATATATATCAATTTTTTGTGTTTCTAAGTTTTTATTTTTTATTTTTCCATTTTTTTTAAATTTTAAATTTTAATGTTTTGTATTTTTTAAAAATCAAGAATTTTTACCCATTTCAATTTTTTTTTAATTTAAAAATTGAAATTTTAATATCCATTTTTTAAAATAAATTATTACTTTTTGTATCTTATTTTTCAAAATTTATTTTTGAAAAAAAAGAAGAAGAAGACAATTTGGTGTAAATAATAGAAAATCCTAGGGGTATACGTTAGAAAATAAAGGACTAAAAATATATAATTTCATGAATTATAAGACTCTATTTGTATACTTTAAAATATAAAAAATTACAATATATATTTTAAAAATCACAAAAATATATGTAAAAATTTTAACCTAAAACCAAAACTTAAGTGTTCTGTCTTAAGGGCAAATATCACTAGCATTTTTGAGGTTTGCTCAAATAGAAAGAGGTCTTAATTTTTTTTAATAGGTCTTAATAATTTTGATTTGTATCAATAACCTATCCTCATGTATATTTTAATAAGATTCTTTAACTTAAAGGAATAAATATAAGAAAATAATAAAATAATATAGAAAATTGATTGCTTTTATATAAAAATAAAAAGAATAAGGTGACATAAAAAAGAAAAATAAAATAAAATAAAATTATAATTTTTTTTTCCTATTTTCCTATTAATGAATATAAGTCATATTTTATTCGTAAAATAGAAACATAATGAAAATAAAAATAGTAATAGAAATGAATTTCAATAAAAACAGTATTACTTATTACTATATTTATTTGAACAGTGAATTAAAATAATGGCAAATATTATAATAATATTTATAAAATTATAAATTAAGCAAAATTAGAAAATAAATTTTTTTAATATATTTTTAAATAAGATAAAATGAAAATAAATAAATAAATGATTATATAATATGTGAAAAAAAATATAGCATTTTAACGTATTATTAAGGGGTGTGAGGAATCAGTATTCCTGAGAATGCTTTACATTATATTTCAGATTAACAGTTAAACTAAATATAAAAATATTATAAATTATTTTCATTATCATTCTTATTATTACCAACCAACATGATCTGACTAACACACCTTCCAAAAAAAAGTAAAGCACTAACTGTCCATTGTTCATTTTAAGGGGACTAGTGTCATCATTCACAGCTTCACCCAATATTATTTTTGTGCACAAATTTAATAGTGAAGAGTCAAAATAGTCTATTTGTTTAAGTAATAGATGTTATTTAGTTCTCAAGCTTATAAAATATGTCGTTAAATCCCTCTACTTATAAAAAAATGTATTTTAAAGTCCATTTACTTGTAAAAAAGGTATTAAGCAAGGACATAGTTAATTTTTCATTAAATCTAATGAAATAGCACATGTACTATATGTGTGTTTATATTTTTTATAGGTATATATCAAATTAATATTTTTTAATTAAAAAATTATTCTAATTTGTTGCACGTGTCAATACATGTTTTTTTTTTTTTATAAATATATATCAAATTAAATACTTTTTTTTACTGATAGTTTTCTAAAAATGTTTAACTTCAGTAGGGTTGCTAATTTTTTTTATACCAACAACTTTAAAAGTTAGCGAACAAAAATTATTTTTGTAATTATTAAGCATTCGATTTTACTTGAAAATTTTACTATACATTTTAGTTTATCTCTATAAAAATTTTATTAAATTTAGTGCACTATAATAAATTAAGGGCCGTATGTAAGATGTTTCTCTTGTATAAATTAGGATACTTGAGGACAAAAGAGTTTTTACTTTTGGGTTGAATGCATGTGTGCATGTGAGAGTTATGTATGAAATTCTAATTGTGCTAAGTTATAAATTAAGTCTCACTTGTATATGCCTTTCATACGTGTTAGTCGTCGACTATTGACTTATATAAAGCTTCGCTATGATAATTTTTTTAAAATAGATGGTTCAGATTATTTAATTATGATAAAATTTTGTATGTTCTTTTTAAGACATGTGTATTATAAGCACTACTTCATGAGCATAAACATAAGCATGTCATATTTACTTGTTTATTTTTAAATGTATATGTGTGTTGTATGTGCTTAATGTTCTAAGATAATTTTTTTTACTGGGTGATTTCACTCATCCCAAACTTTCATTCTCTTCACTTTTTTAAGAATACTATAATGAAAATTTGATAACGTTGGAGGAAGGTTATTGGTTTTTTAGAATTAAATTTTCTTTTTCTCATCTAATAAATTATAAACGTTAATAAGTGGCTGAATTTTTTGCAAGTTTTTCTTTATAAAATTTTTAGCATTAAATTTTTTTTTTATTTAATGCCAACATAATATTAAAAAAAAATTCTTTAATAAAACTATAATTAATTATATCAATATTTTTAATCAATAAAATATTTAAATAATACCTTTATTTGTATGTAAAATATTAAAATATTATATATATATATATATATATATATATATATATATATATATATATATATTATTTGTTCTATCAAGTTTTCGCTTAAATTTAAAAATACCATGAATTTTTGTTAGTATTGCAATAATTATAGATTGTTTAAACAAATATTTTTAGGGTTTTAATTTTGAGAAATTAGGTACAAAATTAATCAAATTAATATTTGAGAAATTAACTCTATCAGGTCACAAAATAGAATGCTAAATTGGTCATTTTTTAATAGATATTATTTTATAGGAACATGATTAATAATTCCAATTGTTTACACATTTTTATATCTCAATGGTTATAATGAAGTGGAAATAAAAAAAAAAACAAAAATATCAATTAAATCTCAACCATTGACATAAGAGTGTTAAATAATTTTTAGTTATTTGATCTTATCCCCATGCGGATATTAAGACTAATTAATTTTCAACAAATTCCCTTCCTACCCATTTTTTACGATCGGCCTCTAACTTACTTTCTATCTTAATTTTCTTAAATAAATAAAAAATTGTTCACGTTTTATCTACATTTTAGCTCATTTATTTTTTTTCCCTTATGTTTCTTACTTCGAAATTATGGTTGTGTTTAGATAATAAAACTCGATTAAATTGTAAAAAAAAAAATTGTTGCTTGATCATTTCTGAAATCAATTTAGCAACATTTACAGTTATGAAGTTTTCAAACTCTAGTAAAACTTTCGATCTATCATCAAGAATTTAAGTTAGAATCTCACTCAAATGTGTATTTTTTTTTTATTAATAAAAAAAATAAAATTTTAAAGTCTTTTTTAAAAATAAAAATAAAAATTTTAAATTTTTCATAGTAATCATTAATATTTGATACCATATTTAAAGAAAGGTCATGGTTAATGTTTGAAATATATTTTAGCTAATGATATTATCTTCTCTATTATTAATAAAATATTAAATACGTGGATTAAAAAATTTCTCCTACCTGGCATCACATTGTACGGTTCAATCACTCAGACAGCGACGTGTCAAAATCACTATAAACATGGCTGTACAGTCAGATGTGGACTGATTAATCTAAGGGCCAATAATTCTCCACAGCTACATGTTTCAGTCGACACCGGAGATAAGGATATCTAGTATTAGAATTATATTGGGCTTAACATGAGCCGACAACTTGTCAGCTCACCTGGATCTGAGATGTCTATTTACTTTTTGAATGAAACAAACAAATATAATTGCCTCTACTTTGTTGTTGGCTTAAAAACGACATTTATGTATCTTTTATTAATTATCAAAATCTCAAGACTAAAAACTTCACAATATAAACATCAAAATATCTGACCAATGTAACTTTACAAAAACTTGAAAATAGGATTAGATTCAACAAAATTGCTGAAAATTAGAAATGTTCAAAAATTAAATTAAATTAACTTAAATAAAATTAAAAAATTGAACTAAATTAAATAATTTTATAAAATATAAGATCCGATCTAATTTTATAAAATTTTTAACCAATTAGATCAGACCGAACTGTTATAAATAAAATATTAATTTTTTTAAAAATATATATATATATATTATTATATTATAAAAAACAAAATTATACAGAGACTTCTCTGTTTATTTCCTAGTTCCTAATATGAAGAGGCTTCTTTACTTTAATATTTGCACTTAATTTTTTTTATACTTTTTATGTTTTTTGCTCTGTTCTTTAGAGATTGGCCTCCAATTTTTTTTATGTTAAACAATTAAGTTATAGATTCTGACCCTTTTATATTTTATTTCTTATTTTCCTTTTGTTTTGGTTTTGAATCCTAATTGTCTCAAAATTACATCTTCACCTAGAACAACAAAAATGGATGCAAGGTACCCAACTATTTTTATTTTTAAAATGAACACTTTAAATTATAAAAAATGATTACTTCTAGTTTATTATTATTAAAACTGAAAATCATTGAAAACTGTTACTAAATCGGACCAAATCGTTCGATTTCAAAAAATTTATTAGCTAAACGGTTCGGTCCAGTTTGGTTAAAATAATATGAACGGTCTGATTTGATTAAATTTTTTTTTATTAAAAATCGGACCAAACCGAACTATAGACACCCTTACTAGCAACTACCACTATTAGAATTTTGATAACTATAGTTGAAAATTATGTCAAAAATATGGCTATTATCACTAAAAATCTCTCTAAACCAATGATGAAGTCACTAAGACCATACTCCTAATTTAAAAATATATAAAGTCTTACATCTAGCAATTATTATTGAAATTATGGTAGAGTTATAGACATAAACCGTTACATAATATTAAAATAGAAAGAATTTACATTTAGTAACGATAACAAGAATTCTGTACGTTGCCGGTGATCATTACCAAAACTTCATTAGTAATTGTTGTTGAAGATTCTATTGGAATAATATTATATATTTTTTTATTGAAGATATTTAATTTTTATATTATATTATTAGAATGAGAATGTAAATTTTAAGTTAAATAATTTTTGTTGCTAAATTAGGCTATTTCAAAAAAAATCCTCATTGGCAACTAAATTAGGCTTCTAGTTAAACAAACGATTAGGGAGATTTTGGTCGGAAATGTTGTTATAATTCTTCCTAAATGACAATCTCTTCCTTTAAATGCCATCAAATTAAACTTTGATGTTGCTTGACAAAATGAGAAAGCTGGGTTGGGGTTCATAGTCACAGACAATTATGGCAGGACAATTCATGCTTGGGTAGGGTATCGACATTTTGATAGTAGTGAAGAAGCATAAACTTTAGCCTTTTTTGCAGCTTTTTATTACTTATTGTAATTTTTCCATAAATTAATCTATTTAGAAGAAGATAATCAAACAATTATTCAAGCTCTTCTCGACAAAAATTGACTTCAAATTTCTCCCCTCGCAAAACATATTCGATTGAATATGAACAACCAATTTTAGAGTACATGATTTAATCTAATAAACTTACAAAAATGATAAAATAGGTGACATAAATATTGCTATTTATCTTCTAGGTTATTCTTATCTGACAATATGTTTATTTATCGTAGAAAAAAAAAATCAAGTTGAATTTTCTCTCTCCCTTATTTGGAACAACAAGAACTTATTTATAAAACAAAACTCGGACTTCTAAGGTGCTGACAAAATTCAAATTTAATACGCTTTGTCCGGTAGAAACTTTAATTTTCCCCAAACTTCTGGTACATGTCTTCTGTTCTTAATATTTTTTTTTATTATAAAGGATTATCTATTTTATTAATTTTTAAAATTTAATTTAATTCATATTTATATCTCTAAATTTTTAAATTTAATAATTTAATTTTCAAATTTTAAAATTTTATACATAAATTTTTAAACTTTTAAATACGCAATTTAGCCATCAAATTTTTAAAAATTCACATACAGGCCTTATCTTGAGTACTAAAATATATGTTTTTGAATCACAATTTTAATATTTATGTGTGAATTTTTAAAATTTTGAGGACTAAATTGTAAAATTTAAAAATTTAATGACCTAAATATAAATTTTAAAAATTTAGGAACTAAATTATAGAATTTAAAAATTTGTAGATTTAAATGTGAATTATGTTAAAGTATAAGAACTAGTGATATAATTTAGTCTTCTTTAAACTAATGTAATTTTGTAGCGCAATAATATATAATTTTTTATAATAAATAATATTTTATGTGATTTAAATTTATAATTTAAAAAATATATATATTATGATTAGATCATATGAAACACCAAATAACGTACACTTAAATTAAGAAGTCGTGAGAGTTGTATAAGTTTGAAGTTTGAAAACTTAATAAATGCATAAAATGAGCTCTTTTTTTTTTTTTTTTTTACTTTCTGAAATCAATAATGAGAAGAATTGTTAATTCAAAATAAATACTAATTGGCCATTTTTCTTTTAAAACAAGTAGTGAAAATCTCTTGTCTTTTAATGCGTTTAAAAACCAAAAGTCTACAATAACATACATTCATTACGTGATTGTAACCGCAAAAGCGCAAGTAGCTAGCTTTTGTAGCAACACAAAGCGCTAATAGCTAGCTCTTGTTCGGATCTTGCTTCTCCGCTTCCCAAGTTAAGGGAATTCTGCAAGGGTCTAACCACCTTCTTGATTTATTATATTTGAGTCACGCATTGCAATAATGAAGAATGAGATTGGTTCTTAACATAGAAGGTATCGAAGTTTTATTGCCAGGCGAAAGAAGGGTCGCTTTCCTGGGATAGCATCTCACAAAAAGTGAATGAAAAAAGTTACAAAGAGTGGGACGACGAGGTGATTTTCTCCTATCGGCAGAGGTTGAGTTGGGACCTTTGAAGTCGAACATCTATTGCTTGCTAGGCAGAAAACCGACAATCCCACCCACATTGGCGTAATCTACGTACGGTATGGATTGAGGGACGAAACTAGAGTGAAAGTGGCGTCAACCCCTTACCTCAAATGCTCTTGACAACATAGCAATGAGTAAAATAAGTAATTCGTCACCGCTTTTTATGGTATTTCCTGCAACACAAAAGCAAGCAGCGCTAACTTACCTAAAGGTAAGGAATGTAAGAAGTTATAGAATACTTACCTACCTCTCTCATTTATCTCAAACTACTTTGCTTTCAAAGGGAAAGCGCTCCACATTTAACCAAAATTTTCTCTTATTTTTTTTATTGATTGTTTTGCAAATATTATCCATGTTAATATTTTCAAGGTGTATTTGTAATTGGTCTTATAAAAAATGGGACAATTTTTTTATCCATAGTATATTATAAAATAAAAAAAATTAATTTAAATAATCAATTTTATAAAATTAACAGACTAAATAATACCGTTTTTAATTTAAAAAATTAAATGATATTAATAATATAATCTAAATGACTTTTGTGAGACATCTTCCTATTTTTATTGTATTGTGATCATTTCAAACGATTGTCACAAAGATTAAAAAAAAAAAAACATTTTAATAGTTTGTTCATTTCATATTCTATTTATGCAAATTTGAGTTGACCATGCAAATTATAAAATATCAATTATTAATATCTAACCTGCAATCTCAACAAATTCTATGTGCATTGACATCAAAAGAAGTAAAACAAATCCATTCATATAGACATTGTACGTTCAAGGCTAAATAAAATATATCAATTATTTTACGGTATAATAAAATTTATTTTTAATAGGTACATTAAAAATATAAATTTAAATTACATCTGTTATATATATATATATATATATATATATATATATGTGTGTGTGTGTGTGTGTTATATATATATACATGTGAATCGCAGTTTTTAATAGCCTATTTAAAACATATATGAGTGTACTATATACAGAGATAGAACCAAAATATTCTTCGAGGTGAGCTAATATATATTTTAAAAAAAATTAAGAGATGCTTCTGTATTCTCAATCTTAATTTATTTATAATTAATATTAAAAATATATATATTTTTAAAATGTAAACAAAATTTTTTATTTAAGTTTAAGCATGATGATATTTTAGGACATAAAACTTAACAATTCATCAAACGATGGTAAATTATTATGAAGAAAGAAAACTACTAAATATATACAAATTTATACTTACAATATCATTCAAATTAATAATTATATGATATTTATGGATAAAAAGTTTAAAAGTTATAATTTTTAAAAGTATATATAGCACATATTTATTGATTTGAGTATAAATTTAAATATTTAGTTTTAAAAAGAATATAAATAATTTTAATAATTTAAAAAAAAAATACTATATTTTAACTTGATGCAGCAGAGAACAGAATGATAGAACAAAAAAGGAGCAAATTTATATAAAATATATGACTATAAAGTGGTGTATTGGTTTGATTTTATTTATAGAATTTTAAATATAAATAATATATTAAATTTTACAAAAATATTAATAATATTTATAAAATTTAAAAAAAAAAAAAATTAAAAGCCATCCGCGCTGAAGCCCGATAAAATTACAAGATAGATCCGTCACTTACTATATACTATGAGGCAATTGATAGAAAATTAAATTCTTGTTAAAAATTTGATAAATAGGAATATATTAAATAATAAATACAAGCTACTAGCTTATTTTCGTCATTTCTTTTCGCTCAGTGTACCAATTATTTGATATTTCTATACACACGTGAAGAAAAATCATTCATGAATTCTTAAAAAAAAAAAATTCAGAACGGAGATAATTGGTTATAAATTTTATTTAATTAATTATAAATTTATAATAAAATTAAAAACAATTTTTTTTTATAAAAAGGTTATCTACAAGGTTACCTCTCGAGTTGCACCTGCCACCACACTTGTATGGTAACAAAATAGGTGAATTGCTTATGTTTAATTATGCAAGGAGTTTTATTTCCTTGTATTTAAAACTAATTTTAGATTTTTTAATTTTTTTTTTAAATAACTTATTTGGTAAAAGTTTTTTTTTTTTTTTTATTTATTTCTTAAGTCACAAAAAGAAAAGGTAAATATAAGTAATAAAAATAAAATTGAACTTTAAATATGGTTTAAATTTTTTTTTTTGAAGTTTAAAAAAAAAAAATAGAAAGTGTATAAAAATAGAGTTGAGTTACAAACTAATTTTAAACTTAAAAATAAAATTAATTATAGAATAATAATTTTTTTGAAAACTTAAGTTCAAGTAATAGAACTTGAAAAGTGAACAAATTACAAAACAAATGCTTAGTAATAATTTACACTTAAATTTTATATATTTAAAAATAAAATTAATTACTAAATAATAAAAAAAAATTTGGAAAACTTAAAGTCAAATAACTAAAACTTTAAAACATAACTCATTACGAAACAAACCCTTAATAATAATTGACACTCAAATTCTAAATATCTTATATAATTATATGGATTTCATGTGTTAAAAAAATATATTTATATAATTATTGCAATTAAATAATTTAAATTTAATAGCTTTTTTTTATGATAGTTAGTTTATTAGTTTTAAAAAAATAACAAGCACAAATTTTTAAAATTTAAATTTTTAAAAAATTATTATTTTCATTTTTTTAATTGTATTTGAAAAAAAAAGTTTTAACAATCATAAAATATGAAGCACTTTTTTTAAATAAACCATTTAAAAAATAGAAAAAATGAAAATATATATATGTATAAATTGATCTTTTAAACAGTTCACTTTTTGAAAATTAATGAACTTAAATGATCAACCTCAAAAGAACTAATTGACTTGTCCATTGACCCGCTTATTAACTAAAGCAAACAACGCAACGCTTATTAACTGAAGCAAACAACGTATGTTGATATAATATTTTTTTTGAACAGAATAAAATTTTCCGATAAAAGATGAAATAATGTCTATTATTTTTCATTCATTTAAATTAATATTTTATTTTAAGAGTATAATAATTGTTAGCACCTTAAGTTATCGTTTGAAAATTTTTTATACATAATTATGACTATTTTATCCCTAAAATTTATGACTTATTACATATAACTCAATAATATTACTCACTAAATTATCCAATCCACTGTCAATTAGTATTTAATATAATATGAAAAAACAAAACTAACTAGCAACAATTCTAGTACCTTATATATCTTTTAATATAAGAAATATCTCTTTTTTACATCACAATATTATACTATATCATAATTTAATTAACATAATTTAATTAATTTTTTTTATTAATGAAGTTTCTATAATTATTTTTTCTTTTTAAATTTTATATTTAATTCATAATTGACACGTTTATAATATTATTCTAATATAAGAAAATGATTTAATAAAGTTTCTACAATTACTTCTTTATTTCAAATTTTAAATTTTATATTCAATCAATAATTCATACATTTATAATACTATTTTAATATAAAAAGATTTTACTCCTTAAAAGTGTGATATACACATGAGTTTTTTTTTTTTAATGCACACACATGAATCATGACTCAAAGTACTTAAGCATTTAAGTGGTGATCAAAAGGGAAGAAGAAAATGGAACCTTCAATAATTGAATGTTAATATTTTGTCAATTGTTAGGGAAGAAAATAGAACCTTCAATAATTGAATGTTAATATTTTGTCAATTGTTAGGGATATTATTCCATTCACATATTAACATAAAACTTATAAATAATCCTGTAAATTATTATTTTTAAGTTAATATTTTAAAATTAAATTACTTATAATTCGTATAAAATTTTAATATTGTAATGTAATTTTTGTAGATTGAGTATAAAAAAAATTAGATATCATCTCTCAAAAAATTAAATGGGTCATGTGAAAGAAAAAAAATAAATGATCTAAATATAATAAAATATAAAGATTATGACTGTGGAGGTCCTATAGATTAATTCATGTGTGTCATCTAATTTTTTAGTTTTAAAAAAATAGGTTAATTAAGCATAAAATATATTATTTAAATAATTTTTAATTAAAATATTATTTTTTAAAGCAATATAAAAATAATATAATTTGTCCTTAATTGATCTCTTAAAATATAATATTTTAATAAAAAAATACTAAAATAATGTATTTTTTTTTCCTTAATTAGCGTTTTTTATCTGTAAATAAATGATATAACTTATAATTTAAGTGGCTAAATGACACAAATAATATAATTTAAAAGATCTTTATAATATTTTTTCCATAATATAAAAAAATAAGTTAAAAATAAGGCTGGTCAAGCATTCATGGACCTTGGAAATCTCTTGTGGTTCAGGTGGTAAGCCTCCAAATTCTCCCACCAAGAACTCAAGTTTGAATCACACACCGTGTGTGTGAGTGTATTTTCTCTCATTAATAAAAAAATGGGAAACTTTAGTGCCCCTTTTTAAAAAAAAGCATTCATGGACCTTAGGCAAAACTCTTTATAGGGCTCTTTTATATTCACATATTAGTGCTAATTTTTATTCAAATTTTTTAATTATTATTTTATTTAATAAAAAATTATAATAATAAATAATAGTTTATACTTTTTATCTACTACAACAAAAAAAATATTTTATTAATTTAATTAATTGTAAAAATTAATAAATTTAAGATAATTAATAAATATTTTGCAAACCACATATAATATATATATATATTTTTTACAATTTATATAGCTAAAAACTTTAAAAATTAATTAAAATTCTAAAATTTCTTAAAATCTTATTTTGAAAAAGGTCGGTGCTTATCATCTCAACTAATTATATATATATTTTTGAATATTAAGTACATATTCAAGTTTATAAATATATGGAGAAAAAAAAAGTAATTAAGATGTATCTATTTTCATGTATGAAATAATTTTATAAAATAATTTAATAAATTTATCATATTTTTATATTTTTATCAAGTAGCAATTTTTTTAAATTTACAAGGACCGATGGATTCATTTTATATATGATAATATTGATACACTTTAATATAGATTATAATAATAATAAATTATGACTGAGATAGAAAAATACTATAATATTTATGGATTAAAAAATTTATTGAAAAATAAAAATAATATAACTAATATAATGAGAGTATTTTACATTCAAATGAGGTAGTATAAATAGTTTAGTTAGAACTTAAAATATTTTATCATTGTCCCATTATATTAGACTTGAAAATTGTATACATTTGTGCCATATTTGGGTGATAAATTTCTGCTGTGTCTATATTTGTGTTTTTAAACAATTTTTTTAAGTAAATTATTTATATAAAAATTTTAAAATTATTAAATATTTAGTGACAAATTTTAATCTAATTATATTTTAATTATGTAATAATTTTATTATTAATATATTTATATTATGGTAGATATTACTCATATATTATAATATAAAGAAAATTATTTTTATTATTATATTTTAAAATAAAAAAATAGAAAATATATTTATTAATTCGAAATTCTTATTAGGCTGAGACCATAGACGACTATTCGTATTGTCTAAATTTTGGCCGACAGTACTTAAAAATATTAAGTAATGGCTTTGTAAATATATAAATACCTACACTTTAGAAAATTATTAGTAGTATTTTTTTTATTATTATTATTATTTAAATATAATATTAATAGAAAATTTATAAATAATTATTAGTATTAAATATAACTTTTAAATTGAATCATATAATTCATGTAAAACTTTCACATCAATAACACGTTTGATTGTTAATGTATTCTTTTCACCAGAAAGCTCTAAGTGGGGTACTGTACGTGAACTAGACTGTTCTTATTATTTGTTTATTTTTTTTTTTTATAGACAGACTGTTCTTATCTAAAAATCGATGAATTTGTTTGTGCTGAGCTGAGAGTGTGCTGTATATTAAAGAATGTGACAAATTATTAATTAGATATAAAATTATAGATATGTTATAAAAATATAATTATATAATTTATTATTATTAAAAATTAATTAATTTTTATTATATAAATTAATATATATATTAAATTATAATAAAAAATCATTTTTTTTTGTCTAAACTTCACTTGTAAGGGGCGGCTGCGAATTTAGTTAGTTGGATGTGGGTCTTAGTCGTATGGCTTAATTTTTTTTTTTTTCAATATATTTATATATATTTAAAATATAAAATTATAATAATATTTTAAAGTATATCAAAAAAATATTTAAAATAATTTTTCAATTTAATGTTATTTTAAATATTATTCACTAATTTAAAATAAATATTATATGTTATTTGACTCTTAATTTTTTTAAATAAAAGACAAAAAAAAAAAAAAAAACTTCGAACTAACTTTAAGGCTTTATATAATAAATTTTGAGGAATTTTTTGTGTCTTAGGTTATTTTTAATATTATATTTTTATTATTAAATAAAATAATAAAAAATAATAACTTATATTTAGGATTAAAAATGTTTAATTTAAAATTTTTAAACTTTATTTTATATAAATATTTGTCTCAAATAAAATATTTATGGCTAAGAATTCGTTTTGATGTTATCTTAAATTTAATATATAATTTTTTTTAATAATAACTCAACAACAATAAGTACAAACCCCATAATAATTATCTGTCTTTAATCACAATATCTTATAGCAATCATATTTATTCTCTGCTGTTCATAATTATACGAGAGAAAAGTGAAATTATTGTTTGATTTTAGATTTAATTTTAAAATAAATGATGATATAATATTTTAAATTAATAAAATTTAAGATTAATATAAATAATTTTTTAAAAAATATATAAATATTTAATAAATAATAATAATAATAATAATATAATTAATAAAATATATATTTTAAAAATAATAGATAACATATCTGAGAAAAATAACTCCACCAGTATATCTATTTTTTAAAATGCGGAGGGAATTGCTATTTATAGAAAGAAAAAAAATGTTAATTAAGTGTATAGAATAATTTATTTTATAAATAAAGTTTTATTTTTATTTACTTTATAATCTAAAAGAAATATTGTACATTAGAGAGTGGTAAAAAATATAAATATATGAATAATTAAATTAGATATAAATTAAAGTGTTTTAAAATGGTTCACTTAAAAATATATATTTTTTACATTATAAAAAATTATATTTGTATTATATCTTTAAAATATGCATTAAATATATATATTTTTATATTATAAAAATATATATATTATGTGAAGTTGAAAATAAAATTTTATTTAATTAAGAATTTACGGTACGCACTTTGGTTTGCCACTAATTTTTGATTTATTCCAATTCATGTATTACCTAGTTAGTTATTTCCATAATTTTGCTCTTTATCACTACTAAAATTACATATGTTTTTACAAAAAATACATATATAAACTATATTTTAAAACATGCAAAAAATACATATTTTTAAAATTACACGAAAAGCAACATATCTATATCATTTAAAAGAGGATTAAAAATAAAAAGGGAAATAGGCTGATATAACCCCATATCACTATTTTTATTCTAGATTGGACTCTTATTTTATAATTCCATTTTTACCCTTGCAATTGCTACCCGCCACTTGCGTTTGCGCATAATGGGTTGGACTTGTTTTGCTATCTTTTCCAGAATGTTTTTGGCTTCGTTTTCGCCAGGCTTTTTAAGGGATTTGATTTCCCATACCTTGTGAAGGTCACCCAAATCAACTCTAACTTCATGTTTGTTCAATTTGACCGGCCGGCGAGAGAATATCGAAGAGGAGGTGAACGAGGTCCGAACAGAGAATGAAGAGAAGGATGAGGAAGAAGACCACAATCGCGAAATTGTGCTTTTGAGCAAGTGAATCTTATAGCTCCAATAATATTCTGGCTGGCTTTGGAGTTTGTTGAAGAAAAATAAGAGCTGAGGTCAGAGGCATTGGGATTAAGCTTCGTAGTTGCAGGTAAGGTGTTTGACGAAATGATCTGATCTCTTACATGCTTAGGGATTTTGATGATTTATGTGACTGGACAATGTTTGTAGATTTTGCAATGTGAAGACTTCGAGGACTCCACCTCCGCCGATCCTGACGAGCCCACTAATGTGGCGGAGGCTATTGCTTCATGGGGTTTGGATTATGTGGTGATCACTAGCGTTGACAGGGATGATTTGCCTGATCAAGGTAGTGGTCACTTTGCGGAGACAGTGCAGAAACTGTATGAGATCAGTTACTCAATGGAAATATCTAATTCTGTTACATTATTTTGCTTGGAGAAACTGTATTGACTTGTAATTTAATGTATTAATGCACCTACATGTATATGCATGCAACAAGATGGATAGTAGTTAAGAAATTGTAGGTTCGACCCCATATTGCTGTTTGGCAAGTAAAATTCGATCAGTTAGACGAAAATTTGATCAGTTGGACAGTCGTCCAACTCAGTTGGACAGTCGTCCAACTCAGTTGGACACATGTCCAACTCTGTTAAGGTGACTGAGGGGTTATTCTGGGCAGTCTAGTTGGACATGTGTCCAACTCGGCTCCGGCGAGTGGGGTCGTCGGTCGGACAAAATTTCATCAGTTGGACAGTCGTCCAACTGAGCTCCGGCGAGTGGACATCCAGTTGGACACATGTCCAACTCTGTTGAGGTGAGTTGGACAGTCGTCCAACTGAGGGGTTATTAAGGGCATTTTTGTCATAATATGTAAAAAAATCAAGTGGAGGGGGTCATATCAGATTTTTAATAAATAGGGGGTCATGACAGCATATAACCCAAATAAAAATTGTCATACAAATAAACAAAAATAAAAATTAATTGAGTAATTAAATTATGTAAAAATTAAAGTATTAAATATTTTACATAATAGTTTAATACTTAAATGTTTTAAAACTATAAACTTGTTTATAATGTTACCAAAAAAAATACTCTAGTATGTCAGCAAATGTAATAAGTTTTTAAAAAAAAAAAAAAACATTTCTAGAAGATAGAGACACACCATTTTTTATTATTAAGTTTCTTAGAGACTGGGTTATGAGTCAATATTAAAAGCTAGTAGTCTCAAAAAAAAAAAAAAAAAAACCTCATTATTTAACCATTTTAAATTTATATTATTATGATGATAATATATTTAAATAATTGTAAAATTAATTATATTATGATGTGATTCTAGTAATTTGTATGAACTTGATACAAAAGATTTTTCCTAAAAGAAAAACTATGATGGGGTACTTGAGAAAGCTGTCACTTAGTTTGTCTCATGTACACACCAAATGAAGAAGAGGAGAGAATATCGAGGAAAATAGGATACTGATGTTGCTAGCCTACCATATTTGCTTCATCAAAAGCAGAGCTATAAAGTCCAATAATGAACAATCAACTTAACTTTCAAACCCAGCCAATTTGTTCATCTATTCAATAGACTACATATGTAGGTTTATAAATTGTTAAATAATAGAAAAAATACAACTACTGAAAGGACATTATGTATTACCCTATTTTTTAAGTAAATTAACTACATTGTCACTATTCACAGCTAATCATCTTTCCCATTCACTCCCTTACTTCTAAGAAAAAGTCTCTTAACCACAAAATAGTGGTATTATTACAACAAATGTAAAAGTTAATAAACCAATTATTGAGTAATTTAATGGTTGGACTACTGTAATTAAAGTATCAAATCTTTATTTTCATATAATAAGATGTTAAGTTTGAAATTTTTGAAGCACGTTATTTTTTCCTTCGAAAATGAGAATAAGTTTTTTTGCCTTTTCGTACATGTCTCTCTGCTAGTCGAACTCCAGTTCCTCTTGTGCATTTGGCTAGCTTACCGTTGATAAAAAACAACAAATTGTTGATGATTTTGGTGTGTGATATTTGTCTTATCTCTTTATTTATGTGAGAATTTTTACTATAAAAAACATGTAAGAGTTAATAATTAGTTAAAAAAATACATTATATTATTTTAATTAATAATTATTTGGAATATTAATTATAATTTTATCATAATTTACAGTGTCGATTCGTACATTTATTTGTGATTATTTCACATACACATATCACCTCACTCAATTTTCACTATATCACCTCATATATAGTGAAACAATTTTCACTATATCAATCACACACACTACCATATCACCTCACTCAATTTTCACTATACACAATATATATAGCACTGTAAAAAAACCTTAGGACTTTTTCCTTCATACGACAACAATGACCATGGAGTCATAAAATATATTGTTAATATCAATTTATTAGCTAAATAGCTTTCTCCGGTAGCCAAAACTAATAAATTGATTTATAAATTTTTTCTTCTAAAACATAAATTACTTAATTATTTAATTTTTAATATTTTTTAATTAAAAATATATATATTTATTTACATTATAAGTAAATAAATATATATATTTTTTGTGAGAGGTTAAAATAAAACTCTATACATAAAAAAAAAAAAAAAAAAATTATGAAATATAATTAAACTTAATTTTTTTTTAATGTAAGCTTTTGAGCTACTTTTTCAACAATACTTACCATTAAATTAAAAGAGCAAATAAGAAAGTTTCCTTACATTTAGCATGAACGTTACATTACATTTTATCACCCCCAATAAACATAGAGAAGTGCTTAAAAATTCAAAAGTTAAATAATGATTATTAATGTAATTTTATTTGAAATCAATGACATTATTAATGTAATGTTATTGAATATAGTTATCTTATTTTATTTAGGTGTAAATTTTAAATTTTAAGTTAAAAAATTTTGACTTTAAAATAACACAATTAAAAGAAATTATATATCATATTATTATACTATATCAAGAGAATGAGATTTATTAATAAATGCATCATAATTTGATAAGTTTGTAATATTATTATAATAATTAAATTTAAATTTTTTATTAAAATAAATTAATCAATATGTCAATTTTTTAAACTTTTAAGCTAAATAATTAATGTTAATTAATTAACGTGATGAAATTTAATTAATATTAATTACTTAATGTGATATAATTTAGTTAAAAAAAAAAAATCATGTGTAAAAGAGACAAAAGACTGTGTGCCTTTATATAAAAAATTCGTGAATATGCGTATTAAATTGACCAAAATGAAGATAATTGGAAGCTATTTAACCTAAACAAAACAACCTATAGACGATAAGTATGTTATAACCATTGAGTTAATGTTGGTAATTTTTTTTATCCTACTTTGTATCTTCATTTTCTTGCACACATCATTATAGTACAGTTTTATCAATTTTTATTAAGAAGGCATGCAAATTTAAAATTAAAGTTCAATCTCTAGTATTTATAAGGTATAATCTTATTTATAAAAAGACAAATACAGGTATCAGAAAAGGTATTCTCGATAGATGGCTAGTCCATCTAAGTTTACTGTACGTATAAGTGTGTGGTGGGTTTTATTGGACATTCAAAACATATAAATTTGAAGCATAGGTCATGTATTTAGTTGTTTAGTCTTAATTTAACCCTTTTTATTAGATTTAGATAGTATACATCTCTTTAAAATTGAGAACTCTTTTAAAATTGATAAACTGTAATAATGTGAGTGTGTTACAGTAATTTTACCTTCTAAATTTTCGAGACTCATTTAAAAAAAATTTAATATATATATATATAGGTATATATATATATATAGGTATGAGATATTTCAGAAAATTTTGGTCCAATGAAAGTAAAAATAGAAATCAGAAGTAAATTTTTAGTGCTTCCTACATTTGGTTATCTTTTGCACAAAAAGGGAACTTTATATCACATTTGTTCTAATAGTTTACACAGACTATTACACACGATAAGAAGACAGAGAGAAAAGAGAAAATACACGAAACAAATATCAAGACCTTGAAAAGAAAAATCACAAGGACTTAAACAGAAATAGAGATAGAGATGAAACTACAAATCATCAAACTCACAAGTCACCACTTACAAACTTGATATCAAAAATACTAAATACAAATTATGTTACGTTTCACATAATAATAATTATTACAAATTCAAATTTACGCAAATTTGTGTATACTTAACAAATCAGTAACCCCTAGAGAACTCTCAAAACTGTTCTCTGCCATTCTTAATTCATGATGAACATACCCATTACATTGCTCAAGACTCAGTTGCCATGGAGGTGGATAAACCCAACCCTCTTCAGAATCCACAAATAAAAAGTCATTGCTCAACTGGGTTGACTCATAACTCGTTCCAAGACTTGGAAGTTGAACAATCTCACTCAATTCCTCTGAATCAGTTAATAAATCCATTGACGAAACAAGTGAAGACAGAGTTTGTTGTGAACCAAGTTTGTGCATATGGGCAGCTTTAGTAGCAGCAGCTTGAACATCGCGAGGTGATTTTGAAGCAGGACGAGGAAGCAAATCAGCTAATTGTGGGAAGTTAAGAAAAGCTGAATTGCCTTTAATGCTTAAAGCTGCAACATCATGAGCTCTGGCAGCCATTTCTGGGGTTGAGAAAGTTCCTAACCAAATTCGAGATTTCTTGCGTGGTTCTCGAATTTCAGATACCCATTTACCCCAACTTCTCATTCGAACGCCTCTGTAAACTGGGTGTTTGTTAGAATCTCTAATGCGTTTGATTTTCTTGTTATGTTCAGAACACTCTGTTTTGGTGGTGTTTGAGTGTGAGTTTTCAAGAGACTGAGTTGAGTCTGTATTTGGTGATGATGGCGATGTTGGAGATGAGGATGAGAATGAGTTTGAGCAACTCTCAGTTTCTGGACTATTCATGTTTTATGTGTTGGTTCAATATTACTAGTTTGTGATCTTGCTTCGGCTCATGAATAGGGTAGTGAAAGAGTGAGAGTTATAGAAATGTTTTAGTTATGTTTTTCAAAGGCCTGTTTCTCTATAGTAAAATGAATCATAAGACATTTATAAAGATGGCAAGGGAGAGGAATTGGGAGATGTGGTTAAACTTGTGTTTGCATTAATATATTAATAAGAACAAAAGGGCAGCAATAATTAAAGTATACAGTTTTTTTTTTTTTTTTTTTAAAAAGAGACACTATATAACTTTATTTATTATTAAAAAGTAAAATTATATGGATAAAATTATGACATTTTTAAAATTTAAATTTTTGATTAATTTTTCAATAGTTAATAAACTTGTAATATCTTATAAAATTTTATAAATTTTTATACATTTTAATCATAATTAATTATCTATTTTTTTTTATTAATAAATATATCTTCAATATGCTACATATTTTTAGAACGGTTGTAAATAAGAAATTTTTAATTTTAATTTCTTATTGTAAATAATAATAAATTTTTATTATTTATATTATATATTAGTCAATATTTATATAAAAATTAATTTTAATTTTTTTCCAATTTTTTACATTTAATTATAAATCAATAAATTGAGATATGTTTGTAAATACTTAATTACATAAAATTTTCTCAATCATCTTTTCATCCTCTCATGCTATCATTTATTTTTAATTTACTTCATTTTTATTTTTTAGTATAATTTGGACTAGTATTTTTTTTTTTTACCTTTTTCTTTATTTCAATATAATATATATAGATATCATGAAATTAAAAAACAAATCAATTTTTCTTCCTACAAAATTAATTTAAAAAATTATCTAAAATAATATCCTAAAACTTATAACTATAAATATAATACGCTGTTTAGAATTGAGAGTACTATAAATTAGTATTATATGTACTATTTTTATTATTATAAATTTTAGAATATTATTATTGTGATTTTTTTAAATAATTTTAATCATAATATACTAACAATATATGCATATTATATATTATATATGAATCACAAATATAATATTTTTTATATTTTTATAAAATTAAAATATTAATATTTTTATCGATATAAATATTGTCGTATCTCCACTGTTCATTTAATAAAAAGTAAAACTAATAGGTTGAATCTTGAAAGGTTCATTACTCCTTTTCATACAAGTTTCTCTTGTGAACAATAATAATAATAATAATAAACTATCACACTCACATCACATGTTTGGACTGAAAAACTGTTCAATTAAAAACAGGGAAAGAAAAAAAAAAACATTGGAGGGATGTTTTGTGGAACACAAAGAAAATGGGTAGCACAGCTGGACAAAATGGTACAATGGGGTCATCACAAAACATCTAACACCACAAAAGCCCAATCAATTTCATCAAAGATATTGATATTTTTACGAATTTTTAACCTACGTTTCACTGTTCATTTACCTCTTTATCCTCTGCAACTTGTGTCTCTTTGCCAACCCTAGTAGCGATATATAGTCTCACCTTTTGCTCCTTTTTCTTAGTTAATCATTGCCTTTGTCAATAAATAAACTTCTTCACTACCCTTCCCAATTCCAACCTAGTGTGGTGGGATTTTTTTTTTTGTGTGTGTGTGTGTGTAATGACACGTATGAAAGGGTAAAACATTCTCAACATCACTTTTTAATTTGTACGAATCAAGTTTTATTTTCTTACATTATAATAAAAACCACATACACAATTGTTGGAGTAGATTTTTGTTTTCTAAGTTTTTTTTTCGATTATGCAAAAAGGGTCCCAAAAAAAAAAGTGATGTATGTCAAAAACATTATGATACCAAAGTTAGATATCTGATTGAGAGAGATATCTATGTTTGTTTAAAAAATGACGATTACCATCGACAGTGGCTTTGTTCATGTAAACTCTTATTCAAATTCAAGTGTTAATTGTACGTTGATTGATTTAGTTGATTGGTTAAATGTAATAGTGGGCAATGAACGATTGCAAATACCCCCGACATCAACCCATAGGCCTTTTGGGCCAGCGACAATGAGCAAAGAAATCTAGAGTGTTTTACATAAATATCTTATATTTTGATTAAAAGTTAAATTTTTTAAAATTAGTAATAATATGATTAAAATTGTGCTTTTGATTATATTAAAATTAAATAAATTACATAAATATTTTTAGCTGTGTAATATGTGATATCAGTATGTAACAAGTTACATACTGAATGTACATGTATGTAACACGATATGTAATTTAGTTACATCCATCTCAGTAACTAAAGCATATGGTCATAAACTGAGATACTCTATTTTTGCTAAGCAAAACAGAGTATACAAACTTAAGTAAGTAAAGCATTCCAACTTAGCAAGAATTAAAGAATAATTTACAAACTCAGATAACATACAAGTATATTAAATTTATTAGAATGAGAATGTCCAACTTTATTTTTGATTCTCCAAATTCACAATAACTAATGGAATTAAAAATGAAGATGTTCTGAGAGCTTGTTACATACATGTTACTCTAATATGTAATAAAGGTTGGAGTCGAAGGTAGAAGAAGTATTATTCTTAGCAATAGTGAAAAAAATTAGGTAAAAGAACGAGAGAGAGCAAACTAGAGAAGGAAGGATAAAAATGTAATCTTATTGAGCCAAAACAGTGAAGCATAGCGAGTTATGAAAAATTGATTAAATATGCTACTATGCTTCTATTTCAAATTATTAAATTAGAAATCTGCATGTCTTACCAAAGTACAAGTGAGATCAAGCAATTCTCTTATCGAGAGTAAGCTTTTGAACTTTTCAAATTGGCTCCCACTTTGGCACATGAGATTGACTCTGATCCGACGTGTTGAATCAAATTCTAACATATAGCTAGGATTGCATGGGTTTTCTACATGTACCCACAGTTTTCAAATAGTTCAAATTGTTACATACCTGTTATTCTGATATGTAATAATGGTTGGAGTCGGAGGTAGAAGAAGTATTGTTCTTAACAATACTGAGAAAAATTAGGTAAAAGAACGAAAGAGAGTGAACTAGAGAAGAAAGGATAAAAATGTAATCTTATTGAGCTAAAATGACGACGCATTGCAAGTTATGAAAAATTGGTTAAATATTCTATTATGCTTCTATTTCTGGTCATTAAATCAAAAATCTACATGTCTTACTAGAGTACAAGTGAGGTCAAGCGATTATCTTTCTGTTGCTATAGTTTATTTTCAAGCATATGCTTGTTTGATTATCGAGAGTAAGCTTTCGAACTTTCCAAATTGACTCCCTCTTTAGCACATGAGATTGACTATGATTTGATGCCTTGGATCAAATTCTAACTTATAGCTAGGATTGCAAGAGTTTTCTACATTTACCCACAATTTCAAATTGTTGAAATAAAAATTAAATCTATAAATAAGATTTTTCCGATCAATAGGAATTTTTAGATTTTATTTTATTTTTATAATTTTATTATTGTATTATAAATACATACTTGTCCATGAAATTAATTCATTTAGAAATAAAAATCAAAATATTTATTACAAGTTCGTGATAAATTACAAGTAATATGATACAATATTATTTATTGGTAAATACGATCGAGCCACAATTATATCTAATTAAAAATTACTGTATTTATGATATATAAAAATGCCCTTTTTTTAAATACCAAAAGTTGAACAATGCTGCAAAGGTCATTAACCTCTTATAATCTTGGTAGGTGGATTAAACTCTCTTTGCTCAGTTTTCTTGCATGGAAACTTGTGAATGATCTTTTTTTTTTGTACGAGCTTTTTACCTACTCATCTGAACATGGTCCATACTTGTACACATGGTTATTCAAGGGTGAACCCACTCTTCATCTATATCGTAAGAAACCATTGGTACACGATGTCAGATGATGAAAGAGCAGAGTCAACATGAGTGACGAGTGAGACCCGATGACATGACGTGACATCAGTGCACAAACCCAACCAATGGCACATCTGACCAGCTAAAGACAACAACGGTGACATTCTAGTCAAGTTTAGTCTAGTTGAGCCGACCATGGTCTTTTTCGCCAACCATCTCTTGCTGATGGTGGCCTAGCCAACAGCAGCCTAGTTGGTTGCAGTGCTTCCAACTTGTGTTTTTGGTCTACATTTCGGTCTGAGATGGTGGAGCACATTTGTGTGGGTATATATATATGTGTCCATTCCAGACATTATGCCTACAACTGTTGGGATATGTGTGGCGCAGCGGAGTGTTGGATAGATTGAGAATACTGAATAATAAATTTGCAGGAGTAATTAAACTGACACAAAATATTTAACGTGAAAAAATCCACTCAATGTGAGAGGGAAATAACCACGGGACAACTCCGAAAAACTTCCACTATATCAAAATAGGTACAACAATTCTCTCAAGTTTATGCCCAAACTTGAGGTATTACAATATTACACTCACAAAGTGTATCTTTCACACTCACAATTGTGTAGTAAATCTCTCACTATTTTATCTCTGCAGATATTTATCTCTCTGCATAAACACCTCACTTTTATCTCACAGCTTAAATTTTACTGTGATATTTTCTGAGCTGATTTTCTTATCAACTCTTCTCTCTAAATCTCAGTAGTGAATTCTGAGATTTCTTGTTATGTTTTGAGCTGTCTCGCTCTTCTCTATTTATAGAAAAATATTTGAGGGTGTAAGCATCATTGCATACGTCTTCTATGCAGCAAAGAAAGAAAAGTTGCATTTCAACAAAAGCAACTTCTTCTTCTTCTTTTGCTTATTCAAAGAAGTCTGCGCATGAGGCAAACTTTAGATCTAGGCTACCTGCTAAGCCCAAAATTACTCTGATTGACAACATCTTTACAACTTGAGAGAATATTTCATCAAAGTCAATGTCTTTTTTTTGTTCAAATTCTTTCACAACCAAGCGGGCTTTGTATTTGACTTGGTTAGTAATGCCATCCTCTTTCAATTTGTATATCCACTTGTTTCTTAGAGCTTTTCTGCCTTTTGGAAGCTCTACTAACTCATAAGTCTGGTTCTTATGAAGGGAATTCATCTCTTCCTCCATTGCTTTCATCCACTGCTTCTTTTCCTTATGAGTTTCCACTTCTTGGAAGCTTTTTGGCTCCCCTTTTTAGGGATTAGGATATACTCATTAGGTGGATATTGTCTGGATGGTTGCATGACTGTGTTTGACCTTCTCAGTTGTCGTCTATCATTCTCCAGTTCTCTTGTCTGCTCCCCTTAATTATTGTCCTCTTGTACTGGCATATCTCCTTTAGCATCTTCATCTTCTTCTGCTGGTAAATCTTCCTCAGCATCATCTTCTTCCAGTATCAACTCTGTACCGTCTTTGCATCTTGTACTTCTTCTCCATTGTCCTGTTCTATTGGAGAAGGAATGGGAGGGAGATCAACAAGAGTCTTTTCTGGTTGTTGCTCTTCTTGTTGATCTATTGTTTGGCCTTCTTGAAAGACCACGTCTCTGCTTCTTAGAACCTTCTCTGTTTCAGGATCCCAAAATTTGTAGCCAAATTCTTCATCTCCATAACCAATGAAGATACATTTAATGGTTTTGTCATCCATCTTCGACCTATGTTCCTTTGATACATGCACAAAAGCTTTGCACCCAAACACCTTCAAATGAGAGTAGGAAACATCTTTTTCTGTCCAAACCCTCCCTGGAATATCAAAATTCAAAGGAATTGAGGGGATTCTATTGATGAGATAACATGCAGTTTGAACAGCTGCTCCCCAGAATTCTTTTGGTAGCTTTGCTGCTCGTAACATGCATCGCACTCTTTCTACAATTGTGCGATTCATCCTTTCAGCTACACTGTTGTGCTGTGGGTACCAGGTACTGTTTTCTCATGCCGAATACCATGTTTAGAACAATAATTTCTAAAATCATGGGAAATATATTCACCTCCGTTATCTATTTGAAGGCACTTCAGTTGCTTTCCCGTCACTCTTTCCACCATGGCATGAAACTGTTTAAAATTAGCAAATACTTGGTCTTTTGTCTTCAACAGGTACGCCCATACTTTTCTCAAAGCATCATCAATAAAGGTTAGAAAATACTTGGCTCCTCCAAGTGATGTAACCTCAATGGGACCACAAACATCAGAATACACTCGTTTCTGTAGTGTTGACTTCTTTATAGAGGAACTATTAAAAGAAACTTTATGTTGGTTTCCAAATAAGCAGTAATCACAAGGATCAAGAGAGCTACCTTTGACAAAGGGAATAAGTTTCTTCTTTGCCAGAATCTGCAGTCCTTTTCACTCATGTGACCCATTCTTTTATGCCACAAACTTGGTGAAGAATCGACTTCCACATTCAACTCATTATTACAAACCATCCCATGGGTTTTGTACAGTGTGCAACAAGTTTCTCCTCTTGCAATAACCAAGGATTACTTAGAGAGTTTCCACTTTCCATTACCAAAATGGTTCTGAAAGCCTTCTTTGTCAAATGCATTGACAGACATCAAATTGAGGCGTAAATTAGGAACATGCCTCACATCTTTCAATGTTAATTGGAACCCAACATTTGTCTTGATACAAATGTCTCCAATTCCCACTATGTTTGAACATGTGGTATTTCCCATCTTCACAGTACCAAAGTCTCCTTCTTTGTATGTAAAGAACAACTCTTTATGGGGGGTGACGTGATAAGATGCACCAGTATCAACGACCCATTCAATCATGTTATCACCAACATGTAGACATTCATCAACAATTATTGCAACATCTTCATTTTCTCTTGTTGCTATTGTATGGTTGTTATCTTTTATTTGACCTCCTTCCTGCAACCGTTTCCATACTCGACAATTTCTCTTTATGTGGCCTGACTTGCAACAATGGAAGCAATTATTGTCTCTTCTTCTTGACTTTGATCTTCCTCTGGACTTGTCTATCTAGCTCCTCCATCCTTTGTTTTTACTTCTTCCTCTATTCTCCATAACAAGGGCTTGCGACTCACTATTTTTTGTCTTATTTTTACTATAAGACAAAAGTACTTCGAAAATTTCTTCAAATACCAATTTATCTTTTCCGTACATGAGAGTCGTCTTAAGATGGTGGTACGACGAAGGTAAGAACACCAATAGTAAAACTGCTTTTCTTCTTCTGAAAAGCTGATATCAAAATTCTGAAGTTGGGAAATCATACCGTTGAATGTACTCAAGTGTTGTACGAAGTCACTATTTTCTGGCATCCGTAGTTGATATAAATCTGCCCATATCATGAACTTGTTTGACAAGTTCTTTGTCATGTATAGGCTCTCCAACTTGTTCCAGATATCTATGGCAGTTTTGCATCCCTTTACATTAATGTTCTGAAGAACATTATCGAAAATATTAAGACGAATTGTACTGGCGACAATCTCGTCTATCTCGTCCCAATCTTCATTCTTCATTGCTTCTGGCTTTTTGGCTTTACCCAATAAAGCCTTATAAACTTTTTGCTGAATAAGGACATCCTTCATTCTACTCTGCTAGATGGTAAAATTATTGTTGCCAGTAAACTTCTCAATCTTTGTTTTACCACCAGACATTTTTGTAATTGCAAAATAATGCCACGTGAATAGTATCCTTAAATAGTAACTTGTGAATAGTACTCTATAAATAGTACCAGTGAATAGTACCTATTCAAACTGTCGGCAGATATGAATAGTGCTTTCACTATTTAACCTTACCATTCAAAAATTGAATAGTAATTTTACTATTTACAATAATCATCTTTTGCTCTAATACCAGTTATTGGGAGATGTGAGAGGCGCAGCGGAGTGTTGGATAGATTGAGAATACTGAATAATAAATTTGCAGGAGTAATTAAACTGACACAAAATATTTAACGTGAAAAAACCCACTCAATGTGAGAGGGAAACAACCACGGGATAACTCCGAAAAACTTCCACTATATCAAAATGGGTACAATAATTCTCTCAAGTTTATGCCCAAACTTGAGGTATTACAATATTACACTCACAAAGTGTATCTCTTACACTCACAAATATGTGATAAATCTCTCACTATTTTATCTCTGCAGATATTTATCACTCTCTGCAAGAACACCTCACTTTTATCTCACAGCTTAAATTTTTCTGTGGTATTTTCTAAGCTGATTTTCTTATCAACTCTTCTCTCTAAATCTTAGTAGTGAATTCTGATATTTCTTGTTATGTTTTGAGCTGTCCCGCTCTTCTCTATTTATAGAGAAATATTTGAGGGTGTATGCATCATTGTATACATCTTCTATGCAGCAAAGAAAGAAAAGCTGCATTTCAACAAAAGTAGCTGGTGTTGAAGACTTCCTTGTTGCCAACTAATTTCTTCAATAAATGCTATACCAACTTCTTCTTCTTCTTTTGCTTATTCAAAGAAGTCAGCGCATGAGGCAGACCTATCAACCTTGATGGGTCTGCCACATGCAGTGTTGGCTAGGCCACCATCATGCTCTGATACCAACCATGATGGTAGAAAGTCTACATCTGCATATCTGTTTACTTTTGCAAGGGGAGTAGTCTCTTGGCAGTCCAAACTACAAAAATGTATTGCATTATCCACAACAGAGGCTGAATATATTGCAGTCACAGAAGCTGGGAAAGAGTTATTGTGAATGAAGGTTTTTCTCCAAGAATTGGGTTTGAAGCAAGATGAGTATGTGGTTAATTGTGATAGCTAGAGTGCTATTGATGTAAGCAAAAATACCACATATCATTCTCGCACAAAGCACATTGATGTAAGGTATCATTGGATACGCCAAGCACTTGAAAATAAGCTAATTCAAGTGAAGAAGATTTATACAGACAAGAATGCTGCTGATATGCTGACAAATATTGTTCCTAAACAGAAACTTGAGCTATGTTCCAAAATAGCTGGAATGAACTCCAAATGATGGAGCTAACATGTGATTCCTCCCTTCATGAGGCAGAGGGGGAGATTTGATGGGTCTGCCTCATGCGCAGACTTCTTTGAATAAGCAAAAGAAGAAGAAGAAGAAGTTGGTGCAGCATTTGTTGAAGAAATTAGTCGGCAACAAGGAAGTCTTCAACACCAGCTGCTTTTGTTGAAATGCAGCTTTTCTTTCTTTGCTGCATAGAAGACGTATGCAATGATGCATACACCCTCAAATATTTCTCTATAAATAGAGAAGAGCGAGACAGCTCAAAACATAACAAGAAATCTCAGAATTCACTACTGAGATTTAGAGAGAAGAGCTGATAAGAAAATCAGCTCAGAAAATACCACAGAAAAATTTAAGCTGTGAGAAAAGTGAGGTATCTGCAGAGATAAAATAGTGAGAGATTTACCACACATTTGTGAGTGTGAGAGATATACTTTGTGAGTATAATATTGTAATACCTCAAGTTTGGGCATAAACTTGAGAGAATTGTTGTACCCATTTTGATAAAGTAGAAGTTTTTTAGAGTTGTCCCGTGGTTGTTTCCCTCTCACATTGAGTGGGTTTTTCCACGTTAAATATTTTGTGTCAGTTTAATTATTCCTGCAAATTTATTATTCAGTATTCTCAATCTGTCAAACACTCTGCTGTGCCACACATATTCCAACAACTGGTATCAGAGCAAAAGGTGATTATTGCAAATAGTAAAATTACTATTCAATTTTTGAATAGTAAAGTTAAATAGTGAAAGTACTATTCATATCTGCCGACAGTTTGAATAGGTACTATTCACGGGTACTACTTACAAAGTACTATTCACAAGATACTATTCATAGGTACTATTCACAAGGTACTATTTAAGGATACTATTCACGTGGCACTATTTTACAACCACAAAAATGTCTGGTGGTAAAACAAAGATTGAGAAGTTTACCGATAACAACAATTTTACCCTCTAGCAGAGTAAAATGAAGGACGTTCTCATTCAGCAAAAAGTTCATAAGGCTTTATTAGGTAAAGCCAAAAAACCAGAAGCAATGAAGAATGAAGATTGGGACGAGATTGCCGCCAGTACAATTTGTCTTAATATTTTCGATAATGTTCTTCAAAACATTAATGTAAAGGGATGCAAAACTGCCCTAGATATCTGGAACAAGTTGAAGAGCCTATACATGACAAAGAACTTGTCAAACAAGTTCATGATATTGGCAGATTTATATCAACTACGGATGCCAAAAAATAGTGACTTCATGCAACACTTGAGTACATTCAACGGTATGATTTCCCAACTTCAGAATTTTGATATCAGCTTTTCAGAAGAAGAAAAAGCAATTTTATTATTGGTGTCCCTACCTTCGTCGTACCACCGTCTTAAGATGACTCTCATGTACGAAAAAGATAAATTGGTATTTGAAGAAATTTTCGAAGTACTTTTGTCTTATAGTAAAAATAAGACAAAAGATAGTGAGTCGCAAGCCCTTGTTATGGAGAATAGAGGGAGAAGTAAAAATAAAGGATGGAGGAGCCAGACAGACAAGTCCAGAGAAAGATCAAAGTCAAGAGGAAGAGACAATAATTGCTTCCATTGTAGCAAGCCAGGCCACATAAAGAGAAATTGCCGAGTATGAAAACGGTTGCAAGAAGGAGGTCAAATAAAAGATGACAACCATACAATAGCAGCAGTAGCAACAAGAGAAAATGAAGATGTTGCAATAATTGTTGATGAATGTCTACATGTTGGTGATAACATGATTGAATGGGTCGTTGATACTGGTGCATCTTATCACGTCACCCCCCATAAAGAGTTGTTCTTTACATACAAAGCAGGAGACTTTGGTACTGTGAAGATGGAAAATACCACATGTTCAAACATAGTGGGAATTGGAGACATTTGTATCAAGACAAATGTTGGGTTCCAATTAACATTGAAAGATGTGAGGCATGTTCCTGATTTACGCCTCAATTTGATGTCTGTCAATGCATTTGACAAAGAAGGCTTTCATAACCATTTTGGTAATGGAAAGTGGAAACTCTCTAAGGAATCCTTGGTTATTGCAAGAGGAGAAGTTTGTTGCACGCTGTACAAAACTCATGGGATGGTTTGTAATAATGAGTTGAATGTGGCAGTCGATTCTTCACCAAGTTTGTGGCATAAAAGAATGGGTCACATGAGTGAAAAAGGAATGCAAATTCTGGCAAAGAAGAAACTTATTCCCTTTGTCAAAGGTAGCTCTCTTGATCCTTGTGATTACTGCTTATTTGGAAAACAACATAGAGTTTCTTTTGGTAGTTTCTCTATAAAGAAGTCAACACTACTGGAACGAGTGTATTCTAATATTGGTGGTCCCATTGAGGTTACATCAGTTGGAGGAGCCAAGTATTTTCTAACCTTTATTGATAATGCTTCGAGAAAAGTATGGGTGTACTTGTTGAAGACAAAAGAACAGGTGTTTACTAATTTTCAACAGTTTCGTGCCATGGTGGAAAGAGTAACGGGAAAGCAACTTAAGTGCCTTCAAACAAATAACGGAGGTGAATATATTTTCCATGACTTTAGAAATTATTGTTCTAAATATGGTATTCGGCATGAGAAGACAGTACCTGGTACCCCACAGCACAACGGTGTAGCTGAAAGGATGAATCGCACAATTGTAAAAAGAGTGCAATACATGTTACGAGTAGTAAAGCTACCAAAAGAATTCTGGGGAGCAGCTGTTCAAACTGCATGTTATCTCATAAACAGAACCCCCTCAGTTCCTTTGAATTTTGATATTTCAGAGAGGGTTTGGACGAAAAAAGATGTTTCCTACTCTCATTTGAAGGTGTTTGGGTGTAAAGCTTTTGTGCACATATCAAAGGAACATAGGTCGAAGCAGGATGACAAAGCCATTAAATGTATCTTCATTAGTTATGGAGATGAAGAATTTGGCTACAAATTTTGGGATCCTGAAACAGAGAAGGTTCTAAGAAGCAGATATGTGGTCTTTCAAGAAGGCCAAACAATAGATCAACAAGAAGAGCAACAACCAGAAAAAGCTCTTGTTGATCTTTCTCCCTTTCCTTCTTCAACAGAACAGGACAATGGAGAAGAAGTGCAAGATACAAGTGACGGTACAGAGTTGATACTGGAAGAAGATGATGCTGAGGAAGATTTACCAGCAGAAGAAGATGAAGGTGCTGAAGAAGATATGCCAGCACAAGAGGATAATAATCAGGGGGAGCCCAGAAGAGAACTGGAGAATGATAGACGACATTTGAGAAGGTCAAACAGAGTCATGCAACCATCCAAACGATATTCACCTAATGAATATATCCTAATTACTGAAAAGGGGGAGAAGTCGAAACTCATAAAGAAAAGAAGTAGTGGATAAAAGCAATGGAGGAAGAGATGAATTCCCTCCATAAGAACCAGACTTATGTGTTAGTAGAGCTTCTAAAGGCAGAAAAGCTCTAAGAAACAAGTGGGTATATAAATTGAAAGAGGATGACATCACCATCCAAGTCAAATACAAAGTCCGCTTGGTTGTGAAAGGATTTGGACAAAAAAAAGGCATTGACTTTGATGAAATATTCTCTTCAGTTGTAAATATGTCCTAAATCAAAGTAATTTTGGGCTTAGCAGCTAGCCTAGATCTTGAGATTGAACAAATAGATGTGAAGATTGCATTTCTTCACGAAGATCTAGAAGAAGTCATTTACATGCAGCAACCAGAAGGGTTTGAAGTCAAAAGAAAGGAGCACATAGTCTGCAAGTTGAAGAAAAGCCTGTATGGATTGAAGCAGGCCCCACGCCAATGGTATAAGAAGTTCGACTCATTCATGGTAAGAAATGAGTTTCGAAGAACAAATGCAGACTCATGTGTCTACATCAAACATTTACCTAGTGAAAAGTTTGATTATCTTGCTGTTATATGTGGATAACATGTTGATAGTCAGTCAAGACATTGAAGTGATCAACAAGCTAAAGAATGAATTATTAAAAGTCTTTGACATGACAGACTTAGATCCAGCCAAACAAATCTTGGGTATGGAAATAATTCGTGACAGGAGATCCATGAGATTATGGATGTCACAGGAGAGATATGTTGAACGAGTTCGTGAAAGGTTCAACATGAAAGGAGCAAAGCCAGTCAGTTCACCTCTTAGTGGTCAATTTAAACTCACTAAGAAATCATGTACATCTTCAGAGGAAGAAAAGATGAAGATGGAAGTCATTCCATATTCTTCAACAATTGGCAGTCTTATGTATGCTATGGTCTGTACTAGACCAGATATTGCTCATGCAGTAGAAGTCGTGAGTAGATTTTTGTCAAATCCTGGCAAAGAGCATTAAGAAGTAGTGAAGTGGATCTTTAGATATTTAAGGGGTACATCAAAGTTGTGCTTAAGCTTTGAAAAAGGAAAACTAATCTTGGAAGGATATACAGATGCAGGTGACCTTGATGGTAGAAAGTCTACATCTGCATATCTGTTTACTTTTGCAGGGGAAACCGTCTCTTGGCAGTCCAAACTACAAAAATGTATTGCATTATCCACAACAGAGGCTGAATATATTGCAGTCACAGAAGCTGGGAAAGAGTTATTATGGATGAAGGTTTTTCTCCAAAAATTAGGTTTGAAGCAAGATGAGTATGTGGTTAATTGTGATAGCCAGAGTGCTATTGATTTAAGCAAAAATATCACATATCATTCTCGCACAAAGCACATCGATGTAAGATATCATTGGATACGCCAAGCACTTGAAAAGAAGCTAATTCAAGTGAAGAAGATTCATACAGACAAGAATGCTGCTAATATGCTGACAAAAATTGTTCCTAAACAGAAACTTGAGCTATGTTCCAAAATAGCTGGAATGAACTCCAAATGATGGAGTTAACATGTGATTCCTCCCTTCATGAGGCAGAGGGGGAGATTTGATAGGTCTGCTTCATGCGCAGACTTCTTTGAATAAGCAAAAGAAGAAGAAGAAGTTGGTGCAGCATTGTCTTCAGTACCAGCTGCTTTTGTTGAAATGCAGCTTTTCTTTCTTTGCTGCATAGAAGACGTATGCAATGATGCATACACCCTCAAATATGTCTCTATAAATAGAGAAAAACGAGACAGCTCAAAACATAACAAGAAATCTCAGAATTCACTACTGAGATTTAGAGAGAAGAGCTGATAAGAAAATTAGCTCAGAAAATACCACAGAAAAATTTAAGCTGTGAGATAAAAGTGAGGTATTCTTGCAGAGAGTGATAAATATCTGCAGAGATAAAATAGTGAGAAATTTACCACACATTTGTGAGTATGAGAGATACACTTTGTGAGTGTAATATTGTAATACCTCAAGTTTGGGCATAAACTTGAGAGAATATTGTACCCATTTTGATATAGTGAAAGGTTTTCGGAGTTGTCCTGTGGTTGTTTCCCTCTCACATTGAGTAGGTTTTTCTAAGTTAAATATTTTGTGTCAGTTTAATTACTTCTACAAATTTATTATTCAGTATTCTCAATCTGTCAAACACTCCGCAGCGCCACACATATCTTTTTCACCAGCCATCTCTTGCTGATGGTGGCCTAGCCAACAGCAGCCTAGTTGGTTGCGGTGCTTCCAACTTGTGTTTTTGGTCTACATTTCAGTCTAAGATGGTGGAGCACATTTGTGTGGATATATATATGTGTGTCCATTCCAGACATTATGCCTGCGAATCCATAGTTGAATTTTTACCATGAACTCCCATGCTACTGATATAATTAGGAGACCACAAGTGTCCAAGTTAAATATGACATGAGAAAATGCTCACTTTCATATAATTAAGGACTATTAGGGCCATTTTTCTATTTTATATAGGAATCACATAAAATAATTAAAATATACAAAAATGTGTTTCTTGAGAAACAATATTAGAGATCAGAAAAAAGATGTAAGGAATTACATGGAGCTTAAAAAGGGTTTTGCACAATAACCACAAACTTGAGAGCCATCTCTATAAACAATTACTCAAAATATGTGAACACAATATGCAAATATAGAAGCTTTGAAGCTTATCTGTATGTATGAATATTACAACAATAAGTATACTGATCTTACACCTTTTGCTTTTTGAGTGATTTCCCATAACACGCATTTCTTCCCATTATAGAGATTGCTAAAAATTTAAGGCACTCCGCGTCCAAAAAAGAGTCTATATAACATAGGGAAAAATAAAACAATTTAAAAACTGAATTAAGAGCTCAGCGTTCATTGATGCCGAAGAAACTAGGATGCTAGTTGTTATGACTCAAGCATCAATAATATATATATATATATAGAGTAGGCAATCAAGTCTTTCTGAATACATGGTATAATATTGTCTCTTTGAGCCTTAGCTCAGGTAGTTTTGTTCTTAGGCTACCCAAAAGACAGTAAATCACGTATTTATGAACAATTACAATATCATTTCCCAAGCAATGTTTGATTACATAGCTTACACTTCTCTTACCATGTCATGCCAGATGACACAATAAAAAAGGATCATCAAATGTTCATGGCGCCTTTTGGATGGATGCCAAGAACAAAACATGCAAGTATAGGCCCAAAGTACATCATATCATGTGTTAGAGTGAATGTATTACGTCTAATCTTCCCAAGATATAAACACGAAGTTGTCCGAACTCATCTTGGTTTTATTTGATAAAGCCTATTATACCAAACAGAGTGGAGTATCATATGAAAGATGTCAAATTTGACAGGCCTAGGATGCCAAAGAAAATGTTGTTGTACCTTTTTCACTCTTAACTGCATTTGTCTGAACCTCTTCTCTGGAATTGAAAGCAGTATCCTCTTCAAATTTGGAATGTCTTTCTCCATTACAAACACTGCAAATGATTCCCAGTTAAGAACTTCGAAAAATGGAGGCACAAAATTGTCTGATATAATCACCGGAACACACTCATAGAAAATTGCCTCTACCACTCTAGGACTGTTAACTTCATACCCTTTTGCACAAATACAGTATTTGCTGCTCTTCATGTAATTCACATAGTTCATATTGCCCTTGCTCTTAGGCAGTTCACCAAAGATTTTCATGTCAGGGTCTTTGTTTTCCCAATGCTGCAATAGAATAGGACGAACATATCCATGCATGCTACCTGCAAAGAAAGCAAGTACTGACCTCTTTGACGGAGGTTTGCCTCCAATATCTCTGAGTGGGTTCTTAGGTAAACGAATATAAGTCTCAGGAAGAGACACATCCTTGCCAAAAACGAAACCTTCTTTGACATCGGCATTGCAGAGTGCTCTAATGCACTTAGACATGTACTTCTTTGTTTCTGAAGTGGCCTGAGCAAGTACATTTCTATGAGAAAATGACATGAAAGAATAAGATTCATGACCCCAAAATAAAACAAAAAAAAACCACAAGCTTTGAATTTGATACATAAAACAGATATATCAATCCTTTAAAAAGTAATATATGTTATTTCAAATAACAGGAAAACAAACCCTCTTCAGCTACTAAATCGTTCGTTTTGAAGCCGCAAAATAGCACATATATATTGTACATAAACGAATTTATTATGTTAGCTTGTACATATGTTTATGTAAACTCTGTACATAAATAAATATATATTATGTACAATTAGTATATGTTATATGTACATACTAGATACAACCGACATGCTACTTTTGAAGTCAATTTAATTATGTACAATTTGTACATGCTATTTAAGTCCCATACTTAAATTGTTCTCTAAAAACTGGGAAAACATAGATCAAAACGAACCATAGAAAGAATACCCAATCATGGCAAGCGACAAGAAAATGACCAGCACCTTCAGTCCTGTTCCAGTAAGAATATTTTGCTGCTATCATGTCCAAGTAGTTCTTCAAATATTGTACAATGTTCTTGCGACTATGAGAATTTGGAACATATAAGGTTTCTTTTAACATCAGCGAGCTAAAAGGTAAGTAAAACAAGTGGGCTTTTCTAGGGTTTTTGGTAACAAACTTTTTGTTAGTTTCCAACAGTTTCATGAACCATCCTTCAGAAGCATATATTCCCCCGAGTACTGGAGTGTGTAGTATAGGCGTCTCTCCTTCCTTGTAAATATAAACTTTAAGTGTTTTTTCCATTAACTCATAGCTCCTGCAATGACCATTTAGAAAAACAAAATGTTTTTCAGTCAAATGGTATAATAAGTGCTAAAACAACATAAATTTAAATAATATTCACAATGATCTTTTTTTAAATAAAAAGAGACTTTTCAGATGCTATATTATATAGACTCCTCAATTTTTCGTAAAACACTTGTGTCCAAGAGACACAATATGGACATGGGTATTTCACGCTCCAATTTATATAAATCTAAGAAAAATTGCCATGAAGCCCGGATATGTATCCAAAATTTTTAAGGCGTGTAACATAGGTCAGATGTACGGTCATCATACCTTAAATATGAAAACAAAAATAAATATTTTATCACCTTTTGAACAATGAAACATTGTGATAAAGAGGTGCATAAAGGTCTGGGTAGTTCTTTAAAATTGGTGCATTCTCAATCTGCAATTTCACTGATTGCAATTCATAATCAACTGGTGAAAACCATCTTGGTACCTACAAATAATGCCAAGGAAAAAAAGATTTAAGAGTATTTAGTTAACCAAAAATTAATCATTCTTGTAAAACTTAAAGCTAAATTTTCATACATACCACTGAATTGTAAGAGACATGACTCTCCCGCAAAAATTTGTTCATATCCGAAAGTGTATATACTTTTAGCTTCTGTACCTCAGGCTGTTTATTCTTCTCCATAACTACTGGCATGGAAGAAGATATTTGCTCTGCATTTTCTTGCGATTGTTCGCCCTCGGGCCTTTCATTTTCCTCTGAGGTGATTATCTCATCCGTATGTGGTGATGAATCGATCAATGGTATTGCAGGTGCAGAGGATAAAGAACCCGATGAATGAATCGGCAGTGTTGCAGGAGTACTAAATCCAATGCAGCTATGTTCAGGTGGTTTAGCTTCTTTCTCAATAGTTAAATTATCTACATTTTCCAAATCCTCCTGCAATCCTAAATATACTTTTGAATTTTCGTTTCGATCTAATAGAAAACTAGAGGTCCTTGTATTATTAGGTACCTTCTGGCCTGAATATATAGCATTGTAGTTTGAATCACTGGGAAGTGACTTGTCCCCAACAATCTCAGATCTACTATTCCCCGGAACAGGAACCTTTCCAACAGAAATTAAAGATGATAGAACATTACCATAAGGAAGTTCAGCATATTGGAACACCAAAATCACACCAAACATTAGCCCTATAACCAGTATCAATCTCCTTGTTTCGGCTTGACATAGATTTAAGAAACTTTGAAAGCCTTTCAAAAACCACTTCATTGTCTGTGATAGGCCTCTTTTCTAAAACCATAATCTATCTACCTGCATATTGCAAAAACCAGTAATCAACAGAAGGCACAATCAGTGAAATGAGAATCAGTGAATGAACTTAGGTCAGTATGTTTCTGGGACAGTTAAAAAAAGAGCTTCAGATTTTATTTTTTTTTTGTCAAAAGCGCTTCTGTCTGAATATACTTTAAACATAAGCACAAGATACAGACTCTAAGACTTAAAAAAAGGTTAGAACTTTAACATAAAAGGAATTATGAAAGCACTAAACTAATAAGTTCCAAAACATGTAGCCCATATTTTCTCTGTAACCAAACAATTTTACTCTGCAATGAATCAAAAAGAAAACCCAACAATCCCAATCGTCGAAAACAAATCTATAGCAGAACAAATTCAGGGTTTGGAAAAACCTACTTTAGCCTAATACACAATCCTATTCCTATCCGTTTATTTACTGAGCGATCTAATGATTCAACTGGCCAAATCAATCATATACTTCCTCATGCAGAAGTTACTCATTTGAAAGTTGAAACACATAGAAACAACCGGCCATGTACATAATAAAACAATTTAAAAAAAGATAAAAATACAATTAGAAGTAATAAATAAGACCTTTAAGCATCCAAGAAACGTTCTTTCATAGTACACAAGCAAAAAGCAACAATGTCGGTTATAACATCGAACTTCAAGTTTTGTTTATTTCTCCGTATTTCTACAGTGACCAAATTGTTGACCGAAAGAATAAGGAAACAAAAATGCCGGGGAACTAGAAAAAGGAAGTACCTTTGATGGAGAAAAAGACTTCCCAACAATAATTCATTGAAACGCGACACAAGGCAAACAAACAAAATTTATTTAAAAAAAAATAACAATAATAATATAATAAGATAAAATTATTTAAATACTAATTGTTTATCATAAATTAATGTATATAATAATATACATATTATAATATAATTAATCATATATTAAAAAAAGTTTTATAATTTTTTATTGAAAAACAAGTGTGAAGCCAATTTTACGATGTCAAAAGATATGGCTTAATTAATGGAATATTATTGCAATTCAATGGTTGCTCACCTACAATTGAAAATGGGAGAAGAGACATATGTAAGCGCTTATGTCATCTCTTCAAATAGTAAGAAGAGACATATGTAAGTGCTTATGTCATCTCTCCAAATAGTAATATTTTCCTCTACAAATAAAGAGATCATTTCCTCATTTCCATCATCCCATTCCAAAATCTCATATATTCAAAACATTTAAAGTTTTCCCACTTAGAAAGAGTTATTTCCTCATTGTGAGAGAGAGGTTATTTGTATTCTCCTATTATAAGAGAGAGAGGTATATTGTTCTCTCTTTGTATTTAGAAATAAGTTGTAAATCTTTCGATATAGTGAATTCCTTTCTGCCTTTGCCCGTGGAGTAGCCCGTAATCATTTTGGGTGAACCACGTAAATACTTGTGTCCATTTTATCTTCATTCTCTCAATTTTACTTTGATTGTGTATTAGCTCCAACCCATAAATTTCCTAACAGTGGTATCAGAGCTTTAGTTGTGGGTACTGTTCACGGATACTATTCACATATACGATTACTATTCACATATACAGTTACTGTTCACGTGTAATAGTGGAAGTCGGTTCAAGTGAGAAGCATATCAAAATGACAACAACAACAAAGTTTGATGTTGAGAAGTTCAACGGAAACAATTTCTCGTTGTGAAAAATGAAGATTAAGGCAATTTTGAGAAAGGATAATTGTTTGGAAGCAATTGGAGATAGGCCCGCTGGAATAATCGATGATAGCAAGTGGAACGAAATGGATGGTAACGCAATTGCTGATCTACATTTAGCACTAACTGATGGAGTGTTATCTAGTATGGTAGAAAAGAAGACGACAAGGAGATTTGGGATACTCTAACAAGACTGTACGAGGCCAAGTCACTTCACAACAATATCTTCTTAAAGAGAAGACTTTACACTCTTTGAATGGCAGAATCTACATCGATAACTGACCATATCAACACCTTGAATACTCTATTTTCGCAACTTACAACAATGAGTTACAAAATAGAGACAATTGAACGTGCGGAGCTTCTACTTCAAAGTCTACTTGACTCGTATGATCAACCCATCATCAACCTGACGAACAACATCATTTCGGACTATCTAATCTTTGATGAAATTACAGCTGCTGTTTTGGAAGAAGAAACTCGGCGTAAAAACAAAGAAGACAGACAAGTAAGTTCACAACAAGTAGAAGCTTTGACGGTGATGAGAGGAAGATCAACAGAACGTGACTCTAGTGGGAGTCAAAATTATGGTAGATCGAAATCAAGAAATAAGAAGAATTTCAAGTGCTATAATTGTGGCAAGAAAGGGCACGTCAAAAAGGATTGTTGGAGTAAAAGAAAGAATGGAAACCTTGAGCCATCAAATGCTCAAGGGAATGTAGCAAGTATCCCTGATAATGGTGAAGTCTTATACAGTGAGGCTACAGCAGTAATTGAAGGTAGAAAGCAGTTTTCTGACGTTTAGTTATAGACTCAGGAGCAACATGGCACATGACATCTCGAAAAGAATGGTTCCACAAATATGAACCAATCTCAGGAGGTTATGTACACATGGGGGATGATCATGCTTTGAAAATCGCTGGTATTGGTACTATCAAAATAAAAATGTTTGATGGTACAGTTCGCATTATTCAGGAGGTATGACATGTGAAGGGCTTGAGGAAGAATCTACTATCTTTGGGGCAAATAGACAGTCTTGGATGCAGGATCCATGTCGAAAATGGGATCATGAAGTGCGCTTGTGGTTTTGAAGGCAGAAAAGATTGCAGCAAATCTATTCATGCTTAAAGGGGAAACACTACAGGAAGTTGATGGGTGTGTCGCATCAACCAATAAAGGAGAAGAATCAACAATGATGTGGCATCTCAAATTGGGCCACATGTCAGAACGAGGTTTGAAGATTCTCTCCGATAGAAAGTTGCTTCCAGGGCTCAAATCGGTAAATCTACCTTTCTGTGAGCATTGTGTTATAAGTAAGCAGCATAGATTGAAGTTTAGCAGATCTGATGCAAGGAGTAAAGGCATTTTAGACTTGATTCATTCTGATGTATGGGAATCACCAGAAATTTCACTAGGAGGTGCAAAGTACCTAGTGTCATTCATTGATGATTACTCTAGAAGATGTTGGGTATATCCGATCAAGAAGAAGTCAGATGTCTTTCAAGTATTCAAAGACTTTAAAACGCAGGTGGAACTTGAATCTGGGAGGCAGATTAAGTGCTTAAGGACGGATAATAGAAGAGAGTATATAGACGGCAAGTTTCTTGCACTTTGTAAGCAAGAAGGTATCAAAAGACAGTTCACAGTCACATACACGCCTCAACAAAATGGAGTAGCAGAATGGATGAACAGAACTCTTGCAGAAAAGATAAGAGCTATGTTGAATTCTGCAGGTCAATCCAACTCCTTTTGGGCAGAAGCAACCAAAACTGCATGTTATGTGGTAAATCGGTCACCATCAACGGCAATTGAGTTAAAGACACCGATGGAGATGTGGACTGGTAAGCCAGCAGATTAATCTACTTTACATTCATTTGGATGTCCTGTGTATGTGATGTACAACGTCCAAGAAAGATTAAAGTTGGATCCAAAATCCAGGTGTATATTCTTGGGATATGCTGATGGTGTCAAGGGGTATCGCTTGTGGGATCCCACCACCCGCAAGCTTATAATCAGCAGGGATGTGATCTTTGCCGAAGATCAACTACAAAGAAAAGATGAAGACGGTAGCACGTCGAATGAGAATTTAGAGACTACAACAGTTCAGGTGGAAAATAATCAAGTACAAGAAATTTTAGATTCTACTGAAGCAGCGCCACAACACGAGGTATAGGAACCAGTTGAATCTAAGGCTCCATAAGTACGTCGGTCAACTCGTGAAAGAAGGCCACCAACTTGGCACTCAAAGTATGTTACTGAGAGTAATGTTGCATACTGCCTTTTAACGAAGGATGGAGAACCATCAACTTTCCATGAAGCTACAAGTAGTTCAGATGCACTTCTATGGATGACAGCAATGCAGGAAGAAATTGAAGCTCTACATAAGAACATGACTTGGAAACTAGTATCATTACCACGTGGAAGAAAAGTCATTGGTAACAAATGGGTCTACAAGATCAAGCGAGATAGCAATGACCAAGTAGAATGATATCGTGCAAGATTGGTAGTGAAGGGATATGCTCAGAAAGAAGGTATTGATTTCAATGAAATATTTTCCCCAGTAGTACGACTTACAACAATCAGAATAGTATTGGCTATGTGTGCTATGTTCAACTTACATATAGAGCAGTTGGATGTAAAAACTGCATTTCTTCATGGAGAACTTGAAGAAGAAATCTATATGCTTCAACCAGAAGGTTTTGCTGAAATAGGCAAGGAGGAGTTGGTTTGCAAGTTGAACAAATCTCTATACTGTCTCAAACAGGCGCCGAGGTGTTGGTATAAGAGATTTGATTCCTTCATTATTAGCCTTGGATATAACAGACTCAGTTCAGACCATTGTACATACTACAAAAGGTTTGATGGGGATAATGGCTTTATTATCTTATTGTTGTGTGTGGACGACATGTTGGTAGCAGGAGCCAACAAAGATCGAATCCAAGAATTAAAGGCTCAATTGGCTAGGGAGTTTGATATGATGGATTTGGGACCAGCAAACAAGATTCTAGGGATGCAGATTCACCGAGACAGAAATAACAGGAAGATTTGGCTCTCCCAGAAGAACTACTTCAATAAGATCTTGCGACGCTTTAACTTGCAAGATTGTAAGCCAATATCTACCCCACTTCCTATTAATTTCAAGTTATCCTCAAGTATGACTCCTAGCAATGAAGCAGAGAGGAGAGAGATGTCTCAAGTATCGTATGCATCAGCAGTGGGAAGTTTGATGTTCGCTATGATATGTACAAGACCAGACATTGCACAAGCAGTGGGAGCAATCAGTCGATTTATGGCAAATCCTGGTGGAGAGCATTGGAACATAGTAAAAAGGATCCTTAGATACATCAAAGGAACCTTAAGTGCTGCATTTTGTTTTGGATGATCAGAATTAACTATCAGAGGTTATGTGGATTCAGATTTTGCAGAAGATCTCGACAAAAGTAAATCCACTACGGGCTATGTGTTTACACTTGCAGGAGGAGCTGTAAGCTGGATTTCTAAATTGAAAACTGTTGTGGCTTTATCTACAACAAAAGCAGAATACATGGCAGCTACACAAGCTTGCAAGGAAGCAATCTGGATTCAAAGGTTATTGGAGGAACTCGAGCACAAGCAGGAGAAGATTGTTTTGTTTTGTGACAGTCAGAGTGCCTTGCACATCACAAGAAATCCAGCCTTTCATTCCCGAACAAAGCACATAAAGGTTCAATACTACTTCGTTCGAGAAGTAGTAGAGGAAGGAAGTGTGGATATGCAAAAGATTCACACCGATGAGAACCTAGCATATGTAATGACAAAACCAATCAACCCTGACAAGTTTGTATGGTGTCAATCCTCATATGGCCTACCAGAGACGTAAGCAGCAAGACTTGAGCAAAGGCAATTGGAAGAACTAACCGTGAAAAATGACTTCAAGTGGGAGATTGAAAGACAAGTGTGAAGCCATTTTCACAATGTCAAAAGAGATGGCTTAATTGATGGAATATTATTGCAATTCAATGGTTGCTCACCTACCATTAAAAATGGGAGAAGAGACAGATGTAAGCGCTTATGTCATCTCTCCAAATAGTAATATTTTCTTCTCTATAAATAGAGAGATCATTTGCTCATTTCCATCATCCCATTCCAAAATCTCATATATTCTAAGCGTTCAAAGCTTCCCCACTTAGAAATAGTTATTTCCTCATTGTGAGAGAGGTTATTTGTATTCTTCTATTATAAGAGAGAGAGGTATATTGTTCTTTCCTTGTATTTAAAGAGAAGTTGTAAATCTTTTGATATAGTGAATTCCTTTCGGCCTTTGCCCGTGGAGTAGCCCGTAATCATTTTGGATGAACCACGTAAATACTTGTGTCCATTTTATCTTCATTCTCTCAATTTTACTTTGATTATGTATTAGCTTCAACCCATAAATTTCCTAACACTTATTTATTTTATATTTTTAATTTTATATCAAATTAATAATTAATATATTATTATATATATATAATAATTTTATATTATTTATATTTTAAATGGATAAATCTTTAAAAATTATTTTGAATATGTATAATATGCTGATGACTTCCTATCAATTCATTAAAACGCTGATGTCTTAGACAAAAATTGAATTTTTAAACGATTTAATGTGATAATTATAACACATTAGTTAAACGAATTTATTCAAATCATTGACATGTTGGCTTAATCGTGTTCATTATCTTCTTTGGGATGTATTATGTCACATCACAAATTGTTACATGGTGGAAATAAAAATACATCAATAATTTTATAGGGTGAGAGTCTTATTTATTATTATTATTATTATATTCGTATTATATTCATATATATAAATTAATAAAATATTTTTTTTAATAATTATTAAACTTTAAAAAAAATATGCATATTTTTTAGCTAAAAAATATTATATTCTAATAATATTTTTCTCATATAATAATAAATAAAAAAATAATTTTTTTTGAAAATAAATTTTGCTATTATTATTATTATAATAATAATAAGTAGTAAGTAATTATATTTAAATTCTATTTTTATATTTTATTTGAATATTAATATTTGCATTTTTTTAATCCATACAAATAGATAAGAAAATATTTATAAAAAAAAACTCTGTCTATATATATATATTAACTATTTAATAATAAAATTTATAAATTATAAAATATATATGAAAAAAAGAGGTTAAAGATTAAATTTTAAGATCAAATGATATTAATTAATGTAGATTAAATTTGTGACTTGAAATGAGTGATAGTGAATCTCATTTATTATCATTAAGCAAACACGCTAACAACTAATTTATCTTTAATTGTAAATTATTTATATTAAATAAATTATTGTTATTTTATATTAAATTAAAAAATCATATAATATTTTAATATTTTTATTAAAATATATAATGATTATTGCCTTATTTTTTTATAACATATATATTTTTTAAATTAAACGAATAATACTCACATTTATGTATTTTCATATTTTTACATTATCCGTATTTTATGCCAAATTTTTTATGTATTTTTATATAAAAATAAACGTATTATAATCCTATGTATGTTTGTTCGAATAATACTCATTTCATATTTTGCTAATTATCATAAGAGTGGCTCTATTTTTAGAGCATAAAACAATAATATTATAACAATATATTTATTTTTAAAAATACTAGATTAAACAAAATTTTAAATAGCTTTATTAGTAATATTTTGTGCTCTAAAAATAATAAGTATTTAATATCCAATAAATAACTAAATCTCAAAAACAACATTTTAAATTAATTATATATTTGGCATTTTAGTTTTTAAGGGATATTGTCCTTAACAATTACAACAATTTTAAATTTAAAACAATCATTCTTATTTAATAAAATTATTATTGTGGCCACCCAAAATTTGTATTATTAGTATTTTTTAAAGTTCAAAAGTAGATTGTTTTGATAGAATAAATTTCAAATTTTTTTATAAAATAAAGTTTTTTATATTATTAAGCTCATGTGATATTATATTATGATAATAATAATATATATTATATAATTAATTTCATAACTATTAACGTAATATTTTAATTTTGTATTTATAATTATAAAATTATAATAAATATTCATAGATATATAATCTATATACATGGTCATTTAAAAATTATTAAAAATATATATATATATTGTGAGTGAATAATTTTTTATTTTCATTTTATAGAATAAAGTTGAAAATCAATTAAATGCACCGGTACTTTTTTCTCGAAGAAGGCATATCCCAATAAATGTCCACATGAAACACAGTAAACCATTTAAGCTGTTAGACAATTAATGTAATATTTTAATTTATTTGAGATAAAATATAAATACAATAACTTTTACTAGTGATTCAATAAGGCTTATTTTTTCCATTGTAAAACATAAATTTAAACTACATTTAAATATTATTTTTTAAAAAAAAAATACTGATAAAAACAATAGATAAAACTGTGAAGAATACCATTTTAATCACTGCTAAGAATACTGTATATTTTAAATTATAATATATATTAAATAATATGATAGTTATTAATTAGATATAAAATTATGAATATTAGTTAATAAAATAATCGTAGATTTTTTATTAAAAAATTTAATTAAATTATATTATATAAATTAATATATATTAAATTATAATAAAAAAAATACTTTTATACTATTTCACATTAGGTATTGTTGTCGTTTAGCTATTTACTTTCCCAAGTTTTTATGCAATTACAAAATAAAAAATAAAGGTGTCGGTCGGTATTTTAATAGTAATGCAACTTTTGAATTAAAAATAGTACAAAAATTACTCTAAAATATAAAATATAATGTTTGAAGTTGAAGATCATCTAAAAGCTCAATTTATTTTTGAAACAGAATGAATGATCTTAATCTTTACGTAATTCTATTTTATTTATATGGAGGTAAAAAATACAAATTATATTTTAAATCTTAATCATTATATAATATTTTAAAATTATTGATATTTTTTTTTTTTGTATGTCTAAAGAAAATGCTTGAAGATAGTAAAAATAAAATCTTTGATTTAGCATTATAGTACTTTTGGGAGTGTGATATTGATTTTCAACAAAGATTTGATATTTGGACCAAAAAAAATATTAATATTAAAATAATTTAAAGTTTATCTTATAATTAAATATTTTGATTTTTTAAAAACTAAAAAATTATTTTAATATTAATTTTTTTACTTTCTTTTAAATATATCTGTGATTGTTATTAAAATTCATAATTTATAATGTTATGGTTATTTAAATTTATATTTATTTTTATATTTAAATTAATTATATTTTAATACATTGTATAATTATCTAATAAATTGAATTATTTTTTTATTTTTTAAAATAATTTTATTATATATTAAAATTTAATTAATATAAATGTAAAAATATATATAAATTTTTATATTTTTAACCACATATTTATATCAGTTATTACTTTACCTTGCTTTCTTCGTCGTATGTGGTGGCTTGTTGCGAGTTATGATTAAATGAGCTAGTGATTGAGAATCTTGTTTTTTTTTTTTTGCTCTATTAATAATGAAGATTGACACTTGTCAGGGGATCTAACACATGCCACGTTTAGTAACCACCAATCATATCCATCAACTTGCCTTAATGGACTTAATGAGGCGTGAGCGGATAACTTGGCTTAAGTTAGAGTATTTTATATGCATCAAGAATTCAAGATTACAAAATATATTTTATCAAAAAAAAAAAAAAATTACAAAATATATTAATTACTAGTTAAATGTAAAATAATAAAATTATCAGTTATAAAAAATACTTTTTGCTCAAGTTAAGGTTATGGCTCAATCCCGGAACTCTGTTACCAGTCTCAAAATGTTATTTGTTATTCTTTAATAAATGTTGAAGGGTTAGTTACAAAATTATGTATTAATTAATATTAAAAAAAATTTAATATCAAAAAATTAATACTTGATTTATATTTGTTTACTTTAAGTCCCAAATTTGGTACTACTTGTTTATTACACTATTATCCAAAAAAAAAATTAACAAATTTAAAAACCTAGTTAAATTTTAGTTCCAAATTTTTAATTTATGATTTATTTATTAAAATATAATAAATTGGAGACATAGGTGTTATGTTTTTCTAATTTAGAACCTTTTGTTAATTAAAACATAATTTGAGGACCAACAAAGCTCTTCATCTTTAAGCAAAGGACATAAATTTTTTTTTTTTTTTATGGAGTAAATGATACCATTCTCCTTACCAAATATTGCTTTGTTTTTAACAAATATTGAATACTTGTAATTAAAAAAAAATTAATTATACTAATTTTGAATTTTGTTAGCTTAAACTAACACATTATTACTTATTTTAAAAGTAATTAATAATTGATTTAATTGCACAATATAACTCTTTTCATACATAAAATTTCATTTTTAACCTCTTAACCAGTGCACATATATTTTTTTATAACGTAAAATAATATATATTTTTCTTAACAAAAAAATATATCCATATATTTTTTTAAAACTTAAAAAATACATATTTTTAAGATGTTAAAAATAATATTATTTAAATAAATGAATCATATATGTATCAAACCGATAATAATTTATGGTAAAGTCCCTTTATTTGTAGTGTTGTCAATTTTTTTCCATTGAAATTAAATAATCGTGAAAAAAATTCAAATTTTTCATCAATGGGATAACACGATGAACAAAATCTCTCTGTCCCATTAAATCTTCGAACCTAAATTTCTTAAAATTTTATATAATTTTTTATGTATTTACTTAACAAAATACAACAATATAATTCAAAATATATTTTATTTTGATTTTTTTCAACCATCAAAATAAATAATTTAATTATATCAATAATTTATACTTAATATTTAATATATATTAAATATAATTTTAAATTTATGTTATTTTTTAACATAAATTTTATAAATTTAAAACATAAAATAATAATTAAACATATATTTATTTAAAATAACATAAATTTTATAAATTTAAAACATAAAATAATAATTAAACATATATTTATTTATTAGTAAAAAATATTTGATCCAACAAATTGTTTACAACTCTGTACTCGTCTTATCCTGGCAAATTTTTAACGCAGGAATTAAAATGTCAAACCCATTGTTAATCCACCCCATTTCTAACATTTGTTTGAAGTCAAACATCTTATTTTACTAGTGAGACTATGTTGATGTAGAAACTGATTACTTATTTGACAAGATATTTAAAAAATAATTAATAAAATGTATGTGCAAACGCATATGTTTTATATATCATATTCAATTTTTAAATTTTTAATTAAAAACTTTAAAAATATATATTAAAATTGATATAACATATAATTTAAATAAATAAAATAATTGAAACTTTTACAAATAAAACTAAAACTAAGCAATCTGTTTATTATATTTGATATAATATACAGACAATTTATATAATACGTAAAATCGTAAGGGCTCTGTCACACATTGTTGAGAAAGGAGAATTATAATAGTTTATAAGTATAAATTTTATTCTTAGTAATTGATTTAACTTGTATATTTTTGGACAAATATTATAATTTTTTTAAATTAATAACTTAACACTAAAAGTTTACAATTTTATGTAAATAATAAAAAAAAAAATTTATCAAAATATCCCCTATCTTTTATCTTTCAATACTCCAACCTCAACGAAACTTTGATAACTCTATCAGAGCTTCAATGACCACATACTTGAAAAGAAATAAGAACATGAAAAACATAAAGAGCATATGTCTCCAAGATCCTTAGCAACATAATAGTGGCCACATCTTTGATTGGTACCTTATTTTCTTTTCTTTAGTTTTAATTTTATTTTTAAATATTTCATGATAATAAGGACATCGCACAATCTAGATTAGGGATGAATAAATTACCTATTTTATGTTTTAGTAAAAATTTATTTTATGTTAATTTAAAAAAAAAAAAAAAGATAAAAAAAATTCAATTTTTTTTTGACTAAGTGTGTGTGCCATGGCACAATAATTTGGCATAGACAAATTTTTCAATATGTGTCATGACACACAATTTTTAATGATGTGGTAGATTGGTCTTGGGAAAATGGCTAGAGGCATAAAATACACTTGTGCCTCAGCAAAAATTTACATACGTTGCAGTGGAACACTAACAAACTTTTAGCTCAGGTTGGAAAACACACTAGCACCAAGGCATAAAAAAATTCGCACCATATGAACTCAATTATCCTATTTATGATATAGAACTGCCAATGATAGTATTTGCATTAAAGATATAGAGACAGTACTTTCATGATGAAAAATGTCATACAAATATAATGTAACTTGTTACATACAAAATAAATATAAATGTAATATGTTATATATAATTATAGAAGTTAATGTAACATATTACATACAAAAAATAAAAAAAAAATTATAAATATATGTAACTTATTATATACAAAAATTGAAGTATATGTAACATATTACCTCTTTTTAATTATTATGCTCAAGGATTGATCTTCTAAATAAAATTAAGTAGTCTAGCTAAAGATCGGACATATACAATACAAATGCCTATTATTTAGGGGAGGAGCTAAAAAAAATTAAAGGGGGCTGAAATTTTTTTTAATATAAAGTAAAAAATTAGTAAGATTATAATAGATTAATTCAATACTAAATTTTTTATGTCATATTATAATAGAGACATAGAGTTAAAACTTAAAAAATATAAAGTTAACACATTATAATTAATTTATAACAAAAATTAAACAAAAATATAATAAATTAATAATTTTTAGTATTATTCATGAATAAAATAAATGTATTAACTAAAAAATATAAGCAAATAGAAAGTTCAATTAAACACACTAAAATTTATAGTTGTTAATACTAAAATAAACATATGAAAATGTTAACAGGTAAATATGATTTAGAATTTTAAACTTTGAACTATATTTAAAATATATGTTTATAAACAATATAAGACTGACCAATAATAATAAAAATAATAAATTTTTATATAAAAAATTTTTAAATAAATTCTAAAAGATTATTAAAATAAAATGTTAAATAATATAATATTAGATAAAATTAAAATTTGAGTTGAAATAAAACATGATAAACATAAACTTAAAAGTTTTAATATGAAGTTTATCATATGCTTATTTTTTTAATTTTGTTTTTATAATATTGAGTTTAAAGTTAAATATTTAAACTTTTTTTTAGATTATCTCATTTAAGAAGAATTTTTACATAATATACGAGTACAATTTTATTTTTGTTACTAATAATTACCAAATACCTGAAAAAAAATATTTAACCATTTTATTTACAATTTATATCAATTTTATTCACGTATTTGTTAAATATTGTTAATATATTTTAAAATATGTAAATAAAAATTATACACAATATATTATTACAAATAAAATATTTATTTAATGTTAAAAATATACATATGATTAATTTTTTGTAAAAAAATTAGCCGGTTCTGCAACCCCCACCCAACTCCCTCTATCCTCCGCCCATGCCAGTATTCCTTCAATTAAAAGAGTTTCTTATAAAGTTGATGCAACTCTATCAAATCTATACTTTATATTTCAAAGCTTTTTTAGGCAATGTGTTGAACAATACCTTCAAGTACAGGTGTAATATCTGGTCAAAAAAGAACATAATAATGAAATGAAACAAATCAAAGTGCATCTAGAAATTTCACGTGAACAATGTGGGATATGGAACTAACCCACCCCAACAATGAATTCATTGAGCAACAACAATAACCCCATGCATTGCTCAAATTAGAGAAAGGATAACAAAATGATCGACAATTGTGATACACAAGTTGAAGTGAATGAAGTTTTTGGGCTAATTGCCCAAAACTTTCCCGTCTGCACAACATCTATTATGGCTATCACATCATATATTTGGTAGTATAAAACATGATAACATGAGACAAATTATGGAAATGCACATTGTATGCCACTAAGTAAATTTTGAATTTGATGTCATTAAATCCTGCCAGCCTAAATAACTTCAACTTGACATCCAACAAGGACAAGAAAAAAGATGATTCATCATTTTAGTCCAGTATGCTAAAAAAAGCAAGAATAACCTTAGAGGTAGCAAAGTGGATTTGTGACATTACGCATTTCCTAACCAATGCTAGTATACAAAACATAGTGTTGGAGGTCTTGAGAATGAAGATAAAATGTTTGAAATTTTGAAACAAGTTGTACCTAATGCGAAAATATTAGGCAGATTTGAAATTTTTAAGAGGTTAACGATGATTCAATCTTCTTTATCATTATCCCATTCAACCACTTTGATCTCTCCACTTCTAGTTCCGGTGGCGGCAGTGGAAAAATTTATAATTGAAATCTACCCACTTCATTTTTCCCTTAGCTTTAGACCAGAACAAATCAAACTCACCAAAAATCATGACTTTCTTCTTCTTACCTGAGCTTCTTAAAGCAAAATCAAGCGAAAACAAGCTCTTAACAGTCCCATTATCAATGGTAAAAGAAATCAGGAACATAACAAGAAGAATGTAACTACAGAAGATGAACAAGAGCAAGCTTACAAAGTAGAGAAAATTCAAGTACACGAGTGAAGAAGAAAAGAATAACAGAGAGAGAGAAACTAAATAGTGCGATATTTCTCATTAATTTTGATTTGTTACATCATTAGCTATTTATAGCAACACTTCTATTTGTTACAACAAATCATATTTCAACACCTATTATTTTCTGTAACAAACTTCCAACAAACCGACATTACAAACTTTACTAAACTTAACAATACAACATGTCATTACATAAAGCAAAACTAACTATGTCAACATGAATTGAAGATGGCTAGACTCTTTTGAAAAAGGCTCGGCTCACATGTGTGTGTAAGCTTTATAGGTATGCTACCTATGACTGTGGCACTTGTAGCACCAGTTTGCAACCCATCAACAACTTTATATTTTTGTTTGCAATTGTCACTATTACTACTATCTGTACACAGCACAGCCTTATCATCCCCTCTCAAACTTAGTGGAAGTTGAATAACACTAAGTTTGGAGCGCATGTTGAGAAACGTTTGAATAGACAAAGGCTTAGTGAGAATATCAGCTGGTTGCTCAGTGGAAGGGATATGATGAACAAGAAACTCACGCAGAAGTACCTTTTCTCTAAGGAAATGCATGTTTAGCTCTACATGCTTTGTCCTAGCATGAAGCACAAGATTTGCAGCGAGACTAACAGCACTGAGGTTATCTCACCATAACACTGGAACAGCTGGTGAACATATTCTCATTTCTCTAAGTAAAGCTTTGAGCCATAATACTTCAGTGGCTGCATAAGCTAAAGCTCTATACTTACCCTTAGTGCTAGAGCGAACTACAACAGACTGCTTTCTAGAACTCCAAATAATGGGATTGGCACCAAGAAAAATACACATTCCTGAAGTAGAACGTCTATCATCAGGGCAGGCCCCCCAATCAGCATCAGCAAAGCCTGTGATGACAAGAGGTGCTGACGGCTTGAAAACAATGCCATGATGAAGAGCCTCTTAAAGAAACCTTAGGATGCGCTTAACAGCACACCAATGAGATTCAATAGGTTTAGACAAAAATTGACAAGTCTTATTAACAACATAGGAAATGTCAGGTCTAGTCAAGGTAATATACTGTAAAGCACCAACAATACTTCTATAAAATGAAGGATTATCAAGAAGTGTACCATCAGCTCCAGATAACATAGGAGATGTAAGCATAGGTGAACCAATTGGTTTACAAGTCTCCATTTTAGCTTTAGTAATCAACTCAAGAATATACTTGGTCTGTGTTAATAATAAATCACCATTAGGTAAGTCAGAAATCTCAATACCAAGAAAGTAGTGAAGTAAGCCCATATACTTTAAGGAGAAGGTGGAATTAAATGTATCAATGAAAGCTTTAATAGCAACTTCATCACCACCAGTAATGATGATATCATCAACATAAACAAGGAGGTACATAGGAATGACTTGATTAAAGTTGCAGAAAAGAGAAGAATCAACTCTTGACTTGGCAAAGCCTATAGAACACAAAGCTTGAGAAAGAGTGTCAAACCAAGCCCAAGGTGCCTGCTTAAGACCATAAATTGCTTTATGTAATTTGCACACATAGCTAGGAAATCTAGAATCCTCAAAGCTAGGAGGCTGAGCCATATATACTTCTTCAGTAAGCTTGCCATTTAGAAATGCAGTGTTAATGTCCAATTGGTGTAACTTCCAACCTTTGGACAAAGCAAGAGTGGGAAGAACTCTTATAGTAGATGGCTTAGCAACAAGACTAAAAGTTTCTTAAAAATCAAAACCTGGTTGTTGATCAAAGCCTTGGGCTACAACCCTTGATTTCCTCTTGTCAAGTTCACCAGTCCTAAGCTTTTTGACATGCCATATCCATTTGGAGCCAATCACCTTTCTATTAGAAGGAGGTGGAACCAACTCTCATGTATGATTCCTAAGAAGAGCATTATATTCTTCTTCCATGGACTTTTTCTAATTAGGATGACTTAAAGCTTGCTTAATAGTCTGTGGTTCATGGATAGAGAGATCGAGCACATATGCTTTGGGCTTATGAATGCTATGTTTACTTCTTGTAAGCATGGGATGAACATTAGAAATAAAAGGAGGAACAATGGAAGCAGACTCAGGTCAGGTTGAAACAGAAGGTGATAAAGAAAGATTAGAGAAAAAGTGATTATTTACTAAAAAAGGAACAATGCTTTGAGACGGAAAGGAACTAGATAATGACATAGTAGAAGAAGAAGACAATTGGAAGGAGTACAAATAGAACTAGAAGTTTTAGAAGTACAAGTAGGAATAGGACAAGTCAAATGTGTAGTGGTTCGAGACACACCAGACTGAATAACAGGCAACACTGTTCTAACAGTGTGAGAACAAGTCATAGAAGAAATAGATGAGTGCGCAGAACAGGGGTGGCAATTTCTGATACGATACGATAGCACGATCCGAACACGATACGACACGAATTTTTTTTAGTAAGAATTGATCAGTAATTTTTTTATGTTCTTAAAGGTTTTGTTATTTCTTACTATTATAAATAAGTAATACAAAAAAAATTCAAGTAAATTTTTTAATGTGCCAACTAACACGAAAATACGACACGAATAACACGAACAAACATGACACGAACACGACTAATACGACACGATTAACACCCCTAGCGCAGAAAAAGGAAAGATGTTTTCATGAAAAGTAACATGTCGTGAGACATAGAGTTTGCCATTATTACTAAGACATTTATACCCCTTGTGTCTTGGAATATAGCCCAAAAATGTACATGGTTCTGATCTAAATTGCAACTTATGAGTATTGTAGGGTCTGATAAAGGGAAAACAAAGACAACCAAACACTTTGAGAAAGTCAAAGTTGGGTTTGACATGAAACAACTTTTCCAAAGGAGTGGAATTATTTAAAACTGGTGTTGGTAATCTATTTAGAATAAAGATTGTGGCATAAAAGAACTCATCCCAAAAGGATAAAGGTAAGGATGCATGAGCAAGCATAGCTCAACCTTGATCAACAATGTATCGATGCTTTCTTTCAGCTAAATCGTTTTGTTCATGAGTATGTGGACAAAAAGTTAAATGAACAATACCACACTGAGTGAAGAATGAAGATAAAGCTTGAAATTCTCCACCCTAATCTGATTGAAACACTTTGATTTTAGCACTAAACTGAAGCTCAATCATTACTTTGAATTGAAGAAAAGCATTATAAACTCCACTTTTGTTCTTTAGAAAATAAATCTAAGTAAATCGTGAATATTCATCAGTGAAATGAATATAGTACTTGTAACCATTTCTGGATACCACAGGAGATACCCACACATCATAATGAATTACAGCTAAAGGTTCAGTTGCAAAAGAGTGAGAGGAGTGAAAATGAAGCTTATGTGATATCCCAAGAGAGCATGCACTGCATTTAACTTAGACTGCTTTATTATCATCAAAAGCAACATTACAACTAGTTAACACTTTCTTTTATCACTTGTACAGAAGCATGAGCTAGTCTATTGTGTCATGTAAGCAAATTAGAGACACTAATAACATGTGCTTGAGTATTCATGATATTTACAATTGAATAATCTAAAGAAGTATTACAAGCATTACTTGTACCAGAGAGATGGAGATCAAACACATACAGTCCATTATGAGTTTTGCCCTGCAGCAGCTCCTGTTGTGTTGCCTTGTCCTTCACACAACAGAAAGTGTCATGAAACTTAAAATAAACACCATTATCCTTGCAAAATTGAGCAATACTTAGCAAATTCTTTGCTATATCAAGAACATGTAATATGTGATGAAGAACTAATGTTTGCTTATCATTCATTTTTGAAACAAAAGTTGAAGAGCCAGTATTAGCTATAGAAAGACCCTTACCGTTGCCAACAATCAACTGCTCAGTTCCAGTATAAGGAGTTGACATGGAAAGATTTTCTGGATTTGTAGTCACATGATGGGTAGCACCAGAGTCTGGATACCACAAGGGCTCTGGAGAGGCTTCAGGTGCTCCTAATATAGCAACTGCTTGATCGGAGTGAAAAGGATAATAAGTTGCTGGATTAAAACTATCGGATGCTAGGATAGCACTTATAGGATAGGTGGGCATAGACAGTGGATAATGTGACATATTTGCTGACATAGGAGAAGGGAAAGGATTTATAAATAATAATTGTTGATGTTGTTGGGGAGGTTTATTAGGTTGAGTCTTAGCAAAAGGATTGTGTGACTGCTTTGAGTTAGATGAATCTCCAGAAAATTGAGAATATGTATTAGTTAATGACTGAGGAACAAAGTTAGGATCAAATCTAAACCAGCAGCGATTGACAAGATGACCTTGCTTTCCACATAATTAACACACATGCTTTCCATTGTTGTTTGTACTACGACCTCTACCTCCATTTGAAGATCCACGTCCTCTTCCAAATATTCCAGGAAAAGGATAACTAAAAGGAAATGAAGGATTTAATTGCATACTTCCACTAGGCATAAATCCAAAGTTCAACAAAGAAGATCTACCTCCATGAACAAGTTGTTAAGTTATAGAAAGAAGATCTTCATTTTGTGGTCTTTGCACAATTTGTGAAGATTGAGTGCTCGACTTACCAGACAGACTTTGTTGTGCAAGATTAGTTGTAGGCAACATAGTATCTTTCACAAAATTTCTTGAATCTAACCAATTCTTATGACTCAAAAGAAGAGAAGTAGCTTCAGCCACTGAAACTATTTCAGTTTGCATTTTAGAAGTGATTATAGAAACCACAGACTCAAAATCTCTGTCTAAACCAGCAATTAGATGAAGAACTTTGTCCTCCTCACTAACTTCATAACGAACAGATTCTAGTTGATCTGATAACTCTCTCAATTTAAGAACGTATTCATTGATACTTAAAGCATCTTTAACCATTATGTGCAATTCTTGCTTTAGTTGAATGATTCTTGATTTAGATTTAGATAGAAAATATCTATCTAAACCATTCCAGGCCTCCTTTACTGTTTGAAAACCTAAAATATGCCTCAAAACTTCTTGATCTATACAATTTATGAACTAGCTTCCAATCATTTGATCCTGCTTGTTCCATGTTTTATAAACTGGATTAATCTGGCCATTCATCAATAACATTGATGGTCCATCATTAGTGAGAAACTTTTCCAAGTCTAAACTGCACAAAATCTTTATTATTTGTTGCTAACTAGAAAGTTTGATCTATCTAGTTTAATTGCAGTAATGTGATTCTGAAAATTAATAATATTATGATCAACTTGATCCATAGTAGGTGCATAGATAGGATCTTCTAGAATCTTACTTGAAACTTCTTCCATTATTGAAGCTACAAAACTTTATGCTCTGATACCATAAAAGAAATCAGGAACATAACAAGAAGAATATAACTACAGAAGATGAACAAGAGCAAGCTTATAAAGCAGAGAAAATTCAAGTGCATGAGTGAAGAAGAAAAAAATAACAGAGAGAGAGAGAAACTGAATAGTGTGATATTTCTCATTAATTTTGATCTGTTACATCATTAGCTATTTATAGCAACAATTCTATTTGTTATAACAAATCATATTTCAACACCTGTTATTTTCTGTAACAAACTTTCAATAAACTGACATTACAAACTTTGTTGAACTTAACAATACAGCCTGTCATTACATAAAGCAAAACTAACTCTGTCAACTTGCATTGAAGATGGCTAGACTCTTTTGAAAAAGGCTCGGATCACATGTATGTGTAAGCTTTATAGGTATGCTACCTATGATTGTGGCACTTGTAGCATTAGTTTGCAACCCATCAACAACTTTATATTTTTGTTTGCAATTGTCACTATTACTACTATCTGTACACAGCACAGCCTTATCAAGTGGGTTCAAATCGATTGGAAAATGTTGCCACGTAGATGAGAACGATGGGTTCTAAGTAGGTAGAGGGAAGTGGCTGACGATGGGCTGGTAGCTATTATATAGATTTAGGTTTAAAGTGAATAATATCATATTATATATTAAAATGAGGCCTATATATAATATTAGAGCATGGTCCAATCACAAATATAGCTAACGAAAATGTCAAGCCTTATGCTATAAGTAATTGTGACAGTCGTGAATTCCTTAAGTTGAAATCCATTAGTCTTGAGTTCTATAGACATGGCAAGCAACCTTTTAGATGAAAGCCTATGAGCAAAATCATGTGAATTTAAATTTAAATAGATAATATTATATCATGTGATAGAATAAGACATTATAAATTATCTATTAATCTAATATATAAGAAAATAAATTAAATTAATAATATATTCATATTTATAATTAAATTAAAGTATTTGATAAAAATATCTAAAATTTATTAATTTTATATTTGTTTATGTATAATAACAATATGATAATAATTCATATTATTACAATGTTTTTAATTATCTCATTTATATATATATATATATATAGTTTATGTTTTATCATTCTCCCAAATTTTTTTTGTTTTTGATTTTTGTTGATTTTTTTACATCATTAAATATTAAAATATTTTATAATAAATATTATTTTTTTAGTTTTATTATTTACTGTTTAGATATTTTCAATTTTTTTAAGTTTGTTTATTACATTAATAAATTATAAAATGTTCTTATAATAAATATATTTTTTATAAATAATTATTTTAATTATTTTATTATATATTAATTTTACATTATTAATTACCTTATATTAATAAATACCAAATGCATGTAATAAATTCTTATGTTAAATAATTGTTTTGATAATTTTAATAAGTGTGAACTTTGATAATTATTTTATCTCTTTTGTATAAAAAATGATAATTAATTATATATATATATATAATAATATATAATATATATAATAAATACAAAATAATGATATAATAAGTATTTTTTTTTTGTGAATAATTATTATTTTAATTTTATTATGTATTAATTTTATATTATTACTTATGAATAATTATTTTATATCAATAAATATTAAAATATTCTTATAATTAGCTAAATTAGGAAATGAACAATATTTTGTCATTCCCTCAAATTTTTTATTTTTCTTAAACACTAATAAATATCAAAATATCTTACAATAAATATATTTTTTATGAATAGCTATTTTGTAGTTTTATTATGTACCATTTTGATTATTATTCTTTTTTTTTTTTGGCACAAATAAATATCTAAATATTATTATAATAAATACATTTTATAAATAGTTATTTTGATAGTTTTTTGTGTGTCATAAGTTTACATTATTGCATATTATTATTTATGGATAATTATTTTATATTAATAAATATTAAAATGCTCACGTAATAAATACACTTATGATAATAATCATTTCAATAGGTCTATTATGTATTAATTTCATAATTATTTTATGTCTTCTATATTAAAGCGTGAATTGATATTTTTAGTACACAAAAATATATATATCAAAATAGTTTATAATAAATATATTTTTTATTAATAGTTATTTTGATAACAACATTAATTTTATATTAGTACTTATGGATAATTATTTTACACAAGTGAATATTAAAATGTCTTTATAATTAGCATGAATGAGGGGATAAACAGTATTTTATTATTCTCTTAATTTCTTTTATTTTTTATACACTAATAAATATCAAAATGTCTCTGTAATAAATAAATTTTTATGAATATTTTTTTATTATCAAAATGTCTTTGTAATAAATAAATTTTTATGAATATTTTTTTTATTAATTTTGTTGTGTATTATTTTAATTATTTTTTAGTACATCAATAAATATATAAATACTTCTCTAATATATATGAACACTCCTATATATATAGAAATACTCCTATAATATGAATAATAATTTTATTGTGTGTAAACTTTACATTATTATTTATAGGTAATTATTTTACACCAATAAATACTAAAATATTCTTATAATAATTATCAAAATATCTTTATAATAAGTACACTTTTTATAAATAATTATTTTGATAATTTTATTGTATATAACCATATATTATTACCCTTAAATAATTATTTGAATCATATTAAGGGTTACATGTCATGTACTTAATGCTTGCCTATTTAATTAATGGATAGTGATTTGTCAATTTATTTATGAGCAAATAATATTTATATTAAAATAATTATTTTTGTATCTCATGTATTATATCAATTAAAAAATTCAATTAATAAAAGTAAGTTAAAAGAAAAATTATATATAAAAACATTTTTTTCAAAATAAATAATTTTTGAACAATACCAATTATTATTTGACAGTTAACAATATTACACACCAATCAAATTTAAATAGTTGATAATTTTTTATGTTTTTTTTCAGAAGTAATATCAATAGTTTAAACTAAGTATTGAATAATACAAAATATAAGAATAAAAAATAATATATAAGCTAATAAATTATTTATAAATCACATATTGATTTAAATAATTTTTTAAAGTAAATAAATTTAATAATATAATTATATTATATGTAGTAATTCTTGCATACTAATTATAATAAAAATATATAATTTGTTTATCTTATAAAAAAAGTACTTTTATGGTATCTAAAGCTTATGGAGATATTTTAGTTCTTAAGCTTTCAATGAGTACATTTAATCCTTAAACTTTGATTGTTTGGGCTATCATATACAAAAATAGATTTTAAATTATTTTAATTTGGACACTTTAATGAATAAATTTTACTAATATGTGACACTTTAATCCTTAAATTTTGGACTAAAGTGTATATTTTTTTTCTTCTTAAAAAAATATAATCTAAATATATTAGTTAAAAATGTAAGGACTAAAGTGTCCCAAATAACTACATGTGACAATGTAGTTTATTCTTGTTAAGAAGCAAGTGCTTTCATAGTTATTTCAACATTCTACATTCATAATCTCATGCTCATATTAATACTAACAACTTTATTTAATATATGCAAAGTTGCTCCATACATATAATATTACTCACAAAATTTCATAAAAAATAATATAAAAGTTTAAGTTTAACTTTATTTTAGCCAATCAGTGATGAAAATTAAGTTGAAATTTGTCTAAATTCGTAAAATTAACATTGCTATGTTCACATCCACAATGATCGTGTGCAATAAAGAAAAAAAAAATGCACAAATTGTTCTTGTATTCTCGTTTTATAAGATAAATACTTTTAACTCACTTATGTTTCACAAAAATACTTTTTTTAAATATGTGTATTTTAAGTCCATAATATTAATTAAATTATATAAAAGATTTAAATAAGTATTAAAAAAGGATTAAAGATGCATGTTTACATATATTATGTGATTCAAATGTACCTATTTTAAAAAAATTAAAATGCACATATGATGTTATTGTGCATTTCTTTAAAAAAAATAGTATTAAATCATTGTATCCATAATTTTTTTAATAAATATTTTGTTACAAATTTGACCAAGTTGAAACAATTTATTGAGTTCAATATAATTAGCCAACAAAAGAAATTTTGAGTTCAATGATATTTTTTGCTTTAAACACTCCACTTAATATGTGTTTTTAGTTTTTAGTTTTTAATTTTGAAACTATATATTATTTTGGTCTATTAATATCAAATTAAAAATAACATATTTAATTTAAAAAACAAATAAAATTTATTTTTAAAATCTATTAAACTATAACAAATGAATAATTTTAATATATTTTGAGAATGTCTACCAAATACGGAAGGAAGTTATATAAAATAAGATAATGTTATTTTACTAAAAATATTGACTCTTTGTACCATTTATGCGATTACAACTACGTTATGCCCGTTACGGTTTTTCGCTTTCACGCCCGTTCCTGCTTGTCCCCATCGAGCAATCCAAACACCCTAATCTCTTAAACCCCATAAACCCTAGCGTTTTTTTTTTGTGTCGGTACTCTGCTATTATTTTTGAAACGTTTGATGTTAGGTTCTTAGATTGGGCGTGGAATTCTGACTTGTGTTTCACCATTTCTCTAAGAAATTATTAACACTGGAAAATTATGGAGATTAATAGATCTGATGGTCGCACTCCGAACCAGTTGAGACCATTGGCTTGTTCTCGGAACGTACTCAACAGGGCTCATGGCTCCGCCAGTTGGTCTCAAGGTATCAATCTTAGCTTCTGCACCATTATATTTTTTCTCAATGGGTACTTCACATTGAATTGCATGTTAGCTCACTCTCTTTAACGGGTTGGTTTTCCCAGTTTATTCAATTTATGAAAAATCATTATTCTTGTTTGTTTTTTGTTTTTTCCTTTTTTCCCTTCAATTGGTTTTTCACCTGTTTTTAAAAAAATTAATTGAACATTTTAGGTGTTTAAATTGTCATTCATTGGTTGTTTCCATAGGAGATACCAAAGTTCTTGCTGCAGTTTATGGACCAAAAGCAGGAACCAAGAAAAATGAAAACCCTGAGAAGGCTTCCTTTGAAGTTATTTGGAAGCAGAAAACAGGGCAGAGTGGTATACCATTGATCTCGTATTATTCCTTGTTAACATATATTCTCTATTGCTATGTTTGTTTTTGTACAAAGAGATTATTTAATCTTCAAATTGTTCTGTCAGCCTGGTTCGTTGACAATTATCAGTAATATTATGTTATCACATGTCCTTTGTATATATAATTAGATTTCTTGGTACTTCGGAAATTTGAGGACACAAGCACTCAGTTGATAGAAGTGACTTGCTTGAATACCAAAATTTTAAAGCAAAAGAGAGAATCGATTTTCTTGTCATTTATAAGCAAAATAGAGCTTCTCTATGCAAAGTTGATCATGTGTATTATTCTAAGTTTTTTTTTTTTGTTATTGTACCTATTAAAAGTTTTTGAATTAAAGAAATGAATCGTATTTAAATGTATCTCATCCAACTTAGCTTGTTTATACATCTCAAGATTCCATCCATCTCTTTCCTCGTGATTATTTTATTGCAAATGTCCATCGTGTAAGATATAAAATTTCATTATGTGTATAAACTTCATTTACAAGGAAGGTATTTTCTTTTATTAGTTTTCACATCTCTTTCATGCATTAGGACAATTGGAAAAGGAGTATGAGATGATATTAAAGAAGACATTGCAAAGTATATGTATTTTAACCATCAATCCAAATACAACGACTTCAGTCATAATACAGGTGCATTTTTCCCTCTTTATTTCATGCAATGTTTATGTTCTTGATGGGTAGAAATTTTATCTGGCTACCATTGATGAATGCAGCCTTAGGAAGTGTTGGGTTTGATATTTAAATTGCTCTCTCCAATCTGTGAAACGCTGATAGTTATAAGTGTAATGTTCTTATTGTTTCTTTAATTCTTTTAAATGCATCTAAATTATATCTGGATTCAGTTTCTTTGATTTGAGCAGACAGATATGTAGACTTGATTACCTAGCTTTTTACTTTTGAACATCTTCTATTTATGCTGCAGGTTGTCAACGATGATGGTGCAGTATCCTTCACGCTTATATTTTCTAGATAACACTATGACTGAATTTGTTTCCTTTAGTGGAGGATCTATATTGTCTGTTCTTTTAATGAGAAAAGTGAACCTGCCGAGGAGGTAAAAGAGTGACAGAGAGTATAAGAATAATCTACAGTTTCTCATGATTTAAACTTTGGACTGATGCCAATTTAAATTTAGTTGGGCATCACTGATATAATTTCACAATTATATGCAGTGAACTGAATATATGTGAGCAGGGCTGAATTTTCTTTATTGGATGACTTCTCTAACTTTCATCCATATCTTTTCACGACGTGAGCATTCTGCTATCTTTTGCATTTAAGGAAGACAATAACTCGATATATGTAGTTTATGATTGGTTAGCTTCTTTCTATTTTCTTTATCTTCTACATTAGCATGAATGCCTTGACAAAACTGTGTAGCTTCTCCCTTGTGCTATAAATGCAGCCTGTGCTGCACTTGTTGATGCAGGAATTCCATTGAAACACCTAGCTGGTAGTAAGACTTATTATTGTCTTCACAAGAAATTCCCCATTTATATCAATGCTGGTGCCTGACTGTAAGGTACTGATTTCTGCAGTTGCAATATGCTGTGGTTTGCTAGAAAGTGGGTATGTTATACTGGATCCAAACAAGCTAGAAGAGAAGGTTATTATAGTTTTTGTTTTTAAATTCTCTTGAACTAATCCTGCTTCATGTTATTTTTTGCATTTATTATTTCCACTTGGTAGTTGATATCTTTCACAACAGACATCTGTTTGATGTCTAAATCATACATGACCACTTTTTTTTTTGCCCTTTGTTATATATTTGTGCAAAGGCAGTAATTGATTTTCTTGATTTTATGATAAAAAGCTTAATACTTTGTGCACAATTCCAAAAATTGTGGTTTGCTGTGGTTGGAGAACCCTATCTTTTCTTATTTTGCATTGGTTGTGGTCGTGATTTGGTCTTTATTATTTCAACCGACTATTTTACTCCTTGAGTCAGCATTCATCATATTCCTATATTTTTTAGAAAGAAAAAAAAAATTCCATTCATGTTCCTATGTTTTGTATAAAAAAATGTCTTTCAACACCTTTCTCTTTCATGATTGCAGACAATGAAGGCGTTTGTGTATTTAGTTTTCCCAAACTCCGTTCTCTCTGTCCTTCCGGAAGGATCATTACAAGGTGAACCCATGGATCATGGGATCATCACATCTGTTACCCAAGGTGCAATGCCAGGTACTATTTATTCTTCATCCTTAAAAAATTTTCACATTATTTTCATATGAAGCATTTATTACCTTTATATAATCCCATCAGTATAATCTACCTTTTCTACGCATTCTCCCATACCATATGCTTATATGCTATAATAGGTACATGACATGACATTCTGCATATAGTGGCTACTTTGTTCTTTCCTTTTGCCCTTTGCCTTTATCCCCTCCTTCTCAAAGAAAATCTGATCTTCTGAATTACAAATTGGCTGTGTTTAAGTATATTTAAAAAATTGGGAGGCATAGCTGTTCTTAATTTTGTTTAATAGGCATGGTATAGGGCTATGTATGAGTAGGCCACTGAGTCCTCAGTTTCCGTTTCAAAGTTGATCCACTATCTCCTGAAACTGCTAGTTTGAATCCTGTACGTATGGGACAATAGTTTTAGTAGCTGAACTGATGGTATTGTTTTGCATTCTCAGTGGACGACTATTTTCACTGTTTAGAACGTGGGTGTGCTGCCTGCGCAAAGATGTCTGATTTCCTCAGGAGGAGCTTGCAACCAGAAATTTCAAGCGACTCATTTAAAGCTGGTTGATTTACAATTTTACTCTAGAGTAGCACGTTTTTCTCTGAGAATTTGTTGCAAATTTTGCTTAATATATTGACTAGCTGCTCATGTCCTCTGAATACAAAGAAACTTCAACCCTATGTATAACCTGGAAGATAGTGGTTTTTGTGCCTTTGTTCTAATTTATCTGAATTAACATGTCAATTTAATGAACTTGGCCGTGATTTGTTGTAGTCGTGGTCCGTCATTGAACTTGCAATTTGGGTAGTTGCTTGGTATAAAATTAGAAATGCTAATGAAGCATGAAAAAGGGAACAGTTCCCACGTTCTCCTGGGCTATACTTGTTTTCAAGCTTTAGGAATTTTGCATCGGTAAGCATGAATATGATGCTACTACAGATAATATGAGAGAGCTATTTTTTTTATTTATTAATAATTTGAGAAAAATATGTCATCATTTTTAATAACAATAAGAAAATCAAGTATCAAGTCACTTTTGACCAGTGTGTCACCTTCCTATATGTCTTTCATGCGAAAAGTTGGTGGATAAGTGACTTGATTTTTTTTTACAAATTTATGATAAATGTTAAATAATGTGACAGTTTATTAAATAGGACAATTGTAAGAGATTAATAGGGTTTTGATGAATAAAGGGGTTGTTGGTGAAAATGAATACATTTTAACATTGATTGCAGTTTTTTTTTTTTTTTTAATTACTGTTGGATCCTTACACACGTACGAGTTGGTAATTCAAACTTTTTGTAAGCATACAACAGTATTAATTATAAAAAAAATAATTGTTATCGTTCTTGAAATTTTTATTTTATAAATTAAAAAGAAAAAATAAAGTCTTTAAATTTTAGTTTAGGTGAAAATTTGAGATTAAAAAATGTTGTAAAATGGATTGCATGAATACTCTTGGTTAATTAATTTGTTATTTTTAATGATTTTATTAGCAGTATATAGGAGTGAAACTATGATTTAATTTTTGAGAGTTTAAATTAAAAAGTTAAGATTTCAATAAAATAAAGTGTTAATTGTCTTAATATTTATTTTTTATATATTCTTAAACAACAGTAAATTCGATACCATTAATAACATGTGTATGAATATACGAGTGTACAACATTTATAAATTATATATTAAAAGTTCAAGATTTATTTATATTAGACCCAATAATCACTAATTATCAAAGAACATGTGATTCAATGTGACAAAAAATAATTAAATAATTTAAATATTCAAATTGTGTTAATACTATGATAATCACTTTTAGCCCAAAGATATATACTCTAAATAAATGCTAAGAGGACATGAGTTTGATTCGTGTCCATTTTAGATAGAAGTGTATGAATATATAATATGTTATTTAATGATATATATAAAGGTTGTCAAAAGAATTAGGGCATTTTATAAAGAATATTCTTGGAGAATAACCATCAATTTTCTGTTGTTTATATATAAACTCGTTCATTAAATGTATAAACATAAATCACATAATTTGTTACACTTAGAATGAATAATTAAAATATAAAAATATTTATTTGATTAAAATGACGAAAAATAATTATCGAATAATAATATTGTAAAGACAATACACTGTAAAACTATCAAATGTAGCTATGCAAAATTATGATATATTAAATATAAGAATATTTTGGAATTTAGTAGTGTAAAAAAGACAACAACAATTAAATAATAAAAAAGGTCAATCTAAAAAAAAGAAAAACCAAGAACAAAATGGAAAAAAATGGGAAGAAAAAAAAAAAATAGTAATTTTACTATTCATGTCTCATTGAAGCTTTTTATATATAGTAATGACATTGCAAATTTCACATAATTTAAAGTTTAAACTATATTATGAAATTTTTTCTTTCCCAATTATATATTAGATATTTTATTTTATAAAAGGTAAACTATAACATTAATTTTTAATTTTATTTTAATCATCTTCTTAATTTTTTTAAATATAATATTATATATATTAAGTAACATATCATTATTAAATTATAAAGGTAAAATATTAAAATACTTATGAAACTAAAGGACCACTTATACTGTAACTTGTATACATATATATCAATTAAAAGGTATATTTGAAGTACATTATTAGTTGGTTGGCTAATATGTACCTTAAAAAAAAAAGTGATTAAATTGATTTCTAAATATTTTTTTTATTTTACAATTAATCATCTTAATTTTTGATAATGAATTGGTCATAAATTTTGTAAATTAGACTTTAACGATCAAAAATTAACTTGAATGGTTAATTCATCATGTTTTTTAAGATTCATTACATACTAGTACTTAAAATAATTGGACCAAAATCATAATTTTTAATTAAATAATGCTAAATAACACAAACTATAATATTTCAAGATATTTAATGATTGATAAAGATGTTAATTTGTGAGATTTTGGGGCCTATTTAAAAATAAAAAGTAAATAATTTTGTGACAAATAAGTTGTGTTTTATCATATAAAACATTTTCCGTTCAAAGAAAGAACCAAAATGAAGCCTCACCAAAGTACTTGGGCTGGGCTCGTGCAATACCTCCAGCCAGAAGAATGCAAGATCCAGCTTTCTAACCTTTCAAAGGTCAAATACGACATTTCACCTTACTGTTTGTCAGTTACTGTGATCACCGTCCGTTGCTCCCCTCCATTCTTACGAACTCTTTTTCTCAGATCTGTCTCCCACATTCAAATTGCGTGCCTCTGTGTGCGCGTTTGACAGAAATTAGCCATGGACATGGCGATTAGGTCTTTTCTTCTTCTTGCTGTACTGGTCTTTTCGTTTACGTGCCCAAGCTTTTCGCTTTATGAAGATCAAGTTGGTCTCATGGACTGGTAAGCTTCATTCTCACTTACTTCAGCTGCAATTTTTTCAATTGGAAAAATCATAAAAGACTTAGGATTCTTTGAAGACCTACTTTTACTTTCTTTCTTTTTTTCTTTGAAAGTCAAATTTTAATCATATTTTGAACTTTAAATTCATATAAGTTTCTTATTCAATGCAATCTTAGGTCGAAAATCCATAGTTTATTTATTGTTATAGAAATCAATGTCGCTGATGTTCTGTACTTTATAATCTCTGAATTTACGATGATTAATGGAATTGCTAACATAAACGAATCCGACTTCGATCAATTCGTTATTTTAAATTCCTTTAATGCTATCTGATTACAGGCATCAGCAATACATAGGGAAAGTGAAGCAAGCTGTATTCCACACTCAAAAGACTGGTAGGAAGCGTGTAGTTGTATCCACCGAAGAGAATGTTATTGCTTCACTTGACCTCCGACATGGCGAGATCAGTAAGTTAAAATTCCAATTATAACTTGTACTTCAAATTACCACTCATTTTTTATTGTTTTTATAGAGTAGAATTACATGGAATTATCTGTCACTTAAAATTTCAGTTCCATTCTGATTGCTTCGCTCTTAATGCATGGGGTATCTTGTGGTGTCCCAATTTCATTAATTTTGGAAAGTAAATTCTTTGCATTACCTTGGGTTCCCTACATGATTGCTTGCTCTTCAGTAGAACTTCTTCTCTTTTTGAGGCTTTAAGCTTTTATTGTGGATTTGGGAAATTTATTTATGCTCTGTTCTCTGCAGTTTGGAGGCATGTTCTTGGAAGCAAGGATGCTGTGGATGGGATTGATTTTGCTTTGGGAAAATGTACGCTTTCTGATTTCATCGTGCTTCAAATCAAATATATCTAAATTGTGTTGAAGTACAGTTTTATTGTGGTTTCAACTTCTTGGCATATAAAATTCAATGATCAACAATTTTCACACTGCTATGATCCTGGATTTCTTGTTATCAACATTATAATTTATTTTATTTAACAGATATAAATAATTGCACGGATCGTGATAAATTTTCGGGGACATTTTTAGTATTAGATTTTCTTGCTTACCTACTATTTCACTTGCCCACCACAACCTAAGTCGCTAGTTCTTGCCTCTTGGAGCATCCTATAGTTAGATACTTTATTTTGTTCGTCGTCACCATCAATCTGATTCCAATAAGTATGTGAAGCATATATCTTAGAAAAATAAACTCTCAACCCTGTAGCAGCATAGCCTGATAAACATTTTCTGAAAATAGATCTTGTGAAAATACTCAATCCGTTTGATTGAATTGCTTTATTGTAAGGTAAATTACAAAAATAGAGAAGTTAGCGTGCTTTGTCTTTCTGTAGCTAATTATATGCATAAGAAACATTGCAAAGGTGAAGACTTGTTTAATTCACAAGAGTCAACAGAAATGTGGAAAGAATTCATTACTGGAAAATTTGTATTTAACTTCAAATTTTGATCCACTGCCATTGAGAAGTGACCTTTCAATCACTCACCAATATAACATCACATCAGAATAAATTTTTCATAGAAATTAATGAATAAAAAAAGACCATCCTTTAGATCTCCTCCCGACCTCTCAAATTCGTTGTGTGACTTTGCTATGTGTGTTATTGCTGATAGAGAAAAATTAAGAAATATATGCATAGGTAGTGTCTGGAGAGATCTACTGATATTTTTGTTTTAATTTCTAATGTTGCTTGTGAGAGTATTGTTTTACTGTTACCTTTTGTTTGTGTGTGCCTTTAGCAGCCAATCTTTTTTATTGGCAAAATGGTTGAATGCTATTTTATTTTATTAGATGTCATAACCCTTTCATCAGAGGGAACTATTTTAAGAGCATGGAACCTTCCTGATGGCCAGATGGCATGGGAGTCTTTCTTACAGGGACCAAAGCTCTTAAAGCCATTATTATTCGTGCCGGTTAGTGAAGAAGCTCCAGCTAACATTTATATTAATGTTTTTTCTGTATTGTAATTGCCCATCCCTCCCCCCAAAGTTCTTAATACAAAATATATGTGGAGTATCAACACTGCAATTCACAAACTTGTTTATGAATTAAGTATATTGATGATGTCTTGTGCAGACTAATTTGAAAGTTGACAAGGATGATTTGATCCTTGCTTTTAGTAGAGGGTCTCTCCATGCTGTTTCTAGTATTGATGGTGAAGTTCTCTGGAAGTTAGATTTTATGGATAAAAGGTTTGAGATTTAGAGATCTATGTGTCTACTATTTGTTCTCTCCAAGCATCATTATGCTATTAATTTAGTGTTTGTTACCTGTTTGCAGTTTTGAGGTTCAACATATTATTCAGACCCATGAGGGAGATGAGATTTACGTAGTAGGTTCTGATGGTTCGTCTCAGTTTGGGCATTTAAGATTAATGCTAAGAATGGAGAGCTGCTGAAGCGCAATCTTGCAGCCCTTCCAGCTGGCTTATCTGGGGAAAGTTTATTGGTTTCAAGCTATGTGCTTGTGGCACTAGATGCTACAAGGTCAAACCTTTTAATAGTCAACTTCAAAGATGGTGAAATTAGCTTTAAGCAAACATATATATCTGACTTATTGGAGATTCTACAGGGGTAGCAATATTGTTACACTCAAAGCTTCCTGGAATGTTTGCTGTAAAAATCAATGAACTTGTCACATTTGTAAGAGTGACTGATGATGGAAAGTTGGAAGTGGTGGGTAAAGCTAAAAATGCAGTAGCTGTAAGTGATGCTCTCACATTTTCAGATGACAAACAAGCTTTTGCATTGGTTGAACATGGGGATGGTAAGATCTTCCTGAACATGAAGCTTACTCATGACTGGAATGACAATCTGCTCAAAGAGAGTACTTTGATGGACAAACAAAGGGGATCCGTTCTTAAGGTTTTTATAAACAAATATATACGAACTGATAGATCTCGTGGGTTTAGGGCTTTGATAGTAATGGAAGATCACTCACTGTTGTTGCTGCAACAAGGGGAGGTTGTATGGAGTAGGGAAGATGGCCTTGCATCAATTGTGGATGTAACGACATCAGAACTACCTGTGAGAAAGGAAGGTGTATCAATCACAAAAGTGGAGGAGAACTTGTTTGAATGGCTTAAGGTATAAATTTAGTTAGGATTAAGAGGAAGTTGAGACAGTGAATTCAAAGTTTGAATGTTTTGCTTAAATTTTACAACAAAAGCAATAATTAATTTTGTACCTATCTCTAAATTTTCTTTTCCCTCTGTTTTTGGGTCTAGATTCACTTATGGTACAAGATGCAATAACCTTTCCACCTTTTTTATATAATGAGGAGTTTGGACATGAAAATGTTAACATTAATTACATGAATGCACCTGATTGGTCCGATTTCTTTGTCTCAATGTATTGTGGATTTTGTTGCTGATAGGGACACATACTGAAGCTGAAGGGAACTTTAATGATTTTGAGCCCAGAAGATGTTGCAGCTATTCAAGGAATGAGGTTAAAATATTCTGAGAAGAGCAAACTGACACGAGACCATAATGGTTTCCGTAAATTGCTCATAGTACTAACTCAAGCAAGAAAGCTTTATGCATTGCACACTGGAGATGGGCGAGTTATTTGGTCTCTATTACTCTCTTCTCTGTGTAATTCAGAAGCATGTGAAAATCCAACTGGGCTTAATATTTACCAGTGGCAGGTACCACATCATCACGCAATGGATGTAAATTCATCTATTCTTATAGTAGGTCAATGTGGAAAAAGCTCTAATGCACCAAGTGCTCTGTCATTTGTCGATACTTACACTGGAAAAGAAATTAATGCTTTGGATCTCAGACATTCAGTTGCACAAATCATTCCACTGTCAATGACCGATTCAACAGAACAGCGTCTTCATCTACTAATAGATATTGAGCAGCGTGCACATTTGTATCCACAATCACCTGAGGCCATTGGTATCTTCCAACGTGAGTTTCCAAATATTTACTGGTACTCAGTTGATGCTGATAAGGGCATTATAAAAGGTCATGTCTTGAGGAGCAATGGCGTCCATGAAGCTGTTGATGATTTCTGCTTTGACACTAGGGATATATGGTCAATTGTATTCCCATCTAACTCTGAAAAGATCATAGCAACTGCAAGTAGAAAATTAAATGAGGTATACATGTTTTATTTAAGAGTTATTTACTATTGGCATTGGTAGGTTGGGTCAATTGCCCCAAAAGATTTTATTTTTGGATCCATCTCGATACTTAATGGTGGCACTTATCCAGTCTGTTAATTCTGTGAAGTACTTTGGTAATTCATCACTTACATTCTTTGGTAGTTTGTCTCTGAACTGATGTTATGGTTGCTTAAAGAATGATGGTTGTCTTAGAAGGTACAATATCAATTCAATTGGTTAGAGTTTTATCAACTTTTGGCCCTATGTTTATGACACTCATATTTGTCGTTTTGCCATTGCTATTGCCCTTTTTGGAAAAAAAAAAATTGCCCTACCTTTTGGGTTGTGGATCAAAAGTGATGGGTCCATTTGGATTATGATTCAAAAATAATTTTTTAAAATAAAGGATATGATCTGAAAATTAATTTGACATTTGAGTTGTATTTGAAACTTTTTAAATTTTAGTTAGTATTTGTTATTAAATTCAAAACCTATTTTTTAGTTATTAGTTAATTTATGTTTGAACAAAATTTTTAAAAAACATGGAGAACAACATTTAGTCATTTTCTAAAATCATAAATATTTTCAAGATTTATCCAAAATTTGTCTTAAAAAATACTTTTACCAAACACATTTTTTATGTTTTCTAGTATTTTGTTTTCGATAATAAAAAAATTATTTTCAAATCTATACCAAACAGAACCTTTGTTTCTCAAATTGTTTTCACAACCATGAAACATTTATAATACCTCAATCATGCGTTTCTGGTCTTATAAATTTTGAGCAATGCTAGGTTATACATTATTGCATTGCAGTTCATAACTTCGTATTTTTGATGGGATAGATCCTTAAAATAGACTAGTACTACCGTGTACTGAGCATGTTTTTCTACCTTACTATACTACGATGGCTTGGATTCTCATGCCTGCCAGCCTTTTCTTGAATTTGTCCTTTCTTGTTTTTCTTAAATTCAAAACTACTTTGTGACTGGCCCATTATGGAAGGATATAAGATATCTGGTAGCGTTTTCAAGCGGTTTTCTTTTACAGGTAGTGCATACTCAAGCTAAGGTTATAGGAGACCGAGATGTGATTTACAAGTATATATCCAAAAATCTACTCTTTGTTGCAACGGTGTCCCCAAAAGCTAGTGGTGGAATTGGAACAGCTACCCCAGAGGAGTCATGGTTGGTTGTCTATTTTATAGATACTATAACTGGTCGAATATTACACCGCATGACTCATCATGGTTCACAGGGTCCTGTGCATGCTGTAAGCTTCTGTTCCACTTGGTCTCTTGCTTTGTTGTAATGGACGAATAGTTTTCCTCATGCATTTTTGCTATTTGTAGGTTTTCAGTGAGAACTGGGTTGTGTACCACTATTTTAATCTTAGAGCGCACAGATACGAGATCTCTGTGATAGAGATATATGATCAGTCCCGAGTGGTATGCTGATGGACTTTTTATTCACTGCTTTTGTTTTCTAAACAAAGTAAATTACATTTAAAATCTAATGCAATTGACAGGAGAATAAAGATGTGTTGAAGCTGGTTCTTGGAAAGCATAATCTTACTTCACCCATCTCTTCATATTCTCGATCAGAAATTGTTGCAAAGTCACAGTCTTATTTTTTCTCGCATTCTGTAAAAGAGATATCAGTAACATCAACAGCTAAGGGGATTTCTTCAAAGCAGCTTCTTATTGGTACCATTGGAGATCAGGTTTGCTGTTCCCTTCATACGTCCTAACTTTGTGATTGTACTTTGATAGTTTTCTCTCATTTTCTCCCTTTCCTACTGGCTCATGCACTTCTGTGGGTGGGGATTGACCGGAACTTATCAACTTCCTTTTCTAGAGTGTACTTATTGTATATGGCTCTTTGTAGGTTTTGGCACTTGATAAGCGATATGTAGATCCCCGACGATCGGCCAATCCTACACAAGCTGAGCAAGAGTTAGGCATTGTTGCTCTAACAGATTCCTTGCCTATCGTTCCTCAGGTACCCTTCCAATGAAACATACTAGTTAATGAAAATTATTAACTGTTGCGTACTTTGATTTTCTCAAGAAAAAGTCTTGGATATTTCTATTAGCACAGGGGTGTCTTAACCATGAGCTATAGTTTTCTTATCTTGCCTCTTCATCCAATCACTTGTGTGCGAGGATTAAGAATGGCTGCATTATAGACGCTGAAGGGAATTGCTTTCCTCCAGTAAGTTGGTAACAAGCTAAAAATATGCCACTACTTAGTAGAAGCCCAACAAGTCCATGTCCTCCCTCAAGTGCTATGTGGTTTTAACTCAATAAGAGGAGTAGCCCAAACACTTGTAACGCCAAGATGATTGTCATATTTAATCAATGGGAGACTTTGTTTGCCTTTGTAACAATTCGCTACCTCAAACAAATCCATATGACCCTCTCTCCAACTCAACTCATATTAGCCAACTTGGGAAGACACTGACCTCATTCTAGCACAACCTGTGTGGTTAATTGCAGCTCACATTACAGCATGTACACCAACTCCATCAAGATCGTTGACGTGTTGGGTACGTGCCATGTCTCAAGCATCTTGCTATTGTGCGAGTTCACTTGGGACACCATGCTTTGATGTTTTGATTAGGCCTTCACCTGTGTGTAAAGGTCCACTTGAATCACCAAAAAAGTCCCATCTCTTAACACAAGTCCACACTTTCGACAGTGCAGTTCCATGCATATGAAAATTCGAACCATTAGCTTTAAACCACTTTGTAGAAGCTCAACAAGTCATGGCCAACCATAAATGCTATGGGATATAATTCCAAAACGATAACCCAATGGGATGAGTATTAGCTCAAACACCTATAAACCCAAATGTTGTTATTTTCAACCAATGTGCACTTTGTATGCCTTTACTTCATAACAATTCTAAAGCATTCTGATTTTTAATTAAAGAGTATACTTGAGTTTAACATAACTTTAAACCTTTTTGGATTTAGTTTCATAAAGAAGTAATTACTGGTCATACGTCAGTCCTTTTGTACAACTCCTATACTGTGGATGGATATCACGGTCATTCTTTGATCACTATAACTAGGTTTGGTTCACACCATTTCTCTGCAGTAGATGATAAACGTCTAGGGCTAGTTTTAAGAATCTATTATAGCATCTTAAGTTCATAGATCTTATTTCAGACCCATATTCATGTATGGTGATATCTAAGGTTCTATACTTATTGTTTTTTCTTTGCGGTCTGGATTCTACTCTTATTGATGAACTGTTGCTTTTGCAGTCTTATGTGACTCATGCACACAGAGTAGAGGGTCTCAAAGGCATAGTATCATTTCCTGCAAAGCTGGAGTCAACAACTCATATATTTTTGTATGGAGTAGATATCTTCTACACTCGAATTGCGCCCTCAAGAACATATGATTCACTCACTGAAGATTTCAGCTATGCTTTACTCCTCATCACCATTGCTGCACTGATAGCGGCCATATTTGTGACATGGATTTTGTCCGAGAGGAAAGACCTAGAAGATAAGTGGAGGTGAATCTCCAGAAGTTTTGTCCTGACAATAATTTCATGTTAGGCTGTTTTAAATTTGAGTTACATTAGAACGTGTAATTCCAACTTGTACTTTAGCATGTTTTCTTTACTGTTTATTTATTTGTAGTAAAATTTCAAAAGTTATTAGGAGAGTGTTCAATGGCATGTAGCCAATTTTGGCATGTATAAGTCTGAGATCGAATTTCAATTACAGGGTGTGAGTAGTATAGTTATTTAATTTAAAAAAAAAAGGTTGCGAGGAGAATGTTCGGTCTGCTGCTTCATGCTTTTATACATATGCATAGATTTTTTAAAATTAATCTTTTATCCAAATGCATCATTTTTAATTACTTTAATGTGTTTTTATACTCTTAAGGAGTTAATTTTTCTAGTCAAAATGGCAAATGGGGCAAGATTGAAATGTGATCGATAGAACCAAAAGGGGTAAAATTACCTTCCTTGGGTATATATTGAAAATTATTTTTCCTTTTTGAGCCAAATAAAATACTTTTTGAAATGATAAAATCAAAGGTAACTTTGGCTAATAGTTACTTTGTTTTCCGAATGGATCATTAAGTCACTTTACTTTTAAGTAGTTTTAAGTAGTTTTGTATGTCTTGATATTTTATATACAAATATTATCTAAATATTTTACTAATTAAAAACTTTGATACAAGTGAATATGATTTTATTAGAAGAAAAAAAGAAATATTGTGTTGGCATTAAATAAAAAAAGATTTTATAGCTAAAAAATACTTATAAAGAAAAACTTGCAAAATGTTCGGTAACTTGTTAAAATTTATAATTTATTAGATAAAAAAGAGAACTTAAATCTTAAGGAACCTAATAACGATCCTTAAGCATTGTCAAATCCTTACCGTGGTGTTCCTAAAAAAGTGAAGGGAAGCTTGGGTGAGTGAAAACCACTCAGTAAGCAAACTTATGTTATTTGGAACATTAAGTGTACATGACACATGTACACACTTACAAACAAACAAGTAATTACGTCATACTTATGCTTTTGAAGTATTGCTTATAATGCACATGTCTTAAAAAGAACGTACAAAATTTTATCATAACTAAATAACTTGAACCATCCGACTTAAAAACTTATCATAATGGAGCCTTACATAAGTCACCCGTCAACGACTGGTACATGTGAAAGACATATGTAAGTGAGACTTAACTTATAACTTAGCAAAATTGGAATTCTATACATAATTCTCATATGTACACATACGTCCAAACCAAAGGTAAGAACTCTTTAGTCCCTCAAGGTACCCCAACTTACACGAGACACTTCTCGCACACGGCCCTTAACTTATCATATTACTCAAAAACATAAAAATTTCATAACGATGATTCAAGTATCAATAAAAATATTGTGTCTTTCGTGTAAATTGGGATACTCAGGAACTAAAGAGTCTTTATCTTTAGTTTAGGACGTAGGTGTGCAAGTAAAAATTATGTATGAAATTTCAATTTTACTAAGTTATAAATTAAGTCTTACTTGCATATGTCTTTCACACGTGCTAGTCACCCATCGAGTGACTTATGTAAGGCTCTGCTATGATAAGTTTTTAGATGGAGGTTCAGGTTATTTAGTTATGATAAGATTTTATATGTTCTTTTTAAGCCATGTGCATTATAAGCACTACATCAAAAGCATAAACATAAACATAAGCACAAGTATGACGTAATTACTTGTTTGTTTGTAAGTGTTACATGTGTCGTGTACGCTTAATGTTCCAAGTAATGTAAGTTTATTTACTGAATGATTTCACTAACTCCAAACTTCTCTTCACTTTTTTAGGAACACCATGCTTGAGGATTTGGCAATGCTTGAGGATCGTTATTGGTTCATTAGAATTTAAATTCCCTTTTCTTATCTAATAAATTATAAACTTTAATGAGTACTGAACTTTTTGCAAGTTTTTCTTTATAAGTTTTTTTGAGCTATAAAATTTTTTTCTATTTAAGGCCAAGACAATATATTTTTTTTTCTTTTAATAAAATTATAATAAATTATATCAAGAATTTTTAATCAATAAAATGTTTATATAATGTCTTTATTTATATGTAAAATATTAAGGCCTTAAAGTTGGTATCTGAGCATGATTTTATGGTTTTGTAGACATAAGTTAATTGGGGACCAAGACAATTGCTAAATCTCAAGTACTCATGGTGTCGTTTGATGTTTTATATTATATAAAAGTTTGTCTTACGAAAATTTCATGTACAAATTTTTTTTTTACTAACTATTAATCTATTAATGTCTTATATTTATGTTATTTTTATGATTTGTCATCTCAATTGAAGATTTATTTTGTCTTGAATAAAAATTAAATAAATAATAGAATTTGTTTTGAATTACCTTCCTATAATTAAATCAAAGTTTACAATCTTTATGATTGAAACGTAAATGTATGTACATTATCATAAAGTATCATAAATCATCGTAGAATACCCTATTGGTGTATGTAACTGAGACATTTAGAACACCTGATTAAATAGTTGGATTCTAAAGTGCTATTTATATTTTTATAATAAGTTTAATTTTGGTGTACTTAAAGGATGGAATTATCTTCTAATTATCTAATTTATGAGATTTATGATGTTAAGAAAATGTTTAATATTGTTGAGGTGACACGAGTAGTAAATTTTTTTTTTTTAGATGGAGCTACTAGTGTATTAGATACTTTCCTTAATCATTTGTAGTTATGGTAAAATTTATGAATTTGATTCTAAGAAGAAGGGATTGAGGTACAAAAATAACTTGTAATAAGAATTTATTTAGCTTTGTATTGTAGTTGCAAGTATCTTATTTGAAGTCTCTTTTCGTAGGCAAATGAAACAATCAAGCGGGACTCATGAGGAAATATGAATGGGTAAATATATTCATTTATTTATGATGGAAGATATATCAATTTTGAGAAAAGTATTGGTTATAAGGGTACCCTACCATTAAGTAAGGATAGCAAGATCTCTAGATAGAACAAGTTAGCATTAATGATCACTTGTTCTTTATCAGTGTCATATAAGTAAATTAATTCTCATGTAGTCAATATGTGTTCTTAGTCACTTGAATAGTTTTAGTGGCATTCATTAATACATAGAGACAAAGTGATATTATTTTATGGTGTGAGAGGATAAATAGAGATGTGAAGGATTATAAGTTGATCAATCATAACAATAACATCAATGTAATCGTGGATAATTAATACTAAAAGGAAGTATCAAATAATTTCATTTGCAAGGCCCGTAGTTTTGTTCAAAGTCTACACCATGTGGTAATGAGTTACTTTGTAAGTGATTGTTGACACTCAACAATTAAAAGGCTTAAGATAAGGTTTATAAAAGAAAAATATTGGTAAAACAAAGATAAGAGGTTGAATTGTATCATAGTGATTAACGGTACCTTCTTACTTTATTATAGATGTACATAAGAAGATAGTTGTCAACTTTCTTTATCTAATGAAACCCATTGTCATTTGACTTTATAGTTGATAGGATATGATTTTAAAGGAAGGGATTAAATAATCATTTGATTACTTGAGGTAATATATGTGATTATTAGGCTTGATTCATACAAGAATCTTTTGTGTGTTTTTAGTTATTATAAGAATTTATGGATTTCATTCTGACAATGGAATATCAAGGCATAGTTATACATATGGTAAGATGCTAATTAGATTGGTCTTATATAAAAAAAATTATTATTAAAAAATTATTTTCGAAAGAAAACATTATAATAAAATAAAAAGATACGACTTATAAGAAAATAGATGCATGCCTTTTTATAGATTGACATAAAGAATTTATCTCTACTGATACAACTATGACTGTTTGAAAGGGGGAAAAATATTGTTATTTGGACTTCCACCATTAAATAAATAGATATAAATGTTCTCATGTTGTAAATATTGTCTTGATAAGGAGAAATATCGACAAATGTTATGGTTATTGTAGGTCCATTATTATATGTATCTATGATAGTATGCCCTTAAGTTATAATTGTTTATTTCCATACTTAGCTTGCCCTTTGTTAGTGTTAGACACATAAATTTAAATTTTGTTGCTTATGTATTCATTATATGATTACCTTTATAATTTAAGTAATGACATTAAAGTACAAATAAAAAAAAATTATTTTTTAATTCAGACTAAAGTTTTAATAGTTAGTAATCAATATTTTAACTATATAATTAGTATAAGGGTCAATGAAGATTATGAATATTTTCTAGCTTAAAAGAAAATAGGGTGATTTAAGTTTGATTGGTATGAAAAATTGAAATTTAGCGAAATAAAATAGAAGTAAAAGATTGACTAAATTTTTTTTTAGCCTATTATTTTGAATTAATTAGTAAGTTATTTGCACCAAATTATAAATCTTGAGATATGATCATAATATTTATTTATTTGGAACCAATTGTATATAAAAGTTAATCTTGATTGTTTCAAAAAATAGAACAAGATAGACTTTAGATTTCAACAGTAGTTGAATAAATTTTTTTTTATTATAAATTTTAAAATATTATTTTTGTGATTTGTGATCTAAATAATTAAATTTGTATGTGATGTCGTGAATTAAGTGACTTTATTTTATTTGATTAATAGCTCTTTAAATAGTGTATATTAATCTTATTTGCTAGTTGATAATAAAATTATTTTTATGATAGATATTTTAAGACTATAAAGAAAAAAGTTGACCGCAAGTTAAGAGTTAAAGTATGATATATCCTTGCAAAGTATTACTTCAAGTTACGAAGCAAACAACTTACTATATTTAGTATTCTTAACTTATTTTATTAGTTAATGTTACTGAATTACATGTACCAGATCGTTTATTTGAGGGATAAAAATGTCATAATTGTACAAAAAGATCCCTTATGACGTGATCTTGAGGTGTTAGATCATGTCGGTACTCTCAATATAGGCGTTGATCCGGGTAAATGGAGAATAGCGAGCGTTACCCCGTCTCCCCTCTGGGAGTCTTCTTTTGTTAAAAAAAAAAAAAAAACTTATGGGCATAAATGCTTAATATTGTTTTATATATGTAATTTATTAATGATATTTTGTTTTCACACGATAATTGTTTTTAAGAATAAATTTGAATGTTATTATCTTAATTAAGTTATGATCATTGCCTCAATTTGTGATAAAATATTATATATTATCATAATTTGTATTCCAATTATACATCAGTATAAAATCTTAGAATTTTTTTTATAGGTAAATGATGTCTAATTTGGCAAATGATAGTAATGACAAAATGTTAAAAGTAAATGTTGCGGTAGACTAAGGTAAAGGAGCTAGAACTAATATATATATATATATATACACACACACACATTAAGTGGAACTTTGCTTAATGGCCGATGTTACTTTATTCAGCATAATGTCTTAATAATTAAACATTATGAATTAGGAAAAAATTCTTTGAAGAGAGAAGAATTGTAATATTTTAAATTTAAGAGTAATTTTTTGTTAAATAAAAATATATTTTAAAATAAATTAGAATTTTGACATGTATTAAAAGTCTTATATATATGTGGATCTAAATAAAAATAAGGATAAAAAAAATATGTATTTCATATTTATCAAAAAAGTTATAAAAAAGAAAAAGAAAAAAAAGATATTATCAAAGAAAATAAAATAATATATTAAAATAAACAAAAATTATAATTAAACAATAATTCTTTGAAATTTAAAATGATATAATTTAAAATCCTTATATATATATATATATATATATATATATATATATATATATATATATATATATATATATATATATATATATATTGTTAGATAAAAAATGAAAATAAAATAAGAAGATAGAAACAAGATTCTCGGTGGATTACATCATAAAAAAATTTCGAAAATAGCAAATAAAATTTTATATTATTATTTAATTTAAACAATAGATAATAATTGATAGTTAAATAAAATATTATGATTTTAGTATTTATTTCTAAATCTACATTACTCTAGCCATTCGCCAACCCTTTTGAACGTGCAGAGAAAACCAAAATAAGATTAAAACTTTTCATCTACAATTTACTCTATTGATCAATGGAAAAAATACTTTTTATTCATAAAAAATTATATTAAAGGTAATGTCCAATTTTTGTTTGTATTTATATTGTATTTAATTTTTTCTTCATCTTGGTTATTTAAGAACAATAATTTAAGAATATTATTTTGGGTGATTTAATCATAAAATTAACATTTAGAATTAATTTTGTGAATTTTTATAAAAATTTATAAGACAATTATTTACAAACTTTTGCTGAAACGTGAAAATAAATTATTTTAGAACCTTTATAATCATCAATTAAATTATAAATTATTTTCGAACCTTTATAATCATCAATTAAATTATTTTCGATTTGAAGATAAAATTTTTATCTTCTGAAAATAAAAAACTTGACAGATTAAAACAAAAGTTTGAAATTAACTTATGGTGTTATAAATGTTAAAAATAGGTAAAAAAAAATTTATAATGTGTTATCTGTGTCATATTTATTATTTTTTAAAATTTAGTGAATTTTGGATCAAGTATAAATATTTTACGAATTTTTAATTTATATATGTTAATTGCTGAAAAGTTTTCCAGCAGATTTATTGAACTAGTTTCAAAATTCATTTTAGCCATGAAAATGGATTCTAAAATATCTGAAATGTTTTATATATAATTATATTTAAGTTATAAAGAGATTGTAAAAATTTACTGCATCTCTCTAATATTTTATATACAAATAAAGGTTTTTAAACATTTTATTGATTAAAAATCTTGATAGAATTAATTATAGTTTTAGTAAAAGAAAAAAAATAAATATTATCTTGGCATTAAATAAAAAAAGATGTTATAGTTAAAAAAACTTATAAAGAAAAATTTGTAAAAAGTTTCGCACTTATTAAAGTTTACAATTTATTAAATAATAAAAGGAAATTTAAATCCTAAGGAACATATCCTCAAGAATTGCCAAGTCTTCATCATGGTATTTTTGAAAAAGTGAAGGGAAGCTTGGAGCGAGTGAAATCACTCAGTAAGCAAACTTACCTTACTTGGAACATAAAATGTACATGACACATGTACATACTTACAAACAAACAAGTAATTTTGTCATACTTATGCTTATGTTTATGCTTATGCTTTTGAAGTAAATAATGAACATGTCTTAAAAAGAACATACAAAATCTTATCATAACTAAATAACCTGAACTATCTACCTAAAAACTTATCATAGCGGAGCCTTACATAAGTTATCCGTCGGTGTGACACGTGTGAAAAGCATATGCAAGTGAGACTTAACTTATAACTTAGCAAAATTGAAATTTTATATATAATTCTCACATACACACTTACGTCCAAACCAAAGGTAAGGACTCTTTAGTCCTTAGGTACCCCAACTTACACGAAAGATACTTGCTGCACACGGCTCTTAACTTATTATAGTGTACTTAACTTATCATATTGCTCCAAAACATAAAATTTCATAATGATGGTTCAAGTATCAATAAAAATATCATATAAAATTTCTTGCTTTAAACCTTGCATAAAACTTATCATCTCTCAAAAACTTAGCATAAAAGAAATACTTTCAAAGCTTGTATTTAAAATATCATGATTCAATTATGCGTATGTCATGTCATTAATGACCATGTAATTGTAAGCACATTAATCCATTCAGATAAGCATAATATCATATATCACATAATCATAATAATGGCACGAGAATATTCCCTTAGCACATACAACATATACATACTAAAATGAGACCACACTGTCTATTTAACCATAACGGTCACCAGACAAAACATATATGTAAAAATAATTATGAAAAAATTCATACACAAAATAGAGCAAACAATACTTAATATTACAAGTAGATCGAGTTAGTCTACTTACCTGATACAAACAACTAACTAACATAGCTAAAAATCACTAGCTAGTTAACTTGAAATTTAACTTAAATAAATTATAATTGAATAAATATTAGACTCTCATGCTTTTTAAAATTATCAAAAAGTGTTATTTTCATACATAAGTTCAACCCTTATTTTAAAATTAATAATATATATATATATATATATATATTTTTCCAAAAAGTTCATATTTTCAATCATAAAATTATTTGTTGTTTTAACTGTTAGGAAAAGTTATATAATTTATTTTAAAATTATTTGATATCATAAAATTACTAAATTTTACGTAATTTTCATAAAGATACACTAAAATGTATGGTAAAATTTTTAAGTAAAATCGAATGCTTAATAATTATAAAAATAATTTTTGTTTGCTAACTTTTAAAGCCGTCGCCCGTCGGTATAGGAAAAACAGGAACCCTATTGAAATTATACATTTTTAGGAAAATATCGGTAAATTATTTTAAACTGAAATTTTTACAGTGTCTTTATAACTAAAATATAACAATATATAAAACATTTCAAATATTTTAGAATTCATTTTCATGGCTAAAACGGGTTTTGAAACTAGTGCAATAAATCTGCTAAAAAACTTTTTTAGCAGTTAACATATATAAATAAAAAATTTGTAAAATATTTATACTTGATCCAAAATTCACTAAATTTTAAAAAATAATAAATAAGACACAGATAACATATTATAAAAATTTTCACCTGTTTTTAACATTTATAACATCATAAATTAATTTTAAATTTTTGTTTTAATCTGTCATGTTTTTTATTTTTAGCAGAAAAGTTTGAATTCGTAAAATTATATCAAATTAAATACATAGAATTTTATAATGATTCTAAATCCAAAAGTTTCCTTATTGTGTCTAGTTTCAAAGATAAAATTTTTATCTTCAAATCAAAACTGAAACCCATATAAAACAACCCTAAAATGTGAGTTGTTCAAAAACTGACGGATTCAAAATACAAACTTCAAAAATTCATAACAAATTCAATATAAATGATATTTTGACAAATAAATATTAGTTAAACTCTTCAAGAAGTAGAGTTTGATATAAAAATTATTTAAAATTTAATTGATAATTATAAAGGTTCAAAAATAATTTATTTTCATGTTGTAACAAAAATTTTGCAAATAATTGTCTTATAAATTTTTATAAAAATTGACAAAATTAATTCCAAATGTTAATTTTATGATTAAAATCACTCAAAATAATATTTTCATCAAATTATTGTTCTTAATTAATTATGATGAAGAAGAAATTAAATACAATATAAATATAAATTAAAAGCGGACATTATTTTGATATAATCCTTTGTGAGTAAAAAAAATTTTCACCTTCATCAATAGTGTAAATTGTAGATAAAATGTTTTAGTCTTGTTTTGGTTTTATCTGTACGTTAAAAAAGGTGAGAGAATGACTAGAGTAACGTAGATTTACAAATAAATGTTAAAATCTTAATATTTTATTTAACAATCAATTATTATCTATTGTCTAAACTAAATAATAATGTAAAATTTTATTTTTATTTTATTTTAAGAATTTTAAATTTTATCATTTCAACTTTTAAAATCATTCTTCAATTATAATTCTTCTTATTTCAATATCTCAATTAAGATATTATTTTATTTGATAGTATCTTTTTTTCTTTTTCTTTTTTATAATTTTTTTGATAAATATGAAATACATATTTTTTTTTATCCTTATCTTTATTTAGATCCACATATATATAAGACTTTTAATACATGTCAAAGTTTAAATTTATTTTAGAATACATTTTTATTTAACAAAAAATTACTCTTAAATTTAAAATATTACAGATCTATTCAAATCATTTTTCTTTTCAAAAGAAACAAATCAACTTCAATTTATATTATTTAATACACATAAGGTGTATAGGTTGGAAATCAACAAATTCCTCTATTACCTGTCAGTTTTTTTATCACTACAATCTGTTCTCAATTACCCACCAATTTTTTTCCTACATCGATCCGCTTTTGAACATATAATTATTTCTTTTAAAAACAGAAACTCATATAATTTTTTTTTTTTTCATTTTGTCAATAATTATAAGAAATAAACTAAAGCCCTTGCAATAATAAAAAAGAAAAGAAAAGAACAACAGATTGATTTAGGGAAACAAATCATTTAGAGAATGTGAATAAAAATTACAATTCTTAACAAAAATTATTTTCAAACTCTTAAATATATCAATGTACCTACATATAAAAACTAAACGGTCTTCATAATATAAGTAATTATCCAAAATTACTCAAAATGATATTATAAGTACATGTAAAATGTACTACCCAAATTTTCCTTTATATCCACACCTTATGATTAGACAAAAAAAAAAAAGTACATTTTAGTGCTGTAATTCATTGCTTCTTCCGCACATTTTTGCTTCACCGTACAAGTATCACAAATGTCTGTATTTTTAAACTTGAAAAATGCTTCGAATTTTAGCAAACTGTATCGGAGAGTTTCTAAGCTTTTTTTGTCTTAAAGAAAGTGCTTGAATGGGGTTATATTTTACAAGTCTTTTAACTTTCTTTTTACAACTAAATTTACTAATTAATCCTTTGCAAGTATCGCATGTAAGGCATCATGTCACTTTTTTTTTTCCCCTACACTAGGACCTCTAAACTAGAATTACTTCAATTCAATCCATATATATCTTCAATTTTACCTTCAATAATCTTCATGCTCAATAGATGATGAGCTATTAAGTTAAAGAACCTAAAAGGGTAAACTAATTCACTTTAATCAAATAATTTGAAATCATCGAAATCAAAGAGTAAACTAAAAGCAACTGCAGTGAGGAAGTGACGATAAGAGAGCATAATTTTAAGCCATTGAGTTGAAATGAACTGAGGTGAGCTTTTATGGTGCTTTTTTTTTTTTTAAAGGTAATCTTCTTGTGTTCTCAACAATTAAGCAACTTTAGATTCTATTTTATAACTTTTTTATCATTCAAAGTAAATGAGGAAAATCAATAATCAGATTTTCCATCAACCCAACAACTTCATGACTACAACTATTAAAATTCTGATTAATAGCTAGTAGCATGCGACAGACAACTATATATTCATGGTTGATCTATAAAAAAGACAGATGATAAAATTAGAACAAGGGCAATGGGGATTTCGATTGTGTTGGGTTTTAATGGGGAACAAATATTGCAGCCACAGTGTCTGTGTCCCTTCGAGTTTGACAACATCAAAAGTCGAACTCGAACATTAAATTACATGATCTCACGGTGATCTTAAAACATGCTTAACTATGGATGACACCTAGAAGATGGGAAATATGATCCAAGGTCTTCGAAAGTTGTGCAGCAAATCATGTAACATGGGGAGTATAAGCTTACAACTTTATGGACATAAAACAAAAAGAAGAGAGTAGTGAGAAACAGGAAGGTCATCAGAAATTCAAAATGCCAAACATTGACGAAAAAGAAACATTAAATAGACATTTATTCCTCTAAGGGAAATTCTCGGAAATTTTATTGTCAAACTCACTTCCTTGACAACAGCTCGGTTCATGTTTAGAATTCAATTTTCATTTTTTATATTACAATTTCAGTATCATCCATGATGATTAATTTATTAATAAAAGCCCCATGTGGTTCTTAAAATACACACATTTACAAACCATGCTAACTGATATTCATTACCTGTTTTCCTGCTACTTCTGATCAGGAGTGGGCACAGACAAACACAACAAGAGCTGACGCATCTGAGACTAACATAAAACAATCAGAAATACACGAATATATCTACTTGAACAAGGTCAAGACACACAAAGTTACATACAAGTCTTGAGCTGCCCCCAACATGCTTTCCATGTCTCATACATTGATGGAAAATGCCCCAGTGCAGCCTGATTCCAACAATTGGAGTATGTATAAAATATTATTGTCCACGCGGTTCTAGGAGAATCTAATTTTGATGTAGCTGATGAGAAAACAGAGACTTCACCTGCAAATGTTGAACACATAAACCCCAGTTTATAGGTCAGAGATAAGATGAACTAAGGAAACATGCTTATGAGACACATAGATAATGAAAATAAAAAGTATTTCAGTGAATATATATAATAAGAGGTAAAGAAGTACTAACGAGATCACACTAAATATGAAAATCATGCATGCTCTTTTTCTGTAATGCGCTTCACATTCTTCTGTTGCTTGCGCTTTTCAACATCCACTAAGCCAGGTCTCTTTCTTGAATAAATTGACTTTCCCAACTTTAGATCTTCTCCCTCTATCATGTACTCATTTCCTACCTCTGGCACACTGAAATCAGCTGGGTTTCTGTTGATAGAGCAGTATGTAGATACCAAACTTCTCTTTGCAGGCCAAAAGGTTTGGTTCGTGTGACTAAACTCCAATCTTTGTTGCGTTGAACTACTTTTAGTATGAGATTGCAGGGGAAACACCATAGCTCCAAAGTATTCCTTAGGAAAACTATGAACAGGAATGGTGCTGTGGTTTGAACCACTATCAGGTAACATAGACTTTTGCGGCCTGCGGCCTCTATTCTGTGCAGGTGAATTGGAGTTGTGTACTTTCTCCTTCCTTTGAGAGATCAAAGAACGCTGACTGATAAAGTCATTAGCCCTCTCCAAAACTTTGTTGTGCTGAATTGACGAAGTTGATGGACCAAATGTTCTACCGACTGAGAACATGTCATGGGACTTCTCAGAAGGGTGAATCCTATCAAAACAATTAGATGGATGTTTCACATTGTCGTTGGGCTTATAGACACCAGATTCCAGCACAGAATTTGAGTTGTGATCAGGGGGACAAGTTCTCTGGAGAAATTTGGAGTTCCCGCCCATATTCAGGGCTGAGCCTGACTGCATCCTTGCATCCATGAGGCTAAGCAAATGCATTGCTGGTATGGTTTCATTAGAATATGGATCTAATGAACCAATCATATTTTGGTGACGCTCGATCACGTTATGTTTGCCAGTGAACGAGCTTTCTGCATTTCTTTTGCTGAAAGCTGCAGACCCAATGGTTTGATTATGCTTTTCAATGTCAGTAGCATTTAGGTTCAAGTACTTAAGATCGTGATCTCGGCTTGCATACCCTTTATGAAGTGAACTGGGACAGAAAGCATGCACATCATTGTTAGAAGGCTGAACTGCTCCCTTATGAGAAATGTTACATGTTATGGGGAGGTTACTTGGTATCACAGATGACCAAGGCCGAGCTGCTTCTTCACATAGTGACACATTTTGGCATGTGTTACGTGCTCCTAATGGCGTGCTAGCAAGTGGAAAATCATGACCTATCATATCCCTGTTCCATTTGCAATTCTGAGCACAACTACAACTAGATCCAGTATAAGGAAATAAGATGTTACTTGGAGGCTTTTTCTGAGACTCATGGTAAGCACGAAACCCTGTAGAAGTTTGAGTTTGGCCCAAACAGCTAATGTTGTAATGGTTTCTTTTGGTATGAGAAGAGTAGTCAATGGAATTTTGTTTGGTAAGTCCCATGGTATTCTCTCCTGTGGTTATTGGGTTTCTTCCATTTTTGGACTCTGGTTTTTGTCTCTGTTTTACATTCCCTACTATCCCATACTCCTTCGCGTCATACAATTTGCTATACTCTATTGCTTCATTTGTCATTTCTAAGAGACGTGCATTATCGCAGGCACTGTCTCGACTCCTCTCATACTGATTCTTGGCCATGAGTTCAACAATTTCCATAGGTATGTCATCCAAACCTCCCTGATCAGACTTTTTAGTGACTTGGTCCCCATGTTTCCTATTAGCTACCGAACATTCCTCGACAAAAATAGTTTTCTGACTGCTATTAGCAACATCCTGCACAAGATTTTGTTAGGTTCATGAAACAAAACCTTAAGGCATAACAGTGACAGAAAGATATAAACAACATTTGGACGGTGGTGCAAACATGTACTGCAGAGATTAAATGGGGAAGCAGTTTCCCTAAAGAACTCCTTGATTAACATTGCAATGTTTCCGGATTAGCAAAAAGAATGGTGGATGCTTATCTTTAGGCCTGCTCAAAATACCAAGTACCAGTAATGCTAGGAGGATTAATTTACTCAAATATAATGCCAATAGTAACCAGCATCTAGAATGAGAAGTAACAACAAATGAGTATCCTGTGTGTTGAAATCCCAAAATTATAGGGATGTTAACAGTTTAGGATAATTAGGTTGTTAGAATCTTATTTATACATTGTATATATAATTTAGATTTTATTAGATTTTATTTTTTTGTTATTTGATTCTGTAATTTATCTATTTAAAGATGTCAGTTTGTACGTATTTTGTATTTCAAAAAATATAATAAAACATGTAGTTTTTATTATTCTTCATGGTATCAGAGCATGGAAGAAAATACTAATGAATCTCATCTCTCTGATCATACCAATAAGGAGACAGAGAAGATGACTTTAACCACAGCTAATGTGAATGGCAATTCTACTCTTCAACTTACCATTGAAAAATTAAATGGTAAAAATTACAGAGAGTGGGCTCAAAACATCAAACTCGCGATTCAAGGAAAAGGAAAAATGGGGTACCTTACTGGTGAGACTAAGAAACTCGAGAGTTCTACCGGACTCCAAACTTGGGTGGCTGAAAATTCTACACTCATTTTATGGTTAATTCAATCTATGCAGCCTTTTATAGGGAAGACTAACATTTTCCTCTCAACGATCAAAGATATGTGAACTGCTGTAAGAGAAGCATATTCAGACTCTAAAAACTCTCCTTGGATTTTCGAACTCAAGACTCAACTATGGCAAATGAAGCAAGGAAATCTCACTGTTACAGATTTTTATACAAATATGGTTGGATTATGGCAAGAACTGGATTTGGTCTGTGAAGAAGAATGAAAGTGTGTTGGTGACAGTGTAAAATACAAAAAGAAAATTGAAAATGAGAGGATTTTCGAGTTATTGGCCAGACTCAACCAATTGGCATGGTTTGATAGATTTGTAAAGGTGATAAAAGGTCAAGGCTATCAGCAGAGTCAATCAGATCACGCGACGTTCTTTAAACATTCTCAGCAAGGACTAAAAACCATCTTAATATTTTATGTGGATGATGTTATACTGACAGAGGATGATTTAACTGAAATTGAAAATTTTAAAACAACACTGGCCACTGAATTTGAAGTCAAAGACTTAGGACAAATGCGATATTTTATAGGCATGAAAATTGCGAGGTCTAAAAAAGGAATAAGTGTCTCACAAAGAAAATATCCTTGATTTACTACAAGAAATAGGTATGCTCGGCAGTAAACCTAGTGATACTCCAATTAAAGCTCGAAAGAGAACAGAAGGTAATGATAAACCAGTAGAAAAGGAGAGGTCGAAAGGTTGATTTATTTATCACGTACCAAACCTGACATTGCATTTGCCGTAAGTGTGGTAAGTCAACATATGCATTCTCCAAAGGAAAGTCACCTAGAAGCAGTTTACAGAATCCTTAGGTATCTCAAAGGATCTCCTAGGAAAGGACTTTTCTTTAAAAAAAACAAGGCATAAGAAAATAAAAGTTTTTCGGATGCCGATTGGGCTGGATTAGTTGACGATAGAAGGTCTACTACTGGCTACTGTACTTTTGTTTTGGGGAATCTAGTTACGTAGAGAAGTAAGAAACAAAATATAGTAGCCAAAAGCAGTGCTAAAGCAGAATTTCGAGCAGTGGCACAGAGAATTTGTGAAATTTGTGAAGGATTGTGGTTGAGAAAACTCTTAAAAGAATTACAAATAGAAATTGAGAATCCACTCAAGGTCTACTGTGATAATAAAGTTGCTATCAACATTTCTCTGAATCCAGTTTAACATGACCAAACGTAATATATTGAAGTAGACAGACACTTCATAAAAGAGAAGGTGAAGAATGGTATTATTTGTACGACGTACATTTCTACACAAGAATAGACAGTTGACATATTTACTAAGGGACTTCCACGTTAGAATTTTGATAATTTCATAAGCAAGTTGGATATGATCAATATTTACAAACCAATTTAAAGGAGAGTGTTGAAATCTCGAAATTATAGGGATGTTAACAGTTTAGGATAATTAGGTTGTTAGAACCTTATTTATACATTATAAATATAATTTAGATTTTATTTTTTTGTTATTTGATTCTATAAGACATCTATTTAAAGATGTCAGTTTGTACATATTTTGTATTCCAGAAAATATAATAAAACATATAGTTTTTATTATTCTTCATCAAGTTTTGAACAAGTACACCTAGGAACTAGGACGCTTTTCTAATGTTTATGAAATGGATGCATCAGTGTGGGCATATTCTAAATATTTCTAATAAAAGAAATGACACTCATCTCAATGAAGTTAAAGATGCATCACTAAAATTTTGAACTATGAATAATTGTATCTTTTGTTGAAGTACAGAATTAAATCTACAACAAACCCTCATACAACAGCACCAAAAGCTCACATGAATCTATATTTTCTCTTTTGAGATCTAAAAACAAGTGGAAGAAGACAAAGACATTTCACCTGCAATGTAATTGGGTTAATGTGGTTCGATGGAAAAATAAAAATGACACTCAAACTAACTAATTAAAGGACAACAACCATATTAGATTAGCAGGTAACTACACAATCTTCCCTCCATTAGAAGAACTGTCGAACAATGCAATGAGACTTGCACCAAAATCTGCCTACAGCAATGTTGTATGCAAGCTAGAACATTGAATTTATCAAATTTACCAAATGTCCACTTTTCACTTTTCTTAACTTATTATATCTCAAAGATATGAGCCCAAAAGGTCCTAGAACAGGTGTAATTTTGAGTGTGATAACATGATTTATGAAAGAAATTGGACACTGAACAATAAATGACCATAAAAGATTCATGATATAATTAGAAATGAGAAACTACAATAACAAATAGCTACGAGAATAAAAAAACATCTAGGGTAACCATACCGAGTTCTGCCATTGAGAGGAATACCCTTGTTCTACCTGAGAGTAGCAGTTTTGCTTCTCATTGAGTAAAGGCATTTTGTATGCAGCAAAATTACTATTTGGATGACCATGTACCCGCTTCCCCAACAATGCATAAGGAGAAGATTTAGAAGGAATGTTTGAACCACCAATGTGAGTTTCATTTTTCCTCATGAGCTCATCTACTTTTGTAATGTCCTTTTGCCAAGGTAATGAGGTAGCTAGGCCACTTGGAGCACGAGCAGCGTACTTCCTGTCATATCCTTGGGCAGCCTTATAGCTGCTAAAAGATAGGTGAGGCACTTTTTCACCAGATGTACCATTTGAGGGTTGAAAAGTAAAAGTTGATGGCCCAGTTTGAATAATTTCTACATCCTTCCCAGTAATCAGATTTTTTCTGACCAAGCTACCATTCAAAGGAAGTTGAGATGGCTCTTCACTGTCACCTAGTGTCAGCTTACTTTTCTTCTTAGAAGAACTAGGTTTCTTGTCTTTTCTTGAAACAAGCAAAGGAATTTGATCCATTCCTCCACTTCTTGATGCATCTTGCACTAATCTAGAAGAAACATCAAAGTTAGAACTTGAATTTCCAACATTTTCCATGATCCTTCTCGAAAACTTGTCTTCTTCCATTGGAACTAAGGACAAGCCTGTATCAACAACTGCCGTCAACTTATTTTTTGTCTTCCCAAAATTATCATTTTTACATGTATTCCAATAGTTTTTTGAACTAGTCTGCAACCCATTACCACTAAACATGTTATCATTGACCTCCAAATCAACAATGGGATTTGCAGTTTCAGTTTCTTCCCTAGAGCTGCTGGTCATTTTGCTTAGATTATTCAAAATGCTTGTCTTTGGCAATTCTTGTTCTAAATCATTAGGAAGCTTTCTCTTCTTGTTCTCATCCAAAGTCTTAATCATAACCCCAGTAGAATTTTCTGGGAGAGAAACCTGAACATGGGGAGCACAAACCATTCCAACCCCTGCAGATGCATTGGATGAAGAATCTACAGTGATAATGTGATCAGGCCTTCCCTCTTCATTATCACATAACAAATCAGTCAGCAGACGCACCTTTTGAGTTTTCCTACGATGCAAAGCACTGTTTCGATGATGATGACCATCCCTGAGAAAGTTACCAGCTAAGATTTCAGGACTTTCAGATGATGCAGAGTCAAAGTCATCTAGTTCCTCTGAGTTGGGCCGACTTTTCAGATCGTTCAAACCATTAACTGCCTCATTGCTAAAACTTGATAAAGCCAATGCCCCAGATGCTACCATTAACTTCTTGCTTTCTTCAGCTTGAAAAGTTCGCCTTTTGGTTTGACATGTTGGGATTGACCATTTATTCATGCACATGTCACTTTCAACCTCAAACAAAGTCTCATTAACTTCCCCATTTCCGTAGCTTTGCTTAGAAACTTTAAAAGATCTGTCATCTTTCAATCTTGCAATGTCTGCAACAGAAACTATGAACATTATGATAAGAAAAAATTCAGAACATGAGTTTGTAAAGTATATTTATTGCATTGTATGCATGGAAGATCTACCAGTATCAGACTTGTGTTTCTCTTGCATCCTCTTTGAGCTCACTTCTGCAGGAGTAATACTTAATGCAGGAATTACATGAGAGACATAATCTTTTAAGCCGATGTCATTCACTGGATTACAAAAAATTAAAAACAAATTAAAAACTAGCAAATATGACCAATAATCCATCAAATGTAATAGAGCTTGAAAGTAGTGTGCCTGTAAAGGTAGAAAGTTCAACTTCTCACCTTTCTCTTGTCTCTTTTCAAGAAACAATGGGTGTTGCACATTGCAATTTGCTTCACTAGAAATATAAGGATCAATTATATCCTCAGCAGACTTTTGTTTTTGCGATTGCTGAGGCTCTAAGTAAAGTATTGCAGCATCCTCAAGAGATAGTGCACCATTAGCAGTACACGAACTAAATTTGGAACCATAATCTTTCACTGTGCCTCCAAGACCAATTTTCTGCTGACAATTTTGGCAAGACCACCAACGGAACTTTGGAACATGCAGAGGGGGAAGCGTAATTGCTTGCTCCTCCAACTTATTTTGTTCCTCATCCAAAGCAAATGGCCAGCAAATCTTCCAGTTCTTTTTACGGGTTTCTGACACATATTCTCTGTGTTAAAGAACATATATGAGACAGAATGCTATCAAAACTATATATCTTAGAAGTCAGCCAATCACCACATACAACACTCAAGGAGATAATAGGACTACAAAAAGGACATACACCGATAAGCCTGCACACATTATATGGTCGTCTGATTTAGCAATAGATACATCTACTTTGTTGGTTAGGGTTAAAAAATTATCATAGCAGGATGTGTGCATACCTAACTCTTGAAAAAAGATATCATTATGAAGCATTATAGGCTGCTTCTAAATCAAATGTTAGTAATCAATGAAAATGTTAATAAAAACAAGTGACTCTACACACAAAAAAAAAGGTATTCAGTTCGGATCATATTTTTTTAGATTTCGGTGAAAAATGTCTCAAAATTGCGTACATAATTCATGAACAGCTTGTACATGAGCAATTTTAGTACATTTTTCACTTATGCCTCAAAAACCAGCTATTTTTGGGGCCTCAAATTCAAATCTATTCCAACATATGTTTGACACCTTTAATATGTACATTACAAAGAAAAATTAACACACTAAGATTTTTAATTAACATGAGAACTAGCTGGGAATGAAGGGAAAGGCACTTGCCCCATGATTGTATTGAACCTGATATAAACTGAAGGTTGTACAATTCATGATCACTTCCCCATCCCCGACAATCCAGATACAATAAAGGCAAAGTCATACATGCATGTTGGAATTAAACTCTTAATAAACTACAAAAAAATTTAATAAGTATGCACCTTACCTTATGGAAAAATGCTCGCACTTTCCCACTTCACTCTTGTCTTTAACATTTTCAAGATCAATGGATATAGAGTCAATCTTAATGAAAGACCCTACAGATTTGCAACCAATATTACGATTTCTCTCTTGATGATTCTCCACCATCAAAACGCCGCTCTCCATGTTTATAAAGCATCTAAGGCGCAACTTGTGTCATGCTACTTCAATACTTCCTATCTATCCTAAAATAATTGAAATATGTGTAATTAATTAAATAATTGTTATCATATGCTAAAAATGATAACTAACCGAGAATATTAAAGCAAGAACATGACAACAAAACAAATTATGAATGCCAAAGCATACCTATATAGTACATGAACATAGCCACCATAGCCAAAGTCCTAAACGATCATATTAGGGTTTGTAGATTCAGTTGGAAATCATCTGTGAACAAACCATCCACCATTATCAACAGTATCATAGAAATAAAAGTTTAAGAACTAGTGATCTACTACATGAAATGATAAACTCTTATGATATAAAAGAACTCAAAAACCCTAGTTTTCATAAACGAAAACATAAAAGAGTTTAAATTGGTTAATTTTGGGGTTAAATAAACATTATAATTAACTACCTAGTCAAACAACTTAGGTAATTAACTTTCCCAAAAAAAAAAAAAATTGGACCAGTAAGACGTAAGTCATATTAGGGCTTCATTTCTATGAGAGCGACCTATTAGTCAACTAGAGTCTATACCACAAAGGATAACGTTATTGTCAGAGCAGCAGTTTAGTTTTTGCTAATGCCAGAAAAATATTTCCATATTTAGAAACCTGAAGCATTAAATTGTTATGTGAAAATTTAAATTACTCTGAAAAAAAAATATCAATTTTTTACCACAAAGTATAATAAATTTCAGAAGATATGCTACAATTTCAACAATAAGAGCACACAGTCCAATACAAAACTAACGCACTTATTAGTTACTACACAGCAAACTGATATAATAATTAAAAAAATTAAAAATTAAAAAATTAAGCAGCACAAACCCAGCTATAATATATATCCCAAACAAAATCAACTAATCATCAAAAAAGAGTGACTTGAGGATATAACAGACCTTAACGAAATCGACAGTCAGATAATACGCCATCGTATTGATATTGCTCCGATCTTTAACGGCACGTCGATAAAATTGTATTCAACGACAGAACATCCCAGCACGAAGCTAGAAAGCTGAGCTCAGAGATGAGATTCGAAGCTGGTTCAGTAGAATTTGAGTGCGCGCTTTGGAGAAACCCTAGAGAGATAGAGGTGAGAGAAAGTGAGTTAGTGAGTGAGGGAGGAAGGGAAGAGTTTTAATGTTTTTCTTTTTGTTGTAAGAGAAGTAAGAATGGGCTTTGTTATAAACTTGTATTAAATTCATCCCACTAGCAGGACATGTCGTCGACATGCACGAACATATATTTTTTAAATAAAAATATTAATTATATAAATTTATTCTTATTCCAACACATGTTAAAAATATTTTTAAAAATAATTTTTTTTATTTTTTAAATAATTTTATTATATATTATAAATTAATTTATATTTATGTATAAAAATAAAAATAAAAATAAAAATAAATTTATTTATTATTAATCATATATATTAAATAATATATTAATTATTTGTAATAAAATATTTAATTAATATATAATTGTTCAATTATTTTATAATTTTAATTTTATATTTAATACATATAATATATTATTTAATAATTTGTGTAAATAGCGAGATTGAAATAACCGGATGGTATACACGTGGCGAGAAAGTGCTGTTCTACTCACAATCCATTAAATTAAAACGAGGAGGCAAAGAAGAGAGAAACCCTAGTCGAAGTAAATACTAAAAAGGCAGAGTGACATTCACGCGTCTATTTACGCTCTTTTGGCGTGGATAAAATATTTATACCTGTCGTTTCCAAGGGCAAAAAGATGCCTATGCACATTGCTTGATTGTGATTTGATTGTGGTGTGCACGCTCTATTTAGGAGACTGGTGTTAGCTTCATTTGTAAACCCTACATATTTTTCTTGTTATATTATTATGATTTTTTTTATTGAATATTATGAAAAAAAAAATTATTTACTACAAATTATAATATTATCATAATTAATATAATAAGGTTAAAAAAATAATTTAATTTTAGTCAATAATTATTTATTATATTAGTTGTGATTATAGCAGTGATTTAAATAAGTTCTCAATGAAAATGAGTATGGTATGAAAAGAAAAAGAAAAAGATAATTAGTATCTAAATTCTAACCCTGAGGAATAGAACTCGTACCTATTTTCTTTGTAAAAGAAAAAAAAAAAAACAGTAAGGAATGGAAATCTTAAAAAAGAAAATCCTCTAGTACTGAATCGAAAAGAATTTCTTAACTAATAGAATAACATATTATGTGTTATGAAAAATAAAAGAAAAATGTTTGATAACACAATTTTTAAAGTCATCTTTTGCCATTTTTCTTATTATTATGTTTTGACATTTGATTTATATATTTATTTTAAGTAGAGTTATACGAAGGATTTTAAGTTTTGGTACATTCTATACTTTGATTCTATTTTTTTTTTCTTATGATTTAAATTATTTATTTTTTCTTATGATTTAAATTATTTATTTTTATATTTTACATTTTGTGGTCCCATTATTTTTCTTATAATTTAGTTCTTTTAATTTTTAATTTTTATAATTTAATATAAATTTTGAGAACAACTTGATATTAAATTTTGAAAGTATAAAGAAATTTATCAAAGTGTTAAAAATAAATAAAATAAATTGTAAGAAAAAAATTAAGGGGACCATAGCAAAGAGTGAAAATAAATAAATAAAAATATAGGAATCCAATCATAGCAAATAATAATAATTAAAGAACTAAAGTGTAAAATGTGAAGAAAAAAAAATTAGGAACTTTATGTAAAAATTTAACCTTCATTTTAATTTTTTTTTTTTTACTATGTCTCTCATTATTTAAATGAATATAATATAATAGTGATATGAAACATAACGTTCAATTTATTCTAAATTAAATTGGTCTATTATTTTTTTTAATTTTATCATAATTCATGTGTGACTATTAATTAGAGAAATATATACATAATAGAGCGTGGAAATTAACATCGACAAAAGAAAACATTTGTGGGAATAAAATAAAAATAAAAAAACACATTCAAACCCTGACAATTTACAGTTGGTACCATAACCAAAAACAACAACAGAAAAGGTATGTGAATAGTGATCGATATCTCATCCTTACACACACCACACGCAAATAATTTAAGTTCAATTAAATACACATATTAAAAAAAATGCTCATTAAATAATCAACATACATACATAAATCGATATGAACAATCGCTCAAATTATTTTTAAACATCTTTGTTTGATATTTTTAATACATGTTTATATTTTCTTTTCAAACAAACATGTGTTTAGGTATCATGTGACCAAGAAAAAAAATCAAATTAATCTATGTTTATGGTAAATATACACATGTTCAACAAATAATATAAGTATATGTTCATATTTTTTTTAATATACTAATATACATTAATCAGTTACGAATATTTTAGACAACTCGTGATTAATACATGTTCAAATTTTTTTAAAGAAAGTTAAACATGTGTTTATCTTTAAATTTTTTTAAGAATTGTAAAAATGTTACCAGATAAATTGTTTTTAACGATAAATCACTTTGTTAGAAAAACATTTAGATTTATTGGGAACAATTTTTGTCAAAAAAATAAATAAATTAAGGATCAATTAAAAAATAATATATACTTTGATTCTTTATCACAATTTATTATTTTTAAAATTAAATGCACAACTAAAATAAGATTGGAAGGGTCAGCGACCATTTACGTAACATGCATCATTCTATTTTAAGCATCATATTATATTCAATACTAAAATTTTAATTATTTTGATTTTTGTTTATCACTATGAGGGCTTAAAATGACAATAATATACTCTCTTATTGACTTAATAAGATTGTTTTACTGTTCATTTTAGTATAAAAATGTACATTTTTAATAATTTAGTGATTAACAGAGTATCATTAAACAACATGAAAATAATGGGTTCCAAAATAATTAACATGATTTTCTATAAAGTACCGCTAAATAACTTTAAAAAAAAATAGGTTTTAAAATAACAATATAATTAAGTACTAATTTGGTACCAATCCAAAAATATCCCTTAAAATTAGTCGTTTGTTATTAATTTTGAAAAAAAAAAATCTTAATTCATTAAAAAATGCTATTCAATTTAGCTCAAAAATATCAATAACTATCTAAAATTTCACAATTACAATAAAAAGTTAATTTGAAGTTACTAAGTTAAAAATTGTGTAACAATAATTACCAAACCTTCCTAATTTTATTTTGTAGAGTAAGTAATGATTTATTTTTATGGTTGCTAAAGATATTATCTCATATTTTTAATTATAATATTAATCTAAATTTATAAGTAAATATGGATATTATTATTCTTAAAAATTAACATTTTAAAATTGAATGATTCATGTCATAAAATTCATAATGGTGACCTACAATATTAACTCATCAAATAACTATACTTCTGACCCATTGACTCGTCAAATAACTATACTCGTCAAATTTAGATGTTCATACCCCACCCCATTAACTTTTGTTTTTTCATATAACTTTTTTCCTTCTAATTAATTAATAGATGTTAGAAATTAAGAGAAAGATGTAACATGAGTAAGAAGCATATATTTAACATAAAAAAAATAATAATAAATGTGACAGTTTTTCTTTAAAGGGACAATGAGGGAACGAATAATTTAGGACAGATATCTTGACTAAAATAAATAATAAATAAAATAAAAGTGTAAATAAGATGTTGTACCATTTATACGATATTTTAAACTTATAATCATACAAAAATTAATACATTATATCTAACTCATATATTTTTATTGTAAGAAAATTTTTAGCAAAAAAATTTATATTAAACAGTGATCAATTAGATATTATTTAAGTTAAATTTTAAACGATTAAAATAATTTAACAATTTTTTTTGATAGAAAGAGAATTAAACCATTTAATATCTCATTTGATTGTTATAAATTTTATTACATTATTTTATGCAATTTGTTACAAGTCCTACTCAAAATTTATATTATTCACTTCCTTACATTTGCCACGTAAGTCCTACACAAAAGTTGCTGCAAGATGGATTCCTGTCTATTTTATACACACACGTGTTTTTTAAGGGGTGCAACACCACACACGTGCGTCCATTTTGATTTTGAAGGAAAATAAGAAACTTGCAGAAACGACGTGGTCTTGTCTTTTAGGCTTTAGCCACAAGCCAAGATTGAAAGCACAATTGAGTTTGGTTCAGGAATTTAAAGTTTTAAACTTGAACCGTCGATGCTCTAGCTCATGGAGTCATCAAACAAAACTATCCGTACACGTGTAGTCACTACTTAAAAGCCGACACATTTTTGACATTATTAGCGCCAAATTCCACTTGGCACCAAAAAAAGGTGTAAATCAAACGGCTGATAACGACTCCATATCCTTTCACCCAATCTCAACCGTTAAAATTACTCTCATTGTTCATCACATGCGTTCATTGAACCCTCCAATATCACAAAACCTTCAATTTGAAATAAAGCTCAATAATAAGAGAGATTATTTCCATTCCATCTACGGCTCTCCCCTAATATCCGTTCGGCTTCCGGCGAAATCTTCGATTATCTTACTAAAGAAAATTTCCAACGCCGGCGTCGGTTTCCGGCGAGCTTAGAAGTGGCACTTTTCCGCAATTATTTGATCGTGACTCGAATATTTGGATTCTCGTTCTGGAAATCGAATGTGGAACTTATCAAATTTTGAATTGAAATGCCTGTAATATCACTGATTTTTTTTTTAATTGTTTTGATTAGTGTCTTTTGAAATTTATGGAGCAAACCAAAACAATTACCGATTCTGAGCCGAAGAAATTGGCAAGGCAATTAAATTTCGCGGCCAACGTGGTGTTGCCGGAGCGATTGGAGACTCAGAGAAGGCTACAGCCACCATCACCGACACAGCTGTCACCACAGCTGCTACGATCTCTTTCAGAGTCGTCGGTAAAATTGCAATCACACCTTCAGTTACAGTCTCAGGCGCAGAAGCCACAGTTACAACCACAAGTTCAATCTCACAGGCCGTGGCAGGCTGCGCAGTTTCTACGGCAGCCGAATCTAACTCTGACTCCACAGCATAGAGTTTCTCACCCTTTCCAGATGCTTCCGATACAGCCATTGCATGCCTTGTAAGCTCTATCTGCTTCTTGTCGTTTTGATGATAAATGTTGCATTTTGCTATTGAAAATTGAAATCTTATATGATGGTGTTCGGGAAAATTTGGTAGTTTAAGAAAGGAAAATAGTAGAATGTTGGTCGAAAACTTGAAATATAGGAGGATAAAGATTTGTAGAAGAGAGCAACGTGAAAATTAGTGTCGCTGAAGGTATTTAGGATGATAGAATAATTGCACCATTTTTGTCATACAGTACTAAATACATTGACGGTATAATTTTTGTACAGTCATGTATTAGTAAAATTAATATAAAATATTATTGTTACGTTGAAATTTTGTAACAAATAAAGAATAAGGATATTTTTGTCCAAAATTTATTTAAAAGTGATTTAGACTTTTATATATAGGGATGTATTTAAACTTATATGTATATATAAATATATTATTTATTAAAATATTTTATTATTTATTATCCGATTATCTTATTCATTATAATATAATTTCATACAATTTTATCTAATATAACTATAATTAACCTATTCGGGTGCACCAAACATGCCTATATTGTTAGAAGTTGTTGTTGGAAACTACTTCCAAAAAAGCTTAAGCTAATGCTATACATCTTATCAATTAGATGAATCAACAAAACAAGTACAAAAGTTCGGTGGTCATCTAATTGTTTGGTGACCATGTGTAATTATCTAACTGTAAAACAAACAGAGGCGTGGACATATTATAATGATCCAATAAGTCAGAATCAGTGTGTATTTTCAATTGCTCTATGGCAACTTGCTGCCTTCCTTGTGATTGCTATTTCTCATAGCCCGGGCTTACATAGAAGCATGCAATATGGGGTTTTCTCCTGGTATCTTCCTATATAATTATATTTTATGTTTGCATATACTTTTTTTCAGAGCAAAGAAACAAGACTCTCCTAGATCAAGCTCCTGCACCGAAGTAAAAGATCGCACTCCAAAGAAGCAAAAGCAATGTAGATGTAAAAACTCTAAATGCCTGAAATTGTAAGTTCATCTAGTTTGCTGTGCATGAATCTTTATCTTTAGCTTCTTCTTTTTTTTATAACTTTTTTTCCTATGTATGTGAACATTATTAGATCTCCACCTGGCATGCCTACCCGATGCAAACATATTCCAGTAGTATAGTAATTTTCCTAAATGTTTATCTCAAGTTGCACTTGATTATAGAGTTTTTTGGCCCATGCCTTCACGCTCCAGTAGACAAGGCTTATGGTGTCCTTTGCAAAAGTCCAAGTTCAAATCCCCTCCTAGACCCAAAATGGGTGCTTAGCATTTAAACTAAAAAAATAGAGTTGTTTGTGGCTTATTAAATTATAAATAACAAACATATGATAAACTTCTTCACTTGAATTAGACTTTTAAAAAAGTGAAGTGGTTTTAAATGAACTCATTAACAGCTTATAGCTGTATTTCTAACATCTCTTAAATCAATAGAAATTGCCAGATTTATTCCTTTATTTGACTTTTTTCTTATGCATGTACATCAGAATAGTTGGTTGGTTTATGGAGAAAATTGGATATTGACATCTCTTTCTTTATAGCTTTCCTAGTTTGAATTACATTTGGAACTCAGATTTAATGCTTTGATCGTTCTGTTTTCTTTTCTTATCCTGTTTCATATATTAGGTATTGTGAGTGCTTTGCAGCTGGGATTTATTGTGATGGCTGTAGCTGCTTAAGTTGCCACAATAATGTCGACAATGATGCTGGAAGGCAGCAGGCTATTGGAACAATTTTAGAGCGTAATCCAAATGCTTTCAGACCAAAGATTGTGAGCAGTCCACATGAATCTCAGGATGATAAGGTACATCTGTTAGCTTAGTTTTGATTTTGCAAAGGCATTACTTGTGATTTGAACTTGAATCAACTATTAGTAATATGAGTATGTTTTTGTAAGTTTCATTATACACTGATTGTAGTGGGATTCCGATTGTTTTTAGAACTCATTGTTCTAATTCTTCAACTTTGTACTTACAAGCACATGGTTTATTAGTGGTCAAAGTGTTAAATTACAATTCTCTCTCTCTCTCTCTCTCTCTCTCTTTTTTCTTTTCTTCCCGAAGGGTTTTAAATTACAGCTCTCTTTCTATTTCTATCCACCAATTGTTTTGGTCATGATTTTCTCTTCTCCAAGTTGAGTGGTGAAAAGTTCTCAAAATACGAACTTTAATTTTTATGGAGTATTTCCAATGTATTCCTGACTTATGTTGCTTGGTAAGACCGGTTCAATACGAATGTCATATGTGTTCAAATTTCTTACATAAAATGATAAAAACATGGATGCCTCACATGAAATCCATGTAGGAATTATGAAACTCATTTTTTCAGAACGAAGTCCTGTTATTGGTGAGATGGAAAAAATTCCTTCCATTAATAAATCTTTTCTTTGGGGCTCTAACCATGACAATTGTACATTGATTTGATCACTTCTCCTAACTAAACTAATATTAATTATTTGACTTAACATCAGATTGCCATTCATCCTTTCACATTTATACATTATCTACTTGTTTTTTCAGTTTATGCAACTAAATGCTTGATCTTTTTGATTATAAGGAATCAACTATTTAAACTATTTGTGTTTAAGACTAATAATCAAACCATTAGTCAACAATAAAATTTGAATGTTTAAAGTGTGTGCTATTTTAGTGCAAAGACCAAAACCCAAAAATAGCTAGTAAACAAGGAATACTCAATTTTTGTCCAAAAACAAAACAACGAATACTTAATAGTTAGGAAAAGAAAACAAAAAAAGTTTTGAATACTCCCACACTTCTCAAAAGGGGAGCATTTTGAATTCTTCAGATGTATTAAATCCAAGGTATGTCTAAGCAATCAATATTTTTTAAAAACATTTCTGTATTTGTCTCAAGTTCATTGTTTTTGTTGGAACATTGGTTGATGGAGCCCAAGCTCTGACCAACTTTTTTATAAAAAATTAATTATATGTATATTTTTAGCATTAAATAAATATTTTATTTATAATAATATATTGTGTATAATTTTTATGTACATATTTTGAAATATATTAACAATATTTAACAAACACATGGATAAAAATGATATAAATTGTAAATAAAGTGGTTAAATATATATATATTTTTTTCCATATATTTGGTAACTAGTAGTAACAAAAATAAAATTGTAGTCATATATTATATAAAAATTCTTCTTAAATGTGATAATTCAAAAAAAATTTAAATATTTAACTTTAAACTCAACATTATAAAAATAAAAATTAAAAAAATAAGTATATGATAAACTTCATATTAAAACTTTTAAGTTTATGTTTATCATATTTTATTTGAACTCAAATTTTAACTTTATCTAATATTATATTATTTGATATTTTATTTTAATAATCTTTTGGAATTTATTTGAAATTTTTTTATATAAAAAATTTATTATTTTTATTATTATTGGTTAGTCTTATATTGTTTAGAAACATATATTTTTAAATATATTTTCAAGCTTAAAATTCTAAATCATATTTTACTTTTTACATTTTCATATGTTTATTTTAGTTTTAATAACTATAAATTTTGGTGTGTTTAATTAATCTTTCTATTTGCTTAGATTTTTTAGTTAATACATTTATTTTATTTATAATACTAATACTTATTAACTTATTATATTTTTGTTTAATTTTCGTTATAAGTTAATTATAATGTGTTAAATTCTATATTTTTTAAGTTCTAACTCTATGTTATATTATAATATGACATGAAAAATTCAATATTGAATTGAATATAGTCTATTATAACTTTTACTAATTTTTTACTTTGTATAAAAAAAATTAAATTTCAGCCCCCTTAAAATTTTTTTTTTTTTTGGGTCCGCCCAGGATGGAGATGAAACAACTTGCAAAGAGAACCCGAAATTTGGAAGAAAAAAAAATCATTATCCCTCAAGAGTTTTGAAAGACTATTTTAAGTATCGAGGTGATTTTCTTTGATTGGGGCGAGGCATAAGCCAGTACAAGGTGTAAGCCTAAGACTTTTCATAGAAAAAAGCTTAAAAGTTATAACAAATGACTCATGCAGCAATTATATATCCAACCCACATGGAAATAACACTAAAGCCATTTAGCAAGCTAAGTCATAATTATAAGTCATAACAAGTAGTTTAAGTAAAAACAAGGCACCAATGGTAAATTCAAAAGTCCACGGCTCAAGCAAGTCTTAAAACCTAGAATGTAGAAGACGAGAATAGTTCCAATGAAACAAGCAGATGATAAATTGATATCCAAAGCAACTAATGATAAAGTAAACACAAAGAGCACAAAGAGTTGTCCATAAAAGCAAATAATAAAAAAATGTAAGTGTGAATTTTGATATCATTGTACAAATTGCAACTATACACGCATGAAACATGTGAATCTTATTGTTGACTAATGAAACATTAAAATGATTTGATCAATATTCATGAAGGGAAATAACTTAAAATAGTTTGTTGCATATAATCAATGAGCTTCAGTAGTTAATTGCATAAATTGAAAGTTCAAATATGAAAATGCATAAATTGCACAAGGTTGAGTGTCAACCTGACCATTTACTTCTAATTATTTTAGTAGAGAGGAAGCAAAGAGAACGATATGATAACTGCTGTTTGACTATCTATTTGACAAACACAGGAAGATACAGTTGAAGTTCAAGCTGCAGGAAAGCACAATAAAGGTTGTAACTGCAAGAAATCAGGATGCCTGAAGAAGTATTGTGAGTGCTTTCAAGCCAATATTATGTGTTCCGAAAATTGTAAATGTGTTGATTGCAAGAACATTGAAGGAAGTGATGAAAGAAGAGCCTTGTTTCGTGAAGGCCATAATACCACACCTTATATCCAGCAGGCAGCTAATACAGCCATTAATGGGTCCATTGGTTCTTCTGGCTATGGGACCCCTATAGTATCCAGGAAAAGAAAAGATTACGACTTCTGTATTGGTATAGGAGCCAAAGATGAGTCCAATCACATGACTGCACAAGATGAAAAGGTACCTCAATTTAGTCCAATACAAATTTATTATGTTTGATGTATCAAATTGCCTATTGGTAAAGTACTGCGAGAGTCAACCGATTGTTCTTTGAAATCATTCAATGAGAGGCTTCTATTAGCCTTTAAAATAATTTTGTTTTGTATTTTCTTCGTTGTTTTTCCTTCTCATTCTAATGCCTACATCTCCAGATTTCCTCTGCTCCTTGTAATATCTATGAGAAAATTATGTTGATGTATGTTAGTTTTTTAGGCAAAAAGAGAGATCTATAAAATCTTAACCTGTTGTAAGATGTAAACATTACATCAATTTCCTTCGTTATTTTAGCCTTTTTAATGTTGCTGACAAGCTGTGTTCATCTTTGGAATCAGGAAAATAATCTAAGAACTCCTCTGGTCTGTGCTTCTCCATTATCTGTCCCTCTTTCTCGTGAGGCCAACAAAGCTGCATTGGGGTTTTCGAAATTGAAATACAGGTATTAGCAATTTTCTTCTGCTTGTTACTGGATAATTTTGCTTTTGTTTTTGTTTCTTTTCTTCATTCTTTGATGAACTCATTATCATCTACATTCATGAACAAAGATCTGCATTGGCGGATGTCCTCCAACCACAGGACGTGAAGGATCTCTGTTCACTTTTGATTATGGTTTCAGGAGAAGCTGCCAACATGCTTGCAGGTTCGTATGTCTCTTTTAAGCACCTAGTTAATACTTCACTTAATGCTTATAACATTTGAAGGCCTGGCATTCTGCTTGCTAATCTGACATTTGAAGGCCTGACATTCTACTTGCTAATCTGACTACAGCTTCTATTAAATTATGGAAATGTTTGCAGATTTTGTGAAGTTAGATATCTCTAATATCAGATTTATGATTTATTCCCTTTTTAACAAAAGAAAGTCCACTGTTTTTATTTGAACATACAGAATTGAAACACTTTCAGTAAACATTACCATATTGTTATCCTAATGACCCTGAACTGGCCAAATTTGTCTATCCTAAAAACATGGGCTTTGACACAATGCTGGTTTCTGGAAGTTAAAGTACTTGGGGTTCATTAGAAGTTCAAAATTATATTAATTTGTGAATTTTGCCTATTTAGCGATTTGTACAGTCAGTTACATTATAATTGCCATGCTATTGTTATCAGATTGGGATTTGGATTTTTATCAATACGTCCTACAATGGTTTGCTTATTGATTGTACTGAGCAGAATGGTTCATATTTGATTTGAGTATTGAGTAAGATCATAAATCCTCTCTTATCCCATATTTATATTTTCCTGCTTCCCCTTTTTCCCCCATCCATTTCTCTTCTTTAGCTGCTGCTTGTTCTACGTTAGATTTTATTAGCTAATACATTCTAGAAGCATTTTCCTGTCCTTAAGTCCTAGATAAAAGCCAAGTCTATTTTATAAATAACCCAAAACAGGTACTGTTACATGCTTTCTTTTCATTGCGCCACTTTTTATTTTGTCTTCTGTTCCTTCCAGATCACGCATATGTTTCTACTTCCTGATCTTCAGTTAGAAAAAAATATGTACCAGTGAATTAACAGGCAAATTAATAATTAAATATTTGAAGATCCATTTCTTGAACAATAACACTTCTTTTTCATCTTTTATTACCATAATGAAATATAGTTTCTTTTTGAACTATATTTAACTTTTCAGGAAGTAGACAAATGAAGAGAAACATCAAAACTTATAATGCCTGGTCCAGTAAAGAGAGAGAAGAGGATCAACATATGCATGGTATAAAAAATGGTGTGGCTAATAACTTCTTGGAAGGAAGACAACCACGTAGAGATGGTACCACTGATTCGGGATTAGAGGGATGTGAACTGCAAAACAATCGGCCATTGTCCCCAGGAACACTTGCATTGATGTGTGATGAAAAAGACATGATTATGGAACCTGGCTTACGAAATGGAGCCATGACCTTTAGTGAAGACATAACCCGAAAGTCATCTGATGGGCATGACTGCGTAGAGGTTTGTGCAATACAAGAAAACCTTATTTTGAGAAGATTCAGTGATTTTCTTAGCCGGATCATCACCAGAGGGAGCATAAAAGGTAATTTTTTCCCATCTTACCTTAAACTTCCAATTAATACTGCTTGTTTATATTCAAAATCATTTTTAAATCTACTATATGACCTTGTTTCAAAAGGGTTCATTTGCATAATGATAATGTCTGAGCTCGTTCTAAATTTATCATATAATGGAACACCTTATATTGATCAGTTGGTGCGAGAGATTAATATGATCACATCTAATTTCAGATAGTGAGTGCTCTATTTATATTTCACAAGGATACTGAATTCCCAGCATCAACTCCAATGTTAAGAAATTTAGAGTGTGAAATTTTAGAAAGGAATGAGAATTTAAAAATGTATCACAAGAACTTTGTTTCTGATATCATTGTTGAGGAAACTTTGGGGAATCACCTTATTGTCTTATGAGCTTTGATGAATATCTCATCATAGAGGCTCTTTCAAATCTTCTGATAAAACTTTTATATTTACTAACAGAAACAATGTGTTCTTCATTGGCCAAAAGTGAGCTGGGAAGCCAAAACAAACCGGTTGTCAGTGCCACCTTCAAGGCCAACATTGAAACAGGGGATCAAAAGGATTTCTATGGCAATGTCATTTGGAAATCTTCTGCCTTAGCTGCCAATACATTGCAATCATTCTCGAGAAACTTGTGCCAGCAATGACAATCTTTGAAGATTCTGTGATGATAAACAGAAGTGAACGAAATTTTCAGTAGTTTTTTGTGTTTTGATGTAGGTCTTCATAGAAGGAAAGCTTTCTTCGATCCTGCCACATTGGTGTAGCTGGTTTCCTTTCTCTTCTGTTTTCTTTCCTTTTTTAGTAAAGCCAGTAGTAACTTGAAATAAAAATTGTTCAGATGTTCTCAGCTATAAGAACAGTTCTGAGTTTCAACCCCTCTCAGAATATGAAAATGAACCCTAAATTTGTGTGCTCCAAGTAAACAAGGCAATAAAAATAACTCATTCCTTTTCCTTGATGGTGAACACATATTACTAAAACAATGCAAATGTTGAAATTTCTGAACACAAATATGGTCGATGTCCAACCATATCAAGAAAAATAATAATTAGTCTCTTAAAGTTCAATATAATTCTATGGGGAGATCCTCCCCTTTCAGATTTTTCTCTACAAGAATGTACAAAATGCCAGACAAGCAAATGCAAATATCGAACCAAAAATTTAAAATAGCTAATAATATATTATATATTGCCAAAAAAAAAAAAAAAGAGGAAAAAAACTCGAAAATCAGCATAAGAATAATAAATAAAATAAAATAAAAAGCACAGGATCTATCAAGATTTCACATGCTACCAGCTCTGCCAGGTTTCGCAGTCTTAAACTTGGCCAGGTCAACAAGGTCTCCAAATAGTTTATCCTCAGGCTTGGAAGGCCTCATAGGTGGCAGATAAGATGAAGGAGAAACCTGGTAGGAGTTCTTCACAGCATTATCGTCTCTAACTGATAGACCATACATACGCTGATCCAGGTACTGAGCCCCTTGTTGCTGACCATAGCCAAAACCTGCCATCTGATTACCATACATTTGATGAGGGTGGGTTAGTGCCATATAACTCGATTGCATAGGCTGTGGAAGTATGCCCATATGTTGTCCTCCATTGAATGGCTGAGGATGCATACCCAACTGACTGCTTGGAGCAACCTGACCATTGATTGCTGATAGATGGCTGCTTGTAATTGGCTGGATATACATTCCCACCACCTGGCCGTTACCCATAGGTTGATATCCCTGGGGATGTGAAGCGCCTAATCCATGTGAAACTGCTACCAGATTGAATTGCGATGGTTGAGGGTATTGAGCATTTGCTACAGGGCTACCATCATCTATCGCATGAGCTTCCCATGGTGGTGGTGGAAATGACCCACCACTTTGACCACCTATAAAACCATGTGAGATGCTTACATCAGTGAAAACGGTGCATTCTATTAAATAAGAATGAATGTATGGAAAAACCATTGAGCAAGTGATACAGCACATTAATTGGTAATTTCACAAAAATTATCCTAAAAGATGAACTAAAAGGACCATAAATAAGGGCACGCTAAGCAGCGATTATTATGGCGTCATAAATGTGACTGCAAATTCGCCATGCTATTATTGTGATTGTAAAAGAAAGTGACTGTAGCTTAAATGCCAGAAATGAAATGCCCATTTTCAATTCAAAAGTGCACCATATACTGGCGAAGGTTGCTGCTGTAACTGCTGCTGCTGCATAATCTGATTGTTCCAAGCAGTACCAGCTCCTTGTGTGTAAATTGCCTGCTCGTACTGGGGTCCTCCAATGTTTTGGATACTTCCATTTGGATAAGATCCGCTTTGCGGAGATTGAAAGTTTTGCTGCTGTTGGGCTTGGGGGGGAGTTGAAGGATTGATTTGTCCAGGAAGATTAGTAGACTGGGTATTTACAGAATCTGGGGCAGTATTACCATCTGAAAACATGTCAAAAAGAACAAGAGCATTTTGCTGAGATACAGAATTACTTTGCTGTTGTCCTCCAACAGGAACAAGAGCAAATGAATCGTCTGCCTTTGGTGAGCTAAAATCATCTCCACTGAGAAGGTCCCTCTTAGGATCAACGTTTGTTGAATTAGCTGGACCATTAATTTCAGGGGCAGGAAGCAATAACTGATTTAGTGTATTAGTCCCTCCAGTGGTACTTGCAGAGGACCTGCAAAAGATTCTAAAGACTTCAAGCTCACTGAATTTAAACTCTATGAAATAAGCTATACCATGGTTTTAAATTACTATTTTGACGCTTGCAATGAGGCTTACCTTAGTAAGTCTCATCTTTTCAATGAGTTAAGGCTCGGCCTCAAATGATTTATTTAAGGTTTGTGCCTTTGTTGGTTGAGGCTTACGCAATTAGGTGTGCAATGAAGCTATATGCCTCAAAATTTATGTTTGTGATTATTTTCTCATAGGTGAATTTAATATTTTAGTGACCCAATGAATTCATACTATGCTAAAAATTAGTTTTTAGAGGACAAAATAACCAACATGAAATTATATGTTTGGCCTTAAGTATCCTATTCTATCCATCATGACTTTTTCCCTATTAATATCTCTAAAATCATAATTTGACTTGTAATTATAATCATTCAATGTTAAATTTTGACTACATTATTATTATTTTGTTTCAAATTATTGAAAATGATGTTAACGCCTTGTACATCCTTGAGGCTTATGCCTTGCCTCGTACAAGAAAAACGCTTCAAGGCATAAAACAGCCTTTTAAAACCTTGAACTATACTGTTCTTCACTTTCTTAATTTAAACTTTTAAAAAAACTTATCTTTTTTTTTTTTTATATATATATATGATATATCAAACGATCTAGGTGTATTAAGTTATCAAATATTGTTTGATTCTTTTTTAGAGTGGATCTGTTTGTTGGAATTCAAGGTACCAGTCTCTAAATGATACAGAAATGTAGTGACAACAATTGATTGCAAAAGAGCTACTTAAACTCAAAGATTTCATTTGGTGTAAAAGAAATAAGAAATGAGGAAATTTTCAGAGTTTATTAGGTAATAAATATGCTGAATTTCTTTTCAATTTAAGGTTATTAATATTATTTTTGCTAAATAAGAGTATTGAAGGTACCAGTTTCTGAATAAAAAAATATTATTTTTCTTGCATAAATCTGTTATGTTTAAAGAAATATAGGAGAGATAAAGTTAGCAGAATCTTTCAACGTAGTTGGACGTTTGTGAAAATATACCAAACCTCAATAAATGCCACTGATATTATTTTAGCTTTGGGGTGTTTGTGATAAAAAGTTGTACCTCAAGGTGACGATTAAATTTACCCGTAAGATAAAGAAGAGGAGATGATATTGAAGAGAATTAGTGCATGTGGTGGTTATCTTTTGGGCATCTACTTCAATATTTTATTAAGGATTTTCAAGACTAGATTAATAAACATTGTTTAGGGATTAATGATGCTTCGAAGTCTAAGCTTATTCATATATCCAGTTCATTTCTGTTAAGTCTTATGTACTTGCATTTTTAGTTGGACCTCCGACCCACTTTGTACCTTCTCTTTTTATAATTATAATTAAATAAAATGTTCATGATTCCTATAATATAATAAATAACTTAAAGGTCTCATAGTCCCCAGAAAGGCATAATTGTAAGTCTCGTAGTTGACTAAACATAGCATATTCATTAGTGTAACACTAATAATCAAACAAAAACTCAAAAGATATTTAAACCCTAGATTCTGCATTAAGAAATGTTTACCTCCCATCAGGCCGTTTGCTGTTGTCTCCAGTGTCTACGAGAGGACCATCAACATCCACAAGTTTTCCAGCAGGTTCAGACTTGGGTTTTTCTATCTTTAGAGCTGTTCCCGATGCAAGAGCTTCATGTTTGGCCAGCACACGCTGCAAATCATCATTCAATGCTAATCCTTGACACAAGAGTGATTCATCCCTAAAAGAACAGGTAAAGAGCCATTTCGATATCAAGTCAAATGACAATCTCACATCCTTCTTTGGACCATCCAAAGGCTAAAGCTTTGGCAATATCCAATTATCCATTCTATTTAAAACTACTTTTTTAGTAGAAACATATGTATAAGCTAAAACCATGCCTAGTAAAACGCTGTCTAGCTCTATGTGTATTTTCCATGACAATTATCTTAAAAACAAAGATGTATAATCTACTAACTGCATATGGATGAGCGTTGTCATTTAGTACAAGAAGTAATAGATTAACAGCCGATGTGAATATTCATGTGATCTCCCTCACAGTGCTGCTAAAAAACTTGATTTCTCTTGATATATAATGTGACTGCTAGAAACTAGACTGTAGCCTTACGAAGTTGAGTTTACAAGGTGTACTACTCTCTGCTTATATGCCCGGCACTGTTCTACCAAATCAACAAGAACCTCCTGCCTGAGCCCCTGTAAGGTAAAGAATGATTAATTGACATAAATAGATTTTGATATTTGGTAAGTCACGGCAATACATAAGCATGAAGAATCTAAACCTATATTGCTCTCTGCATAATTCTATGAATCGCGCATATACATGAGATTGAAGAGGTCCAAGTAATCAAGTAATTTCCATAAGATAAACTCAGATTCCAGCAAACCAAACATTTCTCAATACAGTTAATCCACTGAATAAATCATGAACTCCCAGATCAATGGCCATTGCAAAATTAAGAAGTCATCAGGATCAGAAAGGTTAAGTTTGTGTTTTCGTTTTCCTTTCTTCTTTACCTACTTTCAGTGTTTGAAACTGCAGGTTAAATAAGATTAAAAAGCCTGCATACAATTGATGGAAATTCAAGGGGGAAGGGTTCATATTGCTTTTAATGATAAGTTAACAAATTGTTTAACATACAATAAGACATTATCCAAAGAGAGAAACATAGCCCCTGAGTTTTTCATAAGCACTAGTATTAGAGATAACTTAATTTCCTTTGTGTTATAACCCAGAGATGTACCTCTTTGTTCCCTGGATCTAATGCACCAAGCATGTCTGAAAGAACATCCATAATACCCCGTGCATTTTGAATCTCCGTCAAGCTGGCAAGGATGAAGATAAGATCTCAAATTTAGCAATACATGCATTGTGTATCGCACACTACAGTACCAACAAAATATCTTAAAATACATAGGTCTGAAGGGGGGAGGTGAGAAAGACAGAGAAATGTGGTTGACAACAGTAATCCATTAAACTTAACAGTTCTCTATTTCATTGGACAAACACTTGAAAGACAAAATGAAAGTTCCAGGATATAAATAAAAATAACACAACTAAGAACGAGGGAAAAGGTCCTAGAGGTCAACAATTTTTATCAAATGAACACATTAGTTCCAAAATTATTGGGTTAGGCACTAAAGGTCCCTTGATTTTTCAAAATGAGCATTTTCTTTCCGTAATTTATGAATTAGTATTACAAATTCTGTTATTATAAAAAGTAAGCAATCATTGTCATATAATTTTTTAAAATGAACACTTTTAGTCCAACAAAAGTATTAAAATTGATGACTTAAAGTACCTAAATTTCATAAATAATGGGACTATAGACCAATTAAAAAATTATGAGATTAAAGTGCTCATTTGTACAAAATCACGAGACTACTGTGATATTTTTTCAAAAATTATAGGACTTTTGGTACCTCATCTAATAATTACGAGACTAAATTGATTAAATTAAATAATTATGAGAACTCTGGTACCCAGCTTTACCAAGAATGACTATTAGAAAAATGCATTATCAAATTTATGCTTCCCAAAATCTAAAATCCAGACTTCCAATGACATTAAAAGAGCATGGAAAAACTGAGATCTCACTTCTCAGTTCAGTTTTCTTTTAAAGAAAGTTGATATCTAAAATAGTATAACAGTCAACACATCCCCACAAGCAACGGAACCATGGATTCAAAGAGAAAAGCATGTATGCCAAATGCATTCATCTGTTAAGGAAATCTCTATAGGTACTACAATTATTAAGAAAATGGTGTTTTCAGCCGTGAAATCGAAGTATATTGACAGAGTCAACCCAAATTGAGACAACATTATGGGAAGCAAAATATGAACCTTAAAGTTGGGAACTCAGACTCTGCAGAAGGTTCGGCTGCCTCTTCGGGACCAGAATGGCGCAGATTTTGAGGATATGATGATAATGGATGCGTTTGTGGAGGTGTAAACACAGGTGCAGCTCTCTCAGTTCTCTGAGGGAATACCGCTCCAGCACGCTGAATGATAATGAAACTAATAAAATGTGAAATAACTCTTCATTAAATGTCACATAAAAATTTTTTTGTTTCATCAACGAAGCTGTTTGTTTCTTCATGATAATATTCATAGAGCACTGTCAAAGTAAACAACAAAACATACCAACAATTCCTGATAGGCAGCATGGTATTGTGGATATCTAGCCCTTGGTCCTCCAAAAGCTTCTTGCCAAGTATCAATCAGGGCCAATATCTTCTCTTTTACTCGGAGGTCAGGCTAAATTCAATGTCGTAAATACAATAAAATGGTTCCTCATAAGAAGTAAGCACAAAATATCAAAGTAAACCAAAAAGTCTAAAAAAGATGTACCTTCTTTTTCACAATTTTCACCATCTCATGAAGAACATCTTTTTCTGCTACATGCATGTGAACAATGTCACCACAATTCTTTATAATTGTCTCCAACAGCTAAATATAGCAATCGACCAAAGTATAACCAATTAAGTCATCTATAAGATAAGACTCAAAATGCATCAATTACATCCAAATTGGGAAATAACTACAATTTTCCAAGAGGATGCCTATAGTGGACCATTCAACTTATAATTTTAAGAAATGGTTAAATCATCCAAATTTTCAAGGAGAGGGGGATTGCAGTTCCTCATAGTGTACTTGCAAGCCATGCTCATGGAGAAAACAAAAGGAACAAAATATCATTAAAAATCATAATCTCAATCCAGAACATTTTAATTTAAGTCAACGTAATAAGACAAGAAACTAGGTATCTGATTTTTCTCAAAAAACACTATTAACAAGATACCAATAGTAAAATAAGAAGCAGGCTAGAACCTTGATTGGAAGCAATTTATAACAAAGCAAAGGAGAACCTTTTCATGAACCAAACAAGCACAAGTTCTGTGGAGCTTACTGTAAGAGCAAGAAGTTGAACTTTAGGATTCCTACTCCCAAAGCGCTTCTTTATTCCCCGTACAACATCCTTGGCTTGCCTGTAACAAAACGTTATAAATTAATCATCAAGATGAGAGATGCTAAAAAAAAATTAAGAAAATTTTTTAGGTACATGTTAATAAAAAACATCAAAATTTAAGTAGAAAACCAGCAGCTTATGCATGAATACTAAATGATTTTCCCTTTTAAACATGATTTCTATATCTGCAAACACTTGGTTCACAGACACCATCTAGTTCCAGTTTTTATGTTTTCAACACAACAGTAACAAAAGCTTGCTAAGATAACTAATCATAACAGTTACAGGAAATAGACAATGTCATAGAGCATTTATTTCAGATAATAGAATAATTATGCTTCTGGAAATATTAAATGTGCAAGTTACAGGCTTACAGTCCACTAAAAGCAGCAAATAAAGCATGTTGGAACATTTTCTATCTTACTGATTTGTAACAGTTGCTACTCTTGAGGAGAATCTAATGCCATGATCTCAGAATAATTATATAAAATGAATTATTCACTGTCTACTCCACCAACAGACACCACACACACTAATGAATCTCAATATTTCTAGCAGGTTGTAACATTTTAACTACTACTCTACCACTGATATATTCATTCTTCAATCCATATTCAATTTCATTACTGCCAATCCATAACTAAAAAAAATTCCTCTCACCTCGCCCACAAGCCACTAACACGGTCTCACTTTGTGTTGCTTCTTATATTAATTGAACTTTTCATTTTCGTAAAGTAGCATGTACAAGCGACATCACATGAACATGCTTGAATACTCCAATTTGATGGAAATTTACGTAAAATTGAGAAAAAAGGGTGTGTCCCTGGATATGTATACAAAAATTTACAACTAGATATCCTCAAAGAAGAATCCACGTGTAACTTGCACAGTTTCAAACCATCTGCTCACAATTAATGAACTTCCGCCCTAATCCCAACTACATACCAGCAAAGACTAAATCTATTGAAATAAACATTAGAACATAAAATGAATGCCAAAGCACAATTGGACCAAAATCCAAAGGTAGACCACTTAGAGTATTAGTTATTCTATCGTACACAAATTAAACCAAATACAAAATAATAATGAAACAGCTTAGCAATTATTTTCATTAAATCTATAACAGGTAAATACACAAATTTAAATATTAAATCAACCAAATAATAAAAAAGTCTTATTCATAGCACGCCCTAACAGAAGGCAACTGTTTGATGAAATTAACCATTCACTCGAATCCCTCCAACCTACTAATAATAGAATGTTAAAACTAGATTAAAAACCCAAAATTAACTAATAAAACACTTCAGTTCGCACAGCGAATAACACACACAAAAGGATACAAGCAAACAACAAAAGAAGCCACGGGGGGAGAGATCGAGTGCAACGCTTACCCAGGGTCATGATTGAGCATGTCGCAGATTTCAAGATTCATGGCCCAATCAGGACCAATAAGCTGGTCGCTCGTAGCGCGCTCCACCATAAAATTGACCATCTCTGTTTCACTCCAAGGTAATAAAAAAAAAAAACGGAGCCCCGATCTGAAGACCAGACCCAATTCGATTACCCTACTATTCCCTACAAAGATCTACAATAGCTCCGATGAGGATAGAATATTTCAGAGACTCTTTTCTCACTGTTCTTTTCTGTTCTGTCGAACAAATTATGTTTGTTAATTATTTCCCATAATCATGCTTTTGCTTCTTTTCTTAAATATATTTTATATCGTTGGACTGGTAGCAAAAATGTGTCGGGGTTTAATTTGATATAAAAATCTCTAAACATTTAGCTTTATTAATATTTATATTTTTGCTCATTTTTTGTTAATAAAATCAATATTTTTTTTAATAAAAATGAGAATAAAAAAATTATAAAAAAAAAATAATGAAATTAAAGCTAGTATTAAAAGTTAATAATTTGTGAATAAAAATTGAAATACTAAATATGTAAATTATGGTAGTAAACTAAAATTATTTTGTCAACTAGAGTATTAATTAAAATTATTTTATAAATTAAAGTATTAAATTAAGATAATAAAATAAAATCTTACGAAAACATGAATAAAAAGGAATATTTTTTTGATTAACTTGGATGCAATCAAACCCCTTAATATCAATGCAACAATAAATTCATATTAATTTATATAATTAAACTAGCCAATCCACAATTAGCACATCAGTCAATATATCAATCTATAAATAAAAGAGTTGAGATTAATATCAATTTTTTTATATTTTATTATCTTTGGATGAACTTGAATATGGAAGCCAATTGTATAGTGCCGGGCTGTGGATGCCGGCCTGGCATGTTTGCCTGCTCTTACCGTCGTTTTGCCCACCATATTCATTCAACAGTACCGACTATTTTATTTTGGAGAACTATTTTATTTATAAGTATTTTAGAGAAATGTTAATCATATTTTTTTTATAAAATCTTTCAAGCACTCCGTTAACATGTAAATTTTTATAGAAACCTTTTTTTTTTTTTGTACTTATTTTTGTTATTTCAATATAATTTATAACTCTATCAAAATAAAAATTTCAAATTTTTTTTTTTTTTCAATTTTCTATATCAAAGAAAATATTATTTAGAAAGAAATTACAAGAATTTTTTTTAAAAGATAATTTTCAAATAATAAAATACTAATATTAAAATAAACATTTATAAAGTGAGTGAAATCAATACAAATAGCACTTGCATGTAACAATACAAATACAATAAAGATTAGCATAATACTCAAATTAGCCACTAGCTAACACAAAACAAAGCCATCAGTCAACGATGCTAGCCAAAAGCTATGCTAATTTGGGCCAAATCAAAGTCTAATAACCTAGATGCAATGAAAATTGTTTAAACACCCAATCACTTACATCTTTTCAGATCTTCCATAATGCACACATAATCTTCGCGACAATCTCTTTGAAATAGTCACTCCTATACAAAGAAAAATCAAATTAAGGGTATAAAGTAGTTTGGATATAGCTAGCTCTAATGCACCCCCAAAAACAAATGAGAAACTAACTCTACCAAAGAGTTGCACACAGGGCAAGTCATAGAATTAACAATGCACCGCAGTTCAAACAATGAAATTTGAACTGCAAGGGCTTCATATAAATAGTACCATAAAAAATGACGAATTTTAGAAAGAACCTTGAGTTTCTATATGGATTTTCATATAAGCCAAACATTCAAAGTCATGTGTGCACCAAAGATTGGTCTACCAAAAACTTCACAAGTAATAGGATACCATAATGTACTAAATAAACACCACACGAGCTATAATGTTACACTAGAAAATCAAGTAACTGGAAAGTATCAATTGAAGTTTTTAAAATGATCTTTGCATCTACACTACAGAACAAATGTCGAACACACTGAGCATTCTAATATTGATTCTAAGATCTATAAGCTCACACACCCACCTCTCGCTGTCCACTTTAGGAGTTATAGGCTTAAAGGAAGGAGGATATGGTAACCAAGGATCGTCTTAGATATCAACTTGATTATCCCGTTGGACTTCTCAATGAAGGCTGATATTTAAAACACACCTGGCTTTTAAGAATCCTTGCCACGCCCAAGAGGGTGAATACCCCAACTTAGCTAAGAGGAACGAGCCCAACCGAAAGTAATGACTTTTATACACTTAAAGCTAGTTAGGAATCAGGGAACTTTAAGATTCTTTAACATTTTTTAGCCACCATAGCCATATTGAAAGCCTTTAAATCTTTGAACCCTAAATCGCTAAAATTCCTGACTTTGCATCACTTTTGTCAAACTCTACAGTGAATTTGATGCCTATTTCCTGAGGACCCCCACCAAAACTTTTGCATTAAGCGTAGATGCTATTCCCTTTTTGCTTAAATTGTTAATCAAACCAAAATATATCGATTTGTGAAATTAAGAATCAAAATTGACTTATAAAATATTAATCGAAGAATAATTAACTAATTTATATCGATTTACAATTTAAACTTATTTATTTTTAAATTAAATTTAAATTATATTGGCCATAGATTAATGTTAAATTAATAAATAAAATTTAAAGTTTAATAAACAACTTAATTCAAAAAAGTTGTGTAATAACATTTATACTAAAATTGTTCAACAATTTTCAAGTAAAGAATTACTCTTAAAACTAGGTAAATTATTTAAATTTTATAACAAAAAATAATTTACATTTTTTATAAGTTATGTTAAATATTTATAAAAATGAATATTAAAGAAGAAAAATATAAGTTGCTTCACTTTCTAAAGTTACATAAAATATCAACTAAAATTAGATGATCATAAATATATATATATATGATATATATAGTATAAATGTATAAAATTAGAAAACAAATATTTATATTAAGAATATATTGTTTGGTTCGATTAAATGTCAATTTATAAACTTTAAAATCTTAATCGACTTATAAAAGTTAATTTTTGCATTTTTAAAAGTGAAATCAACTTATTTAGACTTAAAAAATATAAAAATCAATTGAACTCGACTCAATTTTTGATGATATATTGATTTATCAGTTATTATATAGACATCTTTGATATTAATACAAAGACCTATTATTGGCATTACAAAATATTGCATAGCATAACTAAGCATTGAGCACGCCACTGACTTGAGAAAAACCTCCTTACCAGTCCAATCTTGGAGTTTAATTTTAACTTGATCCAAACTATAGCTCAATTGGACATTTTTTGGGCGACCAATAAATAGAGCCCAAGTAAACCATGATATTTACAAAATGCCTATAAGCTGGCAATCCTAAGGTTGATTTTTGATAATGCATTGCCAGACTAGAGATATCAACTCATACAGACTTAAGATCTCTTTTAGTAGATCTTGGTGGTAGTAGATATCTTTAAGTTTTTGCGGTGGTAGATCTTGGTGGTCGGCACTAGTTGGGATTGCAGCTACGGTTTGCACCCAAGGTCGGCACTAGTTTGGGACTGCAGCTGCGGACTGCAGCTACGTTTTGTTTCTTCGACATGGTCTGCTGCTTCGATAGTTTTTTCTGTTTCTTTCTTTTTTCTTTAGGGTTGTCACCGGCAGACCTCGTGGATTTGCAGTCGTCTATGGCACTCCATGGTGGCGAGGTAATCCTGCTCGGCGTATCTGGTACCAGATCCATGCCTCTTCCTCCTCGTTCGGCCTTGTATCGTGAGGGGGAGGGGTATTTTGGGTATTTTGGCTATATATTTATTGTTATGTTGTTGTGTATTTTCTATGTGTCCTGCTATTTTTTGTGTATACGGAAATATGCAGGTTTGTTTTGTTATAATTTTGTTGATGAGGTTTTTGATTACTTTCTTGATGTATTGTCTGATTCTGGAAATTATTCACTTTTTTATTTCATTGAGCTAGGCACTGAAGTAAGACAGAATAAAGAGCTAAAATGTTTGAACGCTCATAATTATTCACTCATAGTTACGTATTGCACGTATTTTTTCACGCCTAAAAATCCTAACTAGGTTTTAGAATTGTGATGTATTTTTAGATTAGAGTTGCTTTAAGATTGTATTTCGAATCCTTATTAATGAAATTTATATTTATTATAAAAAAAAAAAAAAAAAAAGATCTCTTTTAGTAGAATAATTCCAGCCTCATCACTTTAAGGGAGTCAGCAAACAAAATATGAGATATGTCTGGCCTCAATCTTCCCACCTTTAATCCATAAATGAAAAGTATCATTTAAGGAAGTAAGAAAGTGTATAAAAAAGTTATTTTTAATTTATCATATTCAAAATCAACCTTTTTTTTTATTTTGTTATTAAAAAAACTCAAATAAAGGCTCGATATGTGTTGTAGTCACTGGACTGATATTCTTATGTTATTAAAAATGTCACTTTAGTACCCCAATTTAAATATAGGTACCCTTTTAGTCTAAATTAAAACTTAATTTAATTATTTGTCTAACATAGGACAGAGAATGATTTTCTTTTTTTTATTTTATATTATTCTCTCTTTTCTCTTTCTCTTTATCTTTATCTTCCTTCTCACTTATTCCTCATCAAACGTCATATTTATCTCTTCACATAAATAAAGGGGCGATGATGAAATTATTCTTTTTTTTATTTATTTATAAAAATGAATTTTATGCCTAAAATAAAAAAAAATAAAAATGAGAAAGAACGAGGGTTGTTTAGTGAGGGATGATTGCAAGGAGAGAGAGAGAGAGAGAGAAATAGGAAAGAAAAATAAATAAAAATTCTAAAAAGGAAAAGTCATATTATCATCTATTTTATGTCACACACATAACCAAATTTCAAACTAAAATTTTACTTTGAATTAACGGGTTACAAATATTTAAATTAAAATATTATATTGTCACCTTTTAATATAATGGGATGTAATAAGTACAAATATATTGATTAGGGTAATGAACTCCTTAAAAGATATTTGATCTCATAAAAAACAACATTCAAACAAATTTACACGTATAATTTTTCTAAAAAACTGGGAGCAAAGTTGGGTGACATTATTTTTTTTTAACGAAAACTCGAACAATTTAATTTAATTAATTATTAAAAAATATAAATTAAATCGAACTAGTTAAATATATAATTTAAATAATTTAAATCGAACTAAAATTCAAAAAAAATATTTGGATTGATTTGGGATGGATTATTAATTTTTTAATTTTTTGTTACTAATTTGAATATCTTTGTTTTATATACATACGATTACAAGAAAAAAGTCAGTATCGTAGATGATTAAGATTATATGTTATGAATTTAGATTTTTGATTGAAGAATAGTTTAATAATAGATAATAAAAAAATTAAGAGAGAATAAAGTGAATTAAATATAATATACATATGTGTTGGTTTCGTTTTAAATTTTTTTTTTTTTTTCTTTTTTTGCATTTAAAAGTCAAACCAATTTACAATTAATTGATTTGTCCAAATTCAAACCATAAATCCAACTATTAATAATTTAAAATCGAATAAAATTAGATTTTAAAATTCTATACTTATAAAGTAGCATAGAGTGTGATACACGTATATACTGTTGGATGTAAATAAATTCATATTATATGGTGTGATATGAGTAGTCATATTCATTAGAATGATTTATAGGTCAGCCTACTATGTCTTCAATAGATAATCATATGATAAATAAATATTTCTTAATTATTTAATAAAAAATTACAATGTAATATAAAATTTATTTAAATAACAAGGGATTGATATTAAATATATTCGATTTTCTCTATATACTTCACACAATATGATATATCTCGTAACCTTCATTAACATACACTTTATTTTCAACTCATAATAACAAGATCTTAAATTCCTTTAAATTATCTACAAATTTTATACTAATTTAAGTTTGAGAAGAAGTTACATCGATATTCCAATAATTCTCTCTTGTAGTCCTGTCTTATTTAGTGTCGGTAATTATAACATATTATAATACAAATACGACTATAATCTAGACATTATATAATTACAATAAAATAAAAGAAAAGGATACAGTGAAAATTATATGTTAGACATTTGAATTTTTTATTGAATAAGAGATTAATAAAAAAAATTAAGAGAGAAAAAATAAATTAAATATAATGAAATTAATATAATTTACACATTTGTTGGTTTAATTTTAATTGATTTTTTGCATTTAAAAATCAAACTAACTTATACCTACAATAGTGTATTCAGTTGAAATTTTCAATAATTTTTATGAAAATTTAAAATTCACTAAAATTTATAAGCCTTTATGTATTTAAAAATATTAAATTTGTACCGTTTTTAAAAATCTATAAAAATTATAATTAATACACAATCCTAACAAAAATTAAATCAAACTACTAATAATTTAAACTGACAAGTAATTAATCATTTAAACCGACAAGTTATACTGATTCACATTAATTGATTTAAATTGATTTATGTAATTTTGGCATTTCAAACAGGTAATAACAAATATTTTCTTTAAGTACTTGGGATGATCTATTGAAGCAAATATGTAAAAAAATAAATAAGAATGAAATTATTAAAATATTAAAATTATATTGTTTGAGTTGAGTCGCAATTAGATCTCTTTTTTAAAGGCGTTTTGTGACTCTGTCAAAAAATGTGCAAGCAAATATAGCCTCGTCGTCCCTAGGATAAAATAATCCGGTAAAATTCTGTCTCGGAGCTACACTGCACTGATGAACTCTAAAATGCTACACCTTATAAAATAATTTTGTTGTTCGAAAACTAAAAATAATATTAATTTTATATTAATATTTCTGGGTTTCTGAACATAGGTTTTTGTTTGGTTTTTTTCTGAATTTTTGTAGTGCTCAATAGTTAGAACGAAGAGAAGAGAAAATAAGAGAGGGTTGAATTTTGAGTGGTGATTTGAACTGTGAGCTCAAGGCTCTATTTATAGCTGAAATCATCAGTTGTATGTCACAAAAAACGGACAGAGAACGTGCAATGTTCATGAAATAGTCATGGAGAATGTTACGTAAGAACGGTCGTGAAGAGCGTTCCATAAGACTTTTATAGTCATGGAGAATGTTATGGAGAATGTTACGCAAGAACGGTCGTGGAGAGCGTTCCATAAGACTCAATCTGGAACGGTAAAAAAAATTATATATAATACCAATGTGGGACAAATATTTTTATCTTTTTTTGATAGAGTAACTCATGACACTTTTTCTTTTCATTTTTATTTTAAAATTCACACACAATTTTTAACATAATCTATTATGAAAAAAATTACAAATCTTTTTATATCTTAAGCGTTTTTACAGGCATTAGAAGTAGGAGTTAAGTAGGTATTTAAAGCTTAAATATATTTTGTAATATAATATTAACTTTTATATAACCAATAAGTATATTGTTTAATAAAGTTTATAAAATTTTAAAATTAACATAATTTTATATATTTAGAAATAATTTATATTAATTTTTAGCATTATCATACTTTTATAATAATCATTAATTATTATAACTATTCTCAATTCAATCCCCCTTTTGTACCATAGAGAGATGAGAAATTCTAAATAAATAAATAAAAAATCCTCATTATAAAATATTTTAAATTAATTAAAATTGCAATGACTGTTTTTTCCTGCTATTGAAATTAGAAGGTATTATTTATTATTTATAGGATATTTTTTTTTACAAATTTTATTAATTATTTTATTTATTAAAAATTATTTAATTATGTTTATATAAAAAATAATTATACTAATTTTACGTTATATTAACTTGGAGTATTCGTTTATCTATAATTTCTCAGTTCGTTTATTTATTAAATTTTTTTTTACGAATACTACAATTGGAAAGTCCACGGCCCACCGTATAAGCAAACCCGCCAAAGTCAAGTCCCAAGAAAATACGTGAATCTGTAGACAGTTGGTTGCTCATCATTATCTGACACCAACCCAAACTCTACTGAAACACCAAATCCCCAATACACCATCTCTCTCCCCCCCCCCCCCTTTCCGTACACATCAAGGCTTTACCTTTACGCTTTTTCAAATTGAAAGACTGAAAATTTATATTTTTGATCCATTCTTGCTATTAGGGTTGCTAAATTTCTATATCAAGAAGTCCTAGGCCTCAATTCGATCATTCATCTCTGCCATAAATATTAGATCAAGAATTATCGTCTTGGAAATGATACATGCATTATGACTTCGAAATTTCGATGTTTCTAATTTGATTCAAGGAAATATTTACTTAGTTGTACCTTCTTCTTTAATTCAAGAGCTTCAGTTAGTTAGGGTTTTTGTTTCTCTTTCTGTCACCAATTTTGGGTAGAGGTTAGAATTCCTTCTCAATCGAGGAATTATACTAATTTTAGCATCTTTTATTGGTAATTTTCAATAAAAGTTAGGGTTTAATATATAAAAACATGAGCAGAGCGGATTTCGGTTCAATGGCGATATTTAGCGACGCGCTTCGACAGGCTTTCATGCCAAAGCACGAGTACGAGAACCTACGTGAAGAAGACAGAGCATGGGGCAAGCTTCAGAGACCTCTAGTAGTAGCTTTTATGGCTGTCGTTTGTTTTGTGATATTTGTTTGCACAATTATCAGCTTGAACATTGTATTCCCGAGCGATCCTGCCAAGAGACCGTTCTGTGATGACCTAAGGCTTCAGCCTCTGCAAATGAATGCTAAAAGAGGAGATTCTGATATGTTTCCTGGAGCTTTTTATCTTACTGACCAAGAAACTGTGGATTATTACTGGATGGTTGTGTTCGTTCCTTCCATGATCATTTTCTTGGTATCTGTTGTGTATCTAATTGCTGGTAAGTTTTTCTTTTAAACTTCTCTTTTGTGCCTTTAGATTGAGGCATTTGAAGTTTGCTTAGCTGTTTTGAATGAGTTTTTGGTTATTTATAAGGAAAACTTGTTTCATTCCTTGGATTGAAAAAGTCATCCCAAAATATCTAAGAATTTCTTTCATTTTGTAGATGCCTGCCTTCCTTTTGTATGTTTACAATGTATTTATGTTCCTAGGTGATCTTGTTAAGAGGTGCACTCCCTGGTCTGTTTTTCTAATTTGCCAAGGTTAAACTTAATTTATACTTTATATGTTGTGGGTTTTTATCACAAAAATGTCTAGTCCCTGAATTGGGTGAGTTTATTTTATTCTCCTATGAATGTCCTCTAGCATAACTCGGTTCTAATTGACTATGAACAAGTATGTCCTTGTACTTAGTAACTGGTTAACCTTGCATGGACTCTGAAATATAAATCTTTGTTCCTTAAATTAGATTGAATTTGGCTCGGTGGCTAGAAATGATGGGTCAGGTAGCTCTCATTCTTTTACTAAATCAGAAGCCGTATTGAGGAGGCTGCTCTTGTGTCTATGGAATTAATGATTGGAATGGGCATGAAACAATCTCTTCAGTGGGGCAATACTTTTATTTTGTTAAAGTTTAATTCTTCTCAGCAACTCTGATCTTCACTGGCATGGTCCCTATATATGCTGAAATTATTTGTTTCTGACATCAATTGTTTGTCACATTGTTATGCTGTGTGCATGTATACATGCCGTTTGATATTTCTTGTTGTTTTTATCTAGTTTGGTGAACGTTGTTTTACTTATTGTCTCTCCTGTATTGGTTTGATCCTCACAAATGGTTGTTGAGGGCATAAAGTTTTGTTGGTAGAGAAATCTTCTTCTGTTGAATATGATACATGTTTTACATGGGTAATGTGTGACCAGTTTTGGATCTTATATATTGCTAGATTGTTCTCATATTGCCTTTATATTTCTGTAGGTATGACTGTTGCTTATCTTGCACCAACCAGACATGGATGCCTGAAGGTTGTTGAAAATGACTACTGTGCTTCAAAGCGAGGTGCTTTTTCTTTCCTCCCCAGAGTGACTGTTCCTTTCACTTGTGCATAAAATCTGTAGCATCTGTTGTATGCTCTTTTGTGCATATTGTTTGCTCAATTCCTTGTGGATTTAGTTGCTTGGTGACATCTCATAAGTTACTGAAGACAGATGTATGTTTTGTTATGTTCCCTATAAATGGTAGTAATGTTCTCGCTAGCTTATGCTATTACTTTTGGTGGAACTTGCAAAAAGGAGTTTTTGTTAGCATTGTATCTCTATGAAGTGGTTCATATTTTGTTTATTTTCCTCTGGAACAGACCAAAATGGAATAGTATGATTCTTGTCGGCCATTTGTTTGATGTCAAAAAAAGGTGGGGTTTGCTGCCTGTCAGTGTACTGTGCTATTGTAATCTGTTGGTGCCTGATGCTGTGCTATTGTAATCTGTAGGTGGGGTTCGCTGCCTGTCGATTCTGAATGCTGTTGTTGCAATCATATTTGCTCTTCTTGCATTGTTTCTTGGTTCAAGCCTCCTAACATTAGGGAGTAAATGCTCTGTGCCCCTTTTCTGGTGCTATGAGATTGCGTCTTGGGGGCTGGTTATTTTGTATGGAGCAACAGCCTTTTTTCTGAGAAGGAAAGCAGCTGTAGTTCTTGATGAAGGAAATTTTGGTGGTCGGAATTTGGGGGTTGAAATGTGGAAGCAACTCCTTTAAATGTAATGCCAGAGGTTGAAAGGCGGGTTAATGAAGGGTTTAAGTCATGGATGGGGTCATCTCTCTTGTCATCTGATGAAGAAGATGATTCTGACAGTCAGGAAGTGCATCAATCAACGAGTACCAACTCTAACAGGCAAATTGTCTAATATTTTTATGTAACACATTGACAACTAAACAGCTCCTGGGCAGTTTTTTTATAGCCTCAATAGTAGACAGTTGTAATTTGGCGTATCGAAGGTGAAGATGCAGCTTTACGATGGTTTAACTATGCAACACAAATGAGAAGGAGATATGATGAGTTGATAGCAGATCTTGGTTTAACTATGCAACTACACATGCCCTCTTTACTAATCATCGTATAGCTTGTGAATAATTGAATAGCACTACTGCTTCTTTTGTTTGAATCCATATAGTGAAACGTTCTTACCTTTAATCCGTTGCACAACTTTCATGTACTGAAAAAGTAAGATTTTGTGGGATCAAACTGATTTCTATTTTTTCATAATTTTTTTTTTTTGACATACATTTCAAACCAAGTTCTAAATTAAATTGTTTAAGCTGGTTATTGATTGTACTGCGACTGTTTTGTCCTTGGCGTGGATTTAAGTTGTCAAGGTATATGTAGTAGTGTCAAATGAGTAACTTTTTTGTGTTTAGGGGGGGCGGGGGGAGTTAAACATCTTTTGAGTAACAATTTTACACAAATATATCTAAACTTTTTTCTCTACATAAAGGTACTTGCATTTTTATTTCATTTAATTAGTATTAATTAATTGACATGATAAAACTTAATTAATATTAGTTTTTGGGGTAGAACCTAATAATAAGGAAGAATTTATGTGTAAATGAAATGTAAGGTATTTTTGTGTTAAAAAATAAATAAATCATGCAGCTTTGTTTAAAATAAATAAAAGTTTGTGTACTTTAAAAGTTCTTTAGTTGTTTTCATTTCCTTTGATAAATTCAAAAACTCTCTATACTTGTAAGATTGTATAACTTTACAACATCTAATAGTTATAAATAAGATTTTTGATCAATTTAATATTATAACTTTATTCGGTTGGTATATTAATTATGTAATTATTAAAATAGGTTCATTTAATCCTATAATTTCAATTTTGGATTAAATTAATTCAAATTTTAAAAAATGATATTTTTTTTTTTTTGAAAAGTAATATTAAATTTCTCTTTTTTATTTAAAACAAATATAAAAATCTTCATCTCCTCCTCATCTTCTCAGTTCTCTCCAACCCGCGTTAATTGACTATGTAGTACTATATAAGCAGGTAATTTCTCATTTGGTTTAGAATCTTTCTTTATATAGTGGGTCGATTTTGCTTGATCCCATGTCTTTTTCTTTCATATTCTGATTTGGGATTTATTTGAGTAGTTTTATAAGCTTATGAAAAGATAAAAGGATCGAGACATATCTTTGACTCGATGACGAGGTGATGGGTGAGAGATGGTGAACTCAATTCTGCTTTGGCACACAAGAGCTTGTTGTTTTCATCTTGATTTTTCTAAATATCTGTAGCCGTGGCCCATGGAGAATTGTAGTTAGTCAACTTTTGAGGTCAGTTCCTATATCTTAATGATAATAGCTAGATTTGTTATAGCAAGTATCTTACGATCTTTTAATAGAGTTTTAGAATTTGCATGCAAAAGGTTCTGTAGCTAAGAAAAATGCTACTAAAGTAACACTTTTATTATGTTTATTGGGGAATCTTAGAGTCCCATGATTGAACTTTTTGAGTTGTTGTAACTCTGGTTAATGTAGTTTGTTCGTGGCCTTGTCGTATAGCTGCCATGAGTCTCTGGCTTTTTGGATTGCAAACTGCCAAAGCCATTGCCATCAATTGCGGAATTGTGGATTGGCGTCCCCTTGGCCCTTTGGTTGCCAAATTTCACATCTTAATTTGGTAGTTGGTTACTAAAAAAAATCAGAATGTATGTTTCAAAATGTGAAAGAAAAGAAGGAATGAGAGAGTGAAAACTTAGAAGGTGGAGGAGAGAATAGACATTTTTAGTTTTGTTTTAAATAGAAAAATATAAATCTAATATTCCCTTAAAAAAAACATTTTAAAAAATTTGGCTTAAAATTAAAATTATAGAACTAAACAAATTTATTTTAATAATTATAAGATTAATACGTCAATCGAATAAAATTATAGAATTAAATTGACCTAAAATTTTAATAAAGATGTATAATACACAACTGAAAGTAAATGCAAATAAAATTAACGTTACGAGAAACAACATTTCAATAAATATTATTTACCTTAATTACACAATTTATCTATAAATTTTTATAAAATTTTATAATTTGGTCTCATAATTTTTTTTTGTTTTTATTTTAGTATTAAGTCACTTTTGTTTTTTTTAAAGTGTAAGCCCAAGGTCCACACCGTCTTTCGTGTAAGCCTCTTAAAACCACAGAATGAAGACAAAGGGGACCCAAATCGTGGAAAATCAAGGAGGGTGCCTATATCCGGACCGTTTTTGACAAGAAGTAGAGTACATAGCGGGTATTATTCACTTGATATAACATGTTTTGCAAGAAATTAACTTTTTTTTTTTTTTTTCATAATGTAAAATAGCAAAACAACTATTGTGTAATAAAAAATAAATGATATTTTCAACCTCAAGTCTTTTAAGTTTAAAGATTTAAATATAATATTTATATATAATTTAAATTTGAATGTAATCCCTACATAAACATAAAAATATATTAAGGCAGAAATTATAGAAAATCAAACAAAAAATCAAAAATTAATGGAAACAAAGACACAAGATATTTCAGGATGTTTTTCTCAATAAATGATTTTTAGTAAAAAGAAATTTGAAGAAATTCAAAAATTCAAGTTTAATCTCAAAGAAGACGATGGATTTAAAGAATCACATTTTTTTAAATAAGAAAAATGTTTTCTAGAAAATATATAATTTATTATAGCATAAGTAATAAAGAAATGAGTATAACCATAATAGATGCAAAGAGAATATTTAATATACCATTAATTGATAAAAAAACGATTGTTGATAAAATATTAAAAATTCCACAAAAGATAAAGAAAAAAAATAGGATATATCCACATTAGAGGACTACAAATTATAATTAAAGCACACTTTAGAGAAGGGATTAATACACTTATAAAACTAGCATTATTAGATAATAGGATATTAAACAAAAAAGATGCTTTGTTAGGAATGATTCATGAAAATTTAGGATATCAAAAATTAATATTCATAATACACCTTAGATTTACTGTTAGCATTAATGACAAAAATCTAAATCAAGTCTTAAGTTTATCGTATGAATTTGAGAGAGAAAATTTAATGAAAGAAGGAAATCATTCATTTTTAATACATTACATAGTAGGATATTCATTAACAAATAGTCATAATAGTTCAATATACAGATATAATAAGTTTATAAAAATAGAAAAAACTTTTCAAAAAAATATGAAAAGTAATAAAACTAGAAGTAATAACAAATTTTAAAACACTAAAAGCATGAAAATTAGATATTAAAGAAAAATCACTTATACTAAGTAGAAAAACTAGCATTTTTAGAATAAAATTTATTAAAAATAATGCAAAAATTAGTAAACTTGAATGGGAAGAACATGAAGAGATAAAAGAATTAAAACAGGAGATTAAAGAAATTAAAAATTTACTGATATATGAAGTAATAGGGAATTAGAGAATGTTAACATCAAAATTACAAGAAAGAGAGTTGAAAGGAAATGAAAATATAAATAGAAGTATAAAAACCATAATGAAAACTTTAATTCTTTTAGCTGAAGAAGTAGATGCAACTTGCGAATCAAATACCAAATATTTACAAAATATAAATAATACATAAAAAAGAAATTCTTGAAGAAATAATATAACATAATTGTACTAAACAACAATTAGATATACATAAAGAAATAATAGAATTAAGAAAAGATGTAAATAATATACCAAAAATGAATAGATTAAAATTTGACCATTTAAGATGATTAAAAGAAGAATCTCCTAGGAGATTTGATGCATTAATACCTAAAAATGAAAAAAGATCTAAGAAAAAAAAGAAGATATAATCCCAATATAATGAAATATAGAAGAGAATTAGAAAAATAATTCATGAACCCTGAAAATAAAAATATAGGAAATTAATTAGTCTTTTGACTTTAACAAACAAAGAATTGGAAAAACATTATGAAGAAAAAATTTGTACAAATAAAGAAGAGGATGATATGACCATAATTAGTAAAAGTTAATCTGAAGAAGAAAACATAAATTCAAAAATACATATGGAACCAGTATTAGTAGCCCCAAGAAGACCAAATCTACCAAACTCAGAAAGAGGAAAAATATCTGACCCACATAGAGAAGAAAGATATAGACAAAGATAAGAAGAACTTGAACCTTTAAATAAAAGAAGACATCTACCTAAAATGAAAGAAAGTTTACATTGGAGAACCAAGAGTAGTATCCCACTAGAATTTAGACCACATAAAAGCTATAAATATTATATTTTAGACCTAGATTGTATAAGAGATAGAATAAAAGGCTTAGATAAATGAGCTAGTGGAATGAGTATAATCATACAAACTTCTATGACCACACAAACAAACCATTTTACTTGTAGAGTATTAGTAGCTCACAAAATGATAGAAAATGTAAAAGTTTGGCTTACAAATCTAAAGAAAAGATAATACTTATTGATGATAAGAAATACATCTACAGGTAGAGAATATTTAGAAACTGTAGTGAATAAAATATATAAAGAATTCATTGGAGAAGTTAAAAGTAGACATATTACTGAATCTAGTGAAAACGAAATAAATGAAGTCAAATGACATTTAGCTAATATGAAAATATGTAATATGTGCTAAATAGACTCGTTTGTATGTTAATACAAAATGTATAATCACAAACTACTACCTTCTATGCAAGAAACTTATAAAGAAATATTTTTTCAAAAATTACCTGAAACATTACATAAAACAATAACAGAATGATGAAATAATAATAGAGAAAATATACATGATACATTAGGATGAAAAATTAGAAGCCTTAAGAACTGGATAATTCTAAAATGTCAAGAAAATAAAGAATATAAACATGTCAGAGAAAATGATAGAATTTGTTGTGGTACAAAAGATTTTAGAATGCTAGAAAAATATGGATGTAATATAAAACCAATAAATATAAGAAACATAAAAAATTCAGAAGATATAAATTTAGAAAATAAAATTTTTAAAAATATAAAAGAATGTATAACAGAGAATCTTATAAACAAAGATATTTTAGAAGAAAAAAATTTAATATACCAGAAAAGAAAAATTATTATCCATCTGGAAAGAAAAAAATGTAGATGTTAGATATGTAATGAAGAAGGTCATTACGCAAACGAATGTCTTAATAGACTTCAACATAAAAGTGAATTTCCATAAAAGATAAAATTTTTAGAAGAAACTTTTAGAATGGAATTAGAACCTATAGAAAAATCTGATATGTATGATACGTGCAGTATTTATCTATTAGAAGAAATAACAGATTCAGAAACATCTGACTCTGATTTAGAATTTGATTCTAAATAATGGATTAGTTATTGAGTATAATAAATCCAAACAGCACCTATATAAAAATAGGATTAAAATTTAAAGGATATAATAATTACCATTTACATGCATATATTGACACATGTACAAGTATGTGTGTAGCTAGTAAATATGTATTTTTAAAAGAATTTTGGAAACAGTCACCAAGAGAATTAATAGTTATAATAGCAAATAATACTACAAATCTGAATAAAGTCTTCAAAGATACAAATATATTAATAGGAGGAGAAATCTTTCATATACCCATAATATATCAACAAGAAATTGGAGTTGACATTTTATTAGGAAATAACTTTTTAAATCTATATCAACATTTTACTCAATACTTAAACAAAATAAATATAACCCTCGAAGGTGAAACTATATATATATATATCAATGATCAAAAAGTTTTAACTGTTTTATCACCCACTTTTATATCACAACATAAAAAGCGAAAACGTGGTGAGAATATAGAGCAGCAAAAACCATATTTAGAAAATATATCTTTAGATATAGAGGTTAATCAAAATTCCTTTCTAAATGAAATCCAATAAGATAAAGCCTTAACAGAAGTAAGAACATTGTTAAGAAAAGTATGTTCATAAAATTATTTAGACCCAAATATTAATAAATCAAATGAAATGAAAACTATAAAATTAAAAGATCATCTAAAAATCATTAGAGTAAAACTAATGATTTATACTCTAGAAGATAGAGAAGAATTTGAAAAATAAATTCAACAACTATTGGAATTAAAGGTAATTATTCCCAATAATTCACCTTATTCAAGTCCAGTATTTTTAATAGAAAAAGAAGCTTAAAAACGTAGAGAAAAAAAAAAAAGAATGGTCATAAATTTTAAAGCTTTAAATAAAGAAACCATTGATTGTAAGGTTTATTTTGTATTGGCAATTTTCGTGGACAAAATGTTTGATTGTAATCTAGAGTAAGAGTTCACCGTTTAATCAAACGATACATGATGATGGAGTCACCAAGCTTGCAATGCCAATATGACAGGTAAAATATTCTATCATGCATACATCTTCACACATTTGTGCACTACACTTAGTATGGATCGTAACGAAAAATAAATTGTGCACATGTTGGTCGATCGATCGAGTGTATAGTTCGATCGATCGAGTGTGAAACGACATCGATCTAAGTGCTCTCGGGTTGAGCTAGATCGATCGATCAATCTGGTCGATCGATCGAGCATTGGATCGATCGATCGAGCCAGTCGTTAGATCGATCGAGACAGTTTTTCACTTCTACTAGAACTCCTTTTTAATTTGACCCATATGTTACTTTTACCAATTTGACTCATTTAATATTGAATGCAAAATCCTTATATGAGTAGAATTGTTGTGAAAGTTAGAATCATTGTATGAGTAGAATTGTTGTGAAAGTTGGAATCATTGTATGAGTAGAATTCTTGTGAAAGCAAAATTCTTATATGAGTAGAATTGTTGTGAGAGTGAAATCCTTGTATGAATAGAATTCTTGTGAGAACTAAATCCTGATTTGAGTAGAGTTTCAGTCCATTGCAAATCCTCTTTTAAGTTAAATTGGACTCTATATAAGTGATGCTTGTTTGTGCATAATTACCAACACACATTGATCTAATATTTTCATCATCCGAATTGTGCTTTTAACTTCCTGTCTTCATCTATCATGCTTAGGCGTTTTCATCTTTTAATTGTTCAAACATATTTTCTGGTTATGTTTGAATGATTCATATGCCTATTTGATTTTCATGATATTGAGCTTTATATGATTGTTCTAGATTTTGCTAGCTGATTTAGATTTTACATCGTATGCTGTTGAATCTGCTAGTTAGGATTGTTCATTGTTTAAATCCGCTCTAGGACACACTTTGCACTTGTGTTATTGTGCTAACGTTTCAGGTGAGGTGTTCGGTATTTCGTGTGACTCGAAATTACCGAAGGTGACGGGTTCGATTGATCTTGTGTGACTCAAGTAGATCGGAACGTTGGTCTGGATTCAGATATCTAGCTATTGGAGGCTGTGAAAGGAGCGACGGCTCGTAAGTAAATTACAGAAAGGGGGATCTATCTGCGACGGGTAGTTCTGGACTCTATGGTTGTAATTGAACATTGATTTTCATAGTGGATAGTTAGGTGGTCCGGTGGTTTTCCTCTTAGGTCATTGTTGTGGCCTAGGTTGTTTCCACCTAAATATATCGTGTGTTGTTTTTTATTCCACATTTATCTTTACACGCGATTGCATGTCTGGCCGTTGTGATTAGATTACACATTTAATATTTGTTAAAAATTGAAAATAACCTATTCACCCACCTAAATATATCGTGTGTTTTTTATGTAGTCTACAATGGTCCAAAATCTAAAATTTATAGTAATTGGGCAGAAGCAAGTAAAGCTATTCTTGAATATAGTGGAGTAACTCAAAGAGACTTCACCAATATAATAGAAGCTGAAGGAAGTTATGCCAACTAGAAGGCAACAAAACTGATATATCCAGAGAAAATTGTAAAAAATTATTCGACTGCATTACAACAAAAACCAGTTTCAACCAGCAAGTTAAGAACTTTAGGGAAGGTAACAAGGCCACCAGTTTTATTCAAAAAAACATTCCCTAGATAAATTTCAAAAATTGAAGAAGAAAAATATCAGTATAAAAATTTCAACAAAACTGAATGGTTAAGCCTGTACAACTTTGGCTAAGAAATCTACCCAAGAACACATAGAAGATATGAAATTCTATATAACAGAAAATGACTATCCAGCTGAAAGTAAATTCAACATTCCGGAAGGAGTAGATCCAATCTTTATATACAGAGCATATCATGCAAGATTAATAGAAAATCTTTACCTAGGAATTAATTTAAATGAATTCAATTTTTTTTTTGAAAATTTTAAGAAAGCCATTAAAAATTTTAAGAAAGCCATTAAAAATTTTAGTAAAAATATTAGAGCAGGGGATAAATCTGTTTATCAAAGATTTTTTAGTTTATTGATGGATTGGAACGACGAAAGTTGTATCAGTCCTTATCATTTTATTAAAATAGGCATTGTCAACTCCAATAGAGAAGTTCCCAAGCCAAGGACACTACCAAAAAAAGAATTTAATACGGAAGAACTCTGTATGCTAAGAGAGCAAATGCTAAGATAAATTTATTATGAAATTAGAAGAATTGATAATTCCATTAAAATTAAAGTAAATTATTCAACAAACAAGGTCATTATTATCTCTCACAGTAATATGGCCCTTACAGAAGAAGATGGAGAAAAGATCACCAAGTTCGAGGCAAATTTCAACAGCAACAATTTATAAGCTTGCAAAAAAAAAAAAGTATGCTACGAAGGTGACCCAAGATCATAAGTGCATCTACTTTATCAAAGATCAAGAAGACAAAGATACGTCATCATTTACATCATCAAGAGTGTCGGCAATAAACGACTAAGAAAGTTAAACAGAGATTGTCGGCAGGAAAGAAAACAAAGAAAAATAAAGATGTAGGATCCACACCTTATCGGCAGCACATGCCAAGGAACAGTAGGTACAGTAAAAGTAGGCAAATTATTGTAAAAGAGATTCATTCTCTATAAAAGGAACTCTTACTTCTTCTTTCGACACACTTCGACTACACACACCTCTCATTCTACAGATCTCTTTAAACACCTTAGAAAAACTTTGAGAAAATTTATTTTCGTTCTATGTATTGTTTAGAAATTATGTATATTCAAGAAATGAGCAGCTAAGAATTCTTTCAAGATTCTTAATTAGCCTTAGGTTGTAATAATTATCTTATCTTGAATAAAATGGAGTATATTTACTCTTTTCTTATTTTTTGCAAGTTAAATTTTGTACACCATAATATGTACTGATGCAAAGGCTTCTCTATAACTATATGTGTATTGAGGATTGAAGCAAGCTGAGGCATACCAAATGTTACAAAAGAAGACGAACAGAGGAAATGAAGACCGTGGTGAATCCATTAAATTCATATATGATAGTTGCAACCTTAAGGTAGTTAAGAATCTTGAATGTTAAAATATTTGTTTAGCTCACTCACAAAATTCATAAGAAAGTATAACAAAAGTATGACTAATATATAATTTTTTGAAAGAAAATTTATGAAAAAATTAGAACAATATTTTGATAGTGAATGTTATTGATGAGTGCCTAAAAAGTACTAAAGATACCATGATTTAATGCACTTTAATTGATTAAATAGATTTATATATGCATGATTTTATCATATTTTATATAAATCTATCTTTTCGAAATTACATGTATTTTTATTGTTTTTTAGGAATTTTTGCTTCTAAAATAAATTAATTACTTGAAGAATGTTTAAAAATAGTTGGAAGCAATTTATCACAATATTTAAAGTATAGCATTTATTTACTATTCAAAAAGGTGAAGAAAAAAATAATAAATAAAGAAAAATCAAAAAAATGGAAAAAATGGAAGAAATGTGCAAAAATTGCCTGTCCGCACGCAGCACACCCGCGCAGCCTGCCTGTCCGTGCGCAGCATGCCGCACACCCCGCGCGCACTCCATCCCCAAAGCCTTGCGCCCTGCGCCCAACGCCTGCCTGTCCAGACGGGCGCCTAGCGCCCACCAGCCTGCCAGTGCGCCCAGCCAACCTGTTTTGTGCCTTTTACACCCACTTGTGCCATTTTGACATTTTTTTGTCAATTTTAGCCCCATATTTCCCCTATAAATACACCCCCCCTCCCCTTTGTATTTTCACACATTAATTCTTAGCTCTTCTCTCTCTCTAGCTTTCTCTCTCTAGAAAGCTTTCTTAGTTTTCTTAGTTTTAAAGTTTTTCTCATTTTGAGAAGAACTTAGTTATGTTCTTGTAATATTTTTAGTTTTGATTCAATAAATGGTAATGTAATTCCATTTGGAGGTTTTTCCAAAAATAATCCTGAAATTATGTTGAGGTATGTTTAAATGTATTATTTTTATCATTATTTCTTATGTTTTATTTTTACATGCTATATTTAATTTTCTAGCTAATTATTAAATTAAGCATGTCTGGCTGATTATTAATATGGGATAATACTGTTGTTATGCTTGCGAAATATTAATAGGTAAAATATTTTCACAAAATTAAATATTATTTTTATTCAAGATTTTCATATAAAGAATGTTAGAGAGAAATACATTATTTTTTATTACAAACTTTAAATCTGAAAATTAGATTTTAAGATTTAATTATCTGATTTGATTTAGAGTAGTACTCTTCTACTTATTTGTACAATCGTCTGGTATTGTTGATGCCAAACTCTATTTCAAAGGTTTTTTACAAAGAATTATTATTTGAAAATGTATTAACAAAATATTTTCTGTAATAGTTTTAAAACTTGAAAGTTAGTATTCAGATAATTACATTCTTAAATTTAACTTCGACACCTTGAATAAAGTTTAAAATGTCTAACCCCACCAAAGGTAGTATTTAAATGGTTCATTTGCAATCTCTTAGAAAAATGATATTAATTTAATTAACCAAATTAATTATCAACCCCACCCATAGGTGTTAATTGATTTGTTTAATTACCAAAGAATATCTAATCTCACCAAAGGTGGTATTTATACATAAAAGAGAGAATCAATAATTTTAATTCAAATATTTCATAACCTATATAATATGAAACAAACATAATTAACTTATTATTATCCATTAATTCTCCATTGTTTATGAATGATATAATTGCATGATTATTTATTGAATTTATGTTTATATTATTTTTGTACTTTAGATTAAAGTCAACCAAACTCAAATATCGTGACAGGATGTTTAAGTTTTAATTTTGTTTTTAAAAGTTTGAATAATTATTAAAAGCTACATAAATTCCTTCCTTAGAACGACCTTGAAAGTATACTTATCATTTTTCATAAAATTATTCATGCACTTGCAAGACTTTACAAATATAAATAAGCATTTACGAGATTAGTATTTAGGTAATAGTTTTCGTTCATCAGTTATGAAACATGTTTAGAAAACTTTAGAAGATTTAATACTATTTTAAACTTGTATACTGATTATGTTTCTAGTATTCTATATTTAATAGATCATCCGATAGGAAGAATTTTAAAAAATTATTTTATACAAAAATATGTTTTAGTAAATGACATAAAATTTGATAATTTAATCTTTGAATTTTACTTATTTAAAGAATATATAAGAAGATAAAAGTTAATTGAAATTTTCAAAAAATTCAGCCTAAAAAATTGATATAAGAGCCATAAACATAAAAATATTTAATAAAAAGATCTAAAAATTGGAATAAAAATAAATATTCTTAAAAATAAATTTTTTTATATTTAGGTATAAATGACACTTTTTGTCGCAAATAGTCTTTTTAGGTATAAAAAAAAAAAAAAAAAACTGACATGGTGGCTGAAAGGTGGATACAAAGGCAAGGAGTCCTAAATTACATGGAGTACTTTATCAAGTGGAAGTGACACGGTTAAAGCTTCATGGGAGAACAAAGATGGACTATTGTAATTTTGATATCACATTCAACACTTCAAGAGCAAGACACAACGAGGGTTTCATGAACCTTTAGATGGGGAGATTGTCACGACCCATTAACATATGCATTTAGGAAAAGGCCCGTTTTAAACACATCCCACAAAATATACTAACTACATACCCCTATATATAACAAATAATAATAACAAAAGAGAAACATCATTTTAAAACAAAAGAGCCGAATACATCCCACACTCACAGAATTCCTTCTCTGCGTGTACCGTCGCCGTGGAGAGTATCTGCCGCCACCACCGCTGCTGACGACACTTTCTCTTCCTCGGCTTCTTTCCGGCGACACTTTTTGTCGCTACTGCTACCGCTGCCGACGATTTTTTGCTGCCCTATTGCCGAAGATTCTTGCTGCCAACGATTTTCTTCCCACCTGCATATTTGTATTCAAACCAAAATCAGGTGAGTTTCTTAAGCTTGAAAGAAACAGAGACACCTTTGTCATTATTTGTTGTAGTGGAATTTGCAATGTTCATCTAGTTGTTTGATTTTTATGCAAGCTTGCCCTTTGTTTTCCTAATTTCCTTTTTGAAATTGATTAGTGTTGAAATTTGAGTCTTTATAGACGCTATGGACAGAAGATGGCAAACAAAAACAGGAACAAAACAACAAAATATATCAATACATAAGAAAACAGAACAACCAAAAAGAGCAGAAGAAAGATTTTCCCTAATGTTTGATTTGTTAAATAAATGTACCAATTTTAATGGTTCTGATACACTTAATAACTTTTGGCTAATTTTTATTCACCCTGTTAAATGATAAGTGTAATGTGAAATTGTTTAATGGTTTGATAGTAATTTTGTATAATAAATAAGAAATTTAATACTAAATTTTGCACTACTTATAACGAGTTTGTTACTAGATTTATATAAACAACAAGAACATAGATTAAAGAGTTATTAACAATCTGTAGAAGCAAAACATGATATGTATTCAGATATACATCACAATAAACACAGAGCAATCAACGTTGCTAAATGTTGGCGACAGTGTCCATACCTTATCATATGTCACCTAAAAGCGTGTCTCCAATGAATGGATATTGTCCCACAACCATACAATACAAAGTAACCCCAAGTGCCCATGTGTCTACCTCTTTGCCACGATAAGTTATACCTTCAAAATAAAAATATGAGCAAGTATTTAGTAAGCTTTGCATAGCACAACTGGTTAGGGTACAATTAAAGCAACTTTCTTCTTTTTTTCATGATAAATTATTACTTTAGTTTGGATTTGAAGTTTAGCTGATGGAATTTTCTGTTATGAGAATTATGGGTTGTTTTGAATTTGTTTGTAAAGATTCAGTCCAAGTCTTTCTCTTGCCACTTGTTTGTTTAGTACAATTAAGCTACCTATTTGTCTTATTTTTTTATTTACTACTAAAAATATATTGGAATCTTGTCATTGACATAATTATTAATTTTGAAATGTAATTTGTAGATATGTCGAGATAACGACCAACGGCTGATATGCGCCGAATGAATGAAGAAAGATACAAAATTAAAGATATTTTTTACCGAAGAAAGAGTAACAATAAAAACACTGTAGAAGAACCACAACAAGATCAAGGGGTGATTGAAACTTTACCAGGAGACAAAGAAATTTCTATTCTATCTTTTCTTTTAAATTGTATTGGGTTTTTAAGACGGTAACATTATACTTGAACATTATGTGTATTATAATTAACTTATATAATTTGCTGAGTAATAGATGTTTTATGTAATTGTATGAGATTTTTTTTAACATGACAGGATTATTGATGTATATCATGTTCATATAAGCTGAGATATTCGGCTGTATATTTGAACAATAGAGTCCAGAAATAGTCAAAAATATGTTCAAATGAGTAGTTTGAACATTTAAAATAAATTCAAACTATATGTTTGATCTTTATGCATATATTCGAACTATGTGTTTGAACATTTTGTATATGTTTAGACAATATGTTTGAACATTTTCAATATGTTCAACTAAAATATTTGAACACCTGGTGTGAGTAAACACGGTTGATAAATTGAAAAGATCGAATTTTATTATTGACCCATATATTTGGCTGAACCCTTTAAACATTTTGTACATGTTCAGACAATATGTTTGAACATTTTCAATATTTTCAACATGTCATGTTGAACATTTTCAAGATGTTCAATATAATCATTTGAATGTTTGAAAAATGTTCGGCAACTATGTACGAACGTATTACATATGTTCGAACCTGGTACGTTGAACATACTGGAAAAAATTTAACGCCCACCTCTCCACTCCCTGATTCGTTTTCCAATATTTGGGGAGGAAAGGAACATTCTGATTTATTGCAGGATGTGAGTACCAATAGAAGCTCACAAACTTCAGTTAGAAAAGCCGCCGCCGACGACGACAGTGGCGGTGGAGGTTCCATTTCAATAGTGTGGTAATATAAACAAAATTTGAATAAGTTTTATGGAGTGAAATTAACAGAAAAATTTAATGGAGAAGTGGTGCAGCCGGTGATTGAGGAAAAATATTTCCAGTCCGGCGGTCCCAAGCAGCAACAGCAGCGATAGCGGCGAAATTTTTTTCCCACGTCAGTTTGTGTGGGATGTATTTGTTTTTGTCTTAATTAATTGTTTTTAATATATAGGGGTATGTAGTTAATATATTTTGTGCGATGTGTTTAGAACAGGCCTTAGGGAAATGGCAAATTGAGCCGAACAGTATACATCTTATTGACAAAATTTATTGGACTTAAAAGTTGGGCTTTTGACAACTTTATAAAAGGAAAGCCCAATTTGACTATGTATACTGGAATGATATATTGGACAATATTGCTTATTATATATTGCATAATAATTATGTATTTTTTTTTATAAACTTAAACTCTAAATTTTAAAATTTAAGTCATAAATTAAAAAAAAAATCTTAATTATTGTCCAACATGTAATGGACAACCACCATATCATTATATATAAGATATTTTTTTAGAGTTATTCATTAAAGGTTTTCAATGAGTGACATTTGCAATAATTTCAATTATTAATTTAGGAGGTGGATGTGTATTTAAAAATATGTAGATACCCCATTTATAAACCAACCAAGAACCAAGAATCAAACCAAAAGGTCTTAACATCTACTCTACTACAAATTCATTCTACCAAATTTTCTCAAGTATTTTCTTCTTTACTTTCCTAGTCTTAAACATCTATTTGGTTGTTTGCTAGCTAGGATTAGCATTTGGTTGCTAAGTGCGGCACATGACCTTGAAAAAAGTACTCGTGTGACACAATACTACCCTTACAACTAAACCAAAAAACTATTTTTCATAGAAGAAAAAGTGAGGAGAAGAAAAAAAGGAAAGTTTTCTTATAAAGTCCAACTTCCTCGTAAAGTTCAATATTCACACAACCTTTCATGCGAGTATTTTAAAGCCATATCATGAAGACATGGAAGACCTTAGTCGAGGAGAATCAAAGAGGGGCCTACAGCCGTCTTGACTACTTTCAACAAGGAATAGAGTGCATACTAGCTTAAATGAGCATATGAATGAGAGCTTAAAAAAAATATACGAAGGTGAGGAGTCCCAAATTACATGGATTACTTTGTCAAGTGGAAGGGGTTGTCCCAAAGTGAAGCTTCATGACAGAACAAAGATGTACTATGGCAGTTTTGAGTCCACATTCAATGCTTCAAAGAGCAAGAGGCAAAATGTTACAGCCCATTAAAATATGGTCAAAGGAAAAAAGGGCAAATTAATCCTAATAAGATATATCCTCATGTGTTTGACAAAATTTATCATATTTAGTTATTCAATTAATTTTACATATGTTCATTTATGTTATAAGAAAAATAATTTTTTTTTTTAAAAGGGTTAAAAATGAAACTAAGGGAGATTATGATATATAATTAAAACTAAAAAAACTTGACAACTTAATTAAAAAAAAAGCCTAATTTAGAAAGTATCTAGAATCTCTATATTTTTATTAGATATTCATGATGTTTTAAAGATTTACTCGAACGATCTATTAAATATATTTTCAAAGAGAATCCTAAACCACATTTGAACGAGCAACACATGGAACAATATCAATCATTGGTTGAGGAAGTGGATGTGTATTTACATAGGTGTCAATATCTCATTTGTAAATCAATCAAGAACCATGCAACAAATCAAAAGCCTTGTAATGTTTGCTCCATACTTGTAATAAAAATTTATTCCACCATATTTTCCTAAGGTTCACTTCTTTACCTTCACTAGTCTTATGCACCTATTTGAATTGCTTGCAAACTAGATTTATTAAACATTTGGTTGTGAAGTGTGCCTTGAAGAAAGTAGTGGTGAAACAATACTACCTTTCAACTAAGCCAAATAACTTTTGTTTGGGTTTGGATGGTGGTGTCTGTCTCGTTCATTTGTGGTTGTTTCTAATGTTTGGTTGTAATTGGTGTATAGTATGGCCTGTTCTAATTACTTCTGGTTTGCCCTAGTTGCGTCTATTCTGAGGTACTTGCTGGATAGTAATGTGTAAAAATTTTAGGATTGCTAGGTATATGTCTCCCCTTCGAGTAGTTCGTACTGCTTTAGATGAGGTGAGTTAAAATGGCTAATTTGTGTTCTCAGCATTATAATCTGGGACTTTTCACTTACTCGTTTCTGTTGACTAACATTCTCTACTGTTGAAAAAAAAAAAAAACTAAGCCAAATAACTTTTTTTCTAGATAAAAATAATAAATCAAAAATTGCATGAACTATTTATTCTCATTTGTCCAATGGGGCATCAATTAGAACAAAAATTACAAACAATAAACTAAGAAAGCACCAAACAGTAAGCTATGGAAATTAAAGTAGCAGTAATAATTTCTATTCCTGATACAAATTTTGTGATAAATTGGACGAGAAAAATCGCTATGCGCTGTACTTGCACATATTTTCAAAGCCCATGTATTCATGCCGTTGAATCTTTACAATCATGTTCGATATGCCAACTCCGCCTAACAGAAAAGAAAAGGTTGAAGTTGGAAATGTAAAATTCCATTGAATAATATTATATACATCATTCATCAAGTTGTACACATTAAATGATACGATTGAATGTAAGAATCTGAGATGTTAAAGTAAATGTAATTGCTAGACCACTGCTAATAGATTATAATACGTAGATTGATGTATAAATCAAATTGTGATAAAAAAAAAATATTTTCCAATTCCATTAATAGAATTAACCAAACATAGTAATGCTCACCTAATGAGATTGCACTGACAAATATTGTAAAGGCTAGAATGAAGATGATAAGGGAAGCTCTTCCCAATAAAGTTATCAACCGTCTCACTAAGTGTTGCCCTATGAAAGCCGCAATAGTAGCCACAGCAACAAAGTAAAGAGCTGCAAAACAAATTGCAAAGCATACAAGTACATGATATAGACAAACACAAAAGAGAATCACTAATAACCATATAGAAAGAGATTTTGAAGTTGATATGGTACTAACCGTACGGAACTGGAAAACGTTTTAGAAGGTAGTACTCCACAACGGACATAGATGAGGAGAAGGTCATTGCGAAAGTGGCCGTGGCACTTGAAACCTGGAAAGAAATTGAATAAAGGATTGGTGGCATGATTCTTGTACACATCAATGTGAACACATTTGCAAGATATGGATTTGAAATCTCAAAATAGCACGTACATATTGAACATAATCGAATTAGTCCTAAAATAACATACTAGCTTACACATAGCATGTATATATTCATATGCTTAGTTTATATACACTCTACATATAAATAAATATATATTATGTACAATGTGTGTACATATAACATATATATATACATTACGCTATGTAAAACTAATACGTTATCCGCAAACTTTAGTCTTTGGGCATATAACTGGAAAATTCTTGTATATTTATTATTGACCATGGTTTTGTCATAAAGGTAAGTTATGAGTCCACCTGAGGAGGCACTCCCAGCTCCAGGAATAGTGGTCCCATAATAAATCCTCCACCTAATCCAAGCAAACCGCCAACTAGTCCAGCAATAACACCACCTAAACAGTAGAGAACTAGCTGGTGCACTTGAGGAGTTGTGCCATCATCTCCTTTGGATGCAATTTTTCTCTTACCCTTGTACAAGCAAATTGCCTCGTACAATGACACACCAATTGAAACTGGGACCTAGAAAAACATGAAAATCAATTTGTTGATGAGATTGTGAAAAAGCACAAAGAACATGGAACTTAAAAGGTTCAGGTAACATTTCCAAATCTTGAGGTCACTAGAAAACATAGGAAGCTACCTGTATCAAGTTCACTATCCAGTATTCTGTCGAACAAGTGGTTGTTTTTTCCTGTGGAAAAAAATGAGATGATTGTCATCAGTAAATTTTTCAATGTACAAAATAAAAAGACAATTGTGTCAATTGACATAAAGGATAGAAGAAAAAGTACAACCTTGGCTATTTGTACTGCCAGAAATGCAACCCAAACAAAAACCAGAAGTCCAAGTTCCTTCCAGTAGACATTCTCAAGGACACCAACCTGATAGGAAGTTGATTGAACTTTTAGAACAATATCGAATAAGTTGTTAATTCTTAGAAGAGCTTCAACACTTACCTCTTTTTCCTTGTTGTCAGAGTCATTGTTTGGGCCTGCAGGAAGAGCCTTATAATCTGCATCTCCACCACCATTACCTAATTGACCAAGAAAAATACAAGGGATGGTTCAGGAATTGATTTGAAAGCACCAAAATAGCACATATATAACGAATTAATCCTAACATAGCAAGTCAATTGTATGTATACATATCTAGTTTGTGTATACTCTATACATAAATGAACATACATCATGTACAGTATATATAGATATTATATGTATATTCCCTATGTACAACTGACATGCTATTTAAGGTCCGGACCGTTCAATAATTAATCAAATTCAGACAAAGATTTCTCCATATACTTATACTATGTCATAGAGGTAATGGATCAACCCACCACTAGATTCCAAACGATTGGCAGTTTCCTGAAATTCATAACACAGGTGAGATTAAAAAATATTAGCAATTGAGTAAATTTATGGAGAAAAAAGCTGATTGTTTTTTAATTCTAGGCACAAATTTATTGAGATCGCAATCTCTGAAGCAGAGAATATATAGCCTAATCCTAGACTTACCTTCTTCAATATGGTTTCTTTCTTCCATGTTTCAACACCCTTCAAAAATGCCCGGGTTGATGTGCCTGAAAAAATACTAGACTTACTGCTTTAAAATGCCTGTTTATGGAAAAAGGAAAATCAACATTTGATCTAGTGTTTACCAATAAAGAGAATAATAAGTAAAACTGTGACCATCCAATCAGCAAATATAACATTGAAAGCAACTCCTATGCTTATCCCAAGCATAAGCATTGGTTGGATGAGTAGAGCTAAATCATAGTCAATGATAGGCATATCAATCGTTGGATGCCTTAGCTTAAGGTTGTAGTAGACAGTTGAAACAGCTGCACCCATGATCATACCTGAACCAACAAAGAGAAATTGGTAACATTCAAGTTATTATAACAATGATTGAAAAACTATAACAGAAGCTGCTTACAGAACTCTCGGAGTCCATGAGAACTCTCTCAACTAAATTTTGAATCAAAAGTTAAAGTTCATCTAGTCCAGGATTAAATAATTACCATCCACTTAACTTAGATTATGAACAGTTTTTGCTGGGGAAACAAAAAAGTGACCAAACAAGAACTTAACTGGATGCAGGCACCAAAGGTACCAATTTTTTTTTTTTTTTTCCTTTTCAATTAGCACTTTAATCCTTAGATTTTGCACTTCTAGTCGGAGGGTAGAAAGATGAGCACTTTAGTCTTTAGCATAAAAATCGGAAAAAGAAATAATGTACTCATTATTAATGGCTGAGGGAGAGACGGTGCTCATTTTTCATAATTAGGAACTAAAGTGTTTATTTTTCATAATAAATGCACAACTTGAAAATAAAATGACTAAAATACTCATATTCACACCATAACAGGACTAATACGTCATTTTCGCAAACTTAATATCACATATTCCTTACATTTAGATATAGCAGTAGCAGATTTGGCATCAAATCCAATAACTAGGGAAAGCATAGGAACAAAAATGCCTCCACCACCAACGCCGCCAACACTTCCAAAAGCCGCTCCAAGGAATCCAATTACAGATCCCAACAAAATTTTCCAACCAAATTTCATCTCCTGTAACGAAAATGCAGAAAAAGTTGCTTTAGCATCTGAACACATTTTGAAAATTCGCATGCTAACACTCAAAATTTTAACAACTTTATCAAATTTCATCTAGAGTGTAAATAATCAAGCAAGAAAAAAAAAAAGCTCAAAAATGAAAGAAAATAAAATTACCGGCCAGATATGGTGGTAACCAGTTTTATCGGACTGCCATAAGAAATTGACAGCTCTGACAAGAAAATTAGATTCAGATCCTTCAGTTCCATCAAATCCGGACGCTTCCTGTCTTAAGCGTCTCTCGGCCGAAGCAAAAATGAAAGGTAATACAAAGTTGAACAACAACATCAACATTGAAATCACACCCCGCCTTTTCGATCTAAACACCGCCATATTCAATTGAACGATTTTTTTCACCACCAACGTTTTCGATCTAAGAAACTAAGTTGTTTAAGCGATAGCTTTGATTACTTTGAAACAAACATGAATTCGGCGAAAACTAGAGAAAGAGCAGAGGCAGTAGTACTGCCTTTGGTTGTCGCAATTTAGACTTTAGCCAATATGCATGGTAGTGGGAAGAAGTATTATATGAAGTATTCATGAATGTGGTAGGCTGGTAGCTAATATAATCCGATCAAATGTGCAAGTGGATCACGTGCTTTTAAGGCTATCTGCAACTCTACAAGGGTTTTGCACTTATCATCTCACTTCACTGTTAGAGGAATCATTCATCTGTCATTTGTACTATATTAATAACATATTATTGTCATAAATAAATAAATTATGTAAAGTTAAAAGAGAATATTAAATTATTATTAATTTAAACTATCATATAATTAATTATTAGTCTGAAGAAGATTGCTACTAATATTTTTAATAGCACTCTTATTTTTAAATAATATATATAAATTTTATTTATTAAAAAAAAAAACATGAAAAGAGTATAACAATAAAGTAATAATAATATTGAAAACGTTTTTAATAATGTTACTATCACTGCAGTTGTCTGAATTTGACCGATGTATAATTTTTAAATAATTTTTTTTATCATAATTATGTACATAATAATTTATATAATTTTTATTAATAAAAAAATTTATAATTATTTTTTTATCTCATATTTTTAATTAATAACTAATATGTTATTTAATTTATATTATTTATATATATATATTTTTTGTCATCTTATTATACTAAGCTCTACCAGAATCTTTGGGAGTATAGGTTGTTTAAATAGTAAACGGAGTGAGGTGTCACAATTATATTTTAATTTTGCAAGAGTATCAAATTTTGCATCGCAAAAATATTGATTAACTAACTGCCAAGAATTAAAATATTGATATTAATAATTGGTATGAAAGGTTGAACTGGTTTTTGGTTGGAATTAGTATACATTAAAAGGTTAATTATTGAGTAGTTAATTATGTATTTTTTAAGACTCAAATTATTAACCTTTTATCTAAACTGTCACTCACATATCTTATATTTAGCAAATAGAGATGAATAGTTTGAATTAAAATTTGAATCAATTTAATTTAATCAATAATCAAAAATTGATTAAGTTGTAAAATTAATACAAAACAAATAAAAATGTTGAATTGGTGTTTAATTTTGAAATTTTTATTTTTATTTTTTAAATTGTGTCTATAATTTTTTGTTATTTAAATAAAATTAATTCTACCTATATAATTTGCATAGCTTATATGATATTATAATCGTTATTATTTAAATTCAAAGTTCTAAATTTTCAAAATAATTTTTAGCGTAAAAGATATATATTTTAATTTTAATATCTCTATTATCAGCACTTACAACAACTTTTAGCCAGCTTTTGCCAGCTTGAAAGAGGACTTAATAGGAGAATTTTTTTTTTTTTTTTTATATATAAAACAGATTTATAAATAATGTAAAATTACTCAATTAATTATTTTACATAAATATATTTACTTTTATATACATGATTTCATTTTATATAAATAATTAAAAAATATTCTTTAAATTATAAAAATACTATGACCTAATTTATACTAAATTATTTACCATCTCTCATACACTATTCTACTTTCTTCATCCGCATGTGTTATCTTATTGAAAAAAAATTAAAATTTGTTTTAGAAATACTAAAATCATGTTAATAAAAAAATGAGAGAGCATATGAGAAGAGCATTTTTAATTATACTTTTATTTTTACTTGTATTATTTTTTTTAAATAATATGTATAAATTTTATTTTATTAACATATTTTTATTATTTTTTTTAAGAAAAGTTAATATATAAAAATAAAAATTTCAATATTACTTAAAAAAAAAAAAGATGCAATTGAACAAAAAGTGTTGCCATGATTGCTCTTATATGAAGATGTGTATAAGCGAGTGATTCTATCATTTCTTAGCTTGACCATGAGACGTTCTTAGGGTGTGTGTCATGTCATCCACATGTGGAGTTCTTATCTCTTTCCATTTGTTTTTTTTTTTCCCCCCCAAACGTTAGGCTCCTTTCCTTTTCTTCTTCTCAAGTATAACCATTTTCTTCATGATTGAAATGACAAAATAGTGGAAATTAATCAATTCATTTTCAGCACGTATCTTTTAACATGCCTTTATTATTTCATAATAAAAATTAATTAAAAATTAGAATAAAAATCAATCAAAATAATAATAAAATTATTTATTTTTATGTATTTTTTAAAAATTATAATGAATTAAAATAAAAATATTAATTTATTTAAATATTCTTCTTAAAAGTAATAATAAAATAAAAAATTAAAAATAAAGATAATTATGAAATTGCACATTATGAATTTTATAAAGGAAAATAATACCAAAAGAGTGTAAAAAATTAATCAATAAAAATCACTCCAAAATTTATAGAATCTTTATTTTATTTCTTTTATATTTTTAAAAAATAAACATAGAAATAAAAATAATTCATTTTTTACTACTTATTAATAAACACATCCTTTAGGATTTAAAGTTGGCCTCTTTCAGTAAGAAAATGGTCTTTTGATTTTCTAAGATGAAGATCTAAAAAACCCACGTTTTTCTTTTCTTTTCAAATCTTAGAAAATATGACCCTTTTTTTAGTTTTAAGATAATTAGAAAGTATTATTTTCTCAAAATTATCATATTTTTTTATTTAACATAAGACACTTTTAACTTTATAAGCTTTACTCTTTTCTGGAAGTGGACGGTAATGTAAACATACTATCAGTTGATCATTACATTCCCATTTGTTATTATTTTTTGAAAGCCATAAAATGAAGGGTGATACACTATTATGATTTTATATTTATTAAAAATTATATATAATTTTTTTATTTAATTTTTTATACATTCATGACAAAAATGTCTTAGTTTTATTTATCTATTGTGATAAATTTTGATTGAACATATATTTAATTAGACTGTTTAGAATTGGAACGTTTGTCAACCTGATTTAAATTGGCTCGTGAACACACTCGCAAGAGCCAAGTTGGATACATGTCTTACTTGTTAGATTTTAATCGCCCAATAACCCCACTTACTAGAGTCGAGTTAGACACATATCCAATTAAATTGTACAGTTGATCAATTAACTAAATTTTGATAGATCGATGACACAATAACAAGCAGCCAAGTTAGATAAATATTTAATTATCTAAAATTTATTCAACCAATAAACCCATTCATTGAAACCAAGTTAAAAAACATGATAACAATACAAACATCTAATTGAAAACCACACTAGTCAAATTGGATCTTATCCAATTTTCCAAAGCTCAATTCAATGATCCCAATAAAAAATTCTCAAATAAGAAATTTACAATGCAGAGAAGTGATATTTACTAGGAAGAGAGGCACAAACTGTTTTTTTTTTTTTTTTCTTCTTCTTCTTATACTAATAGGAGTCTAAAATTTATGGGTGACAATTGTGTCATATTAATCGTGTTCGTTTTGTATTATTCGTGTCGGTATCGGGTTCGTTTCGTGTTATTTGTGTCGAGTTTTCGTGTCAGTTGACACATGAAAAAATTTACTCTACTTTTTTTCGTATTGCCTATTTATAATAGTAAGAAATAACAAAACCTTTAAGAATATGAAAAAAAATATATATTGATCGATTCTTACTAAAAAAAAGTTATTGATCAATTCTTACTAAAAAAAATTCGTGTCATGTCGTATTCGGATCGTATTATGAAATCGTGTCAGAAATTACCTCCGTACCAAAATTAGAGTAATCAAATGCATCATAAGTATCTCCAGCCTTCTATAAGGCCATTGTTCCCTCTTCCGGCTCTAAGTAACTTGACTACTTGCATTTTTTTTTTTTAATCATATTAGAGATTAATTGACTAGCATTATTGAAAACTACTTTGATAAAAGTTGTTATTAGTTGATATTACAAGACTATAATTTATTGGATTAGACAAATTGTGAGAGATTATTTGTCTAGTATCCAACTACCACTCACCTGCCTCTGCCTGGCTGGATGCTCCTGAAGGCTTGCCGATTAAGGTTCGAACTGAAATTTCCATTTTACTTCTTTCTCTCATTCTATTTTAATATTTATTTATCTAAAAAATTTGATTTCCGATTTGGAGTTAACCTGAATATGAATTTTGTCTACTTCGAGCCTTCGCTTGAGAACAATATGAACAGGGGCTTTGATTTGTTTGTTTTCCTCTAGAAGGAAGCAGGTAAGATTCGTAAGGTTAAATGTGAAATTTTAAAAATATAACCTATTTCCCTACTCTTATGAGTTCTTGCAACATAAATAAAATCACTTATAGCTCATATTTTTCCAAAGGAAAATTCTTGATAAAGCTTGAATTTATTTCGAGACCGACTTTTTAAATAATTAAATATTTAAAATATAATAAAATAATAAATTTATTTTTTTATTTAAAATTAAATAATACATTTCACACCCCACTCTCTTAAAAATAACACTTATTTAAAAAAATTTCATACATCTCATTATTTTTTCTTTACTCACCTCCGCTTCTACTTTTATATTTACTATCAACAACTTTAAATTTTAACCTAAAATATTAAAAATTGAGGATAGATATATAAAAAATGCAAAAGAAGTGAATTTTTTTTTAAAAGAATGAAGACAAAAAATAATTAAAATAGGTATATAATTTTTTTTTTCTATAAATCGCACAGTAATTCGGTAATTTTATATAGGTTCAGGAACACCTGCTGCACATATCATATATGTTCGACAACTCCCTATCGAACCTTTTCAAAATTGGGAGTAATTTTATTATTTTAAGTATTATTAATTTTTTTATAAAATTTTTGTATTTAATAGAATATTGAAGAGTAAATTTTAAAATTTCTTTGAAATTTCCCTTTTTCCAATTCAAAAATGGTGTTATTTTACCGAAATGAGCTGGTCTTATGGCAACAGAACTACAAGTGATCGGACGGGCGCAAATTCGAGCGCTAGATTCCTCCTTCCCCGTTCGGATTTGCAAGCGAGTCACAGTGGGGCAAAAACTTTCGGTAAATTTCATAAACTGGGTGAACTGTTTGAGTTAAATGTTCCTCGGTTAAACCCTTTTGTGACAAAAAAAAAAAAAATGGTGTTGTTTTATTGTTTTGAGTTAAAGTACGATTATTTAAGTAATTTTACTTATTATTTTTTATAGGATTCTAATTTGACTTTTTTTTTTTTGTTATAGGATTCCAATTTGTTGAAGTACTTCTGGATAAAATAGAATATGCAATCCATTCACTGTTTGACATAGACCACAATTATTATGTTTTAAATATTTAAAAAAATATTTCGAAAATAGGGGACAACATCATTTTAATTTTATCAAATTGTCATGAAAGGTTTTTTTTTTTTTTTTTTTTATATATATATAGAAAAATTGCCATGAAAGCAAGTTTACATTTATCTAGTTTTGACAAAATACGCAGAGTCGCCAAGTTTGAACTTTCAAGAATACCATTTTTTGTTCTTATCAATTTTAAGAGTTATAATTGATCCAAAAAAAAAAATAGCAAAAATAGAATAATTTAGTTGATATTATAATTAAATTATATATATAAAAATGTAGATTCGAAATAATGAAATAACTTTAAATACATCCAAAGATATTTAAATTACAAACTTTTGATATTAACTCATAATAATACTTTTTAAATAGTAGATGAACTTAAAAAATAAAAAACAATTACCTTCTCTTACCCTGAGAGGTTTTTATAAAAAAAAAAAATTAAGAGCTATAATTAAGAGCGTATCATTTTAGAGTCAGTGAGACCCTTAAGAAAAAATTTTATAATACCTATAAAATTATAAATTAATTACATAAATAAATTGTGCTTTATAAATTTTAATTTTTAGATCTTTATCACTTAAAAATTTAATATAAATTTAATAATTTAAATATTTTTATATTCATATAAAATACATATTATATTTTGTCATTACATAAAAAATAAAACACATACTTATAATTATGTTAACTCTTTATTATTAATTATTACTACTATATAATTATTACATTGAAGAATATAAGAAATAAGAAACAAACAATAATATTTTAATTGCTCCTCCTGATTTAAATATGCTAGATTTGCCTATGAATTCTTTCACCATCTTGTCTTAGGCTACATGCATGCTTTATTTTATGAAAGGGAATGAGGGATGAGATTCAATAGTACTCTCTCTTTATAAAGTAACTAGTTTTAAGGTATGTGCTCCCTTCTATGCTGCAAAATTTTTCTCAATTATAAAAAAAAAAAAAAAAAAAAAATTTATAAAATATAAATATCGTTAATAAAAATATAATAGTATTTTAAAATAATATACTAGTTATACAAAACGTGTATATATTTAATTAATTTATGTATATTCTGTAAATTTTATACATGTATATATATTATATATATACATTATGTACAATTAATATACTATTTAATATCAATATATTATATATGTATATAGCGTACATACTATTTAATATGTAAATATATTAATAGTATGTTGACTATAGATATTAGCTAGGGTAAAGTATTTTGATATCTTATCTTATTTAGATAACTAAATCTCTTCTTCCTCTTTTTTAACTTGACTATAATATTTTTTTAAAAAACTGATCAATTTAGTCCCTTTTTAATAAACTAATTTGGTGCCCTAATTTTTTTTTTCTTTCTAATTTTATCAATCAAGTTATTATCTTCAATTTCTATTTGAGATAATTAATAAAAGAGAAGTTGAATGATTATATCTTACTTTTCTGACTCATCCGAGTTTTTCCCCCAAAATTAACCTAGATCAATTTGGTACCCAATTTTTACAATTTGATCAATATGGTATACGAAATTCTCAATTTTTACCAACTTGATACCAGGGGTGGTTCGTCCTTTAGGCCAATGAGGCGGTCGCCTTAGGCCCCCCAATTAAATAGGGCCTCATTTTTTTGTAATACATATTTTATATTTAAAAAATTAATTTTAATAAGTATTATGTAAATAATTTAATATTATTTTACATATTATTAATACATAATAAAAAAAAAATTAGTTAGATAATACCCAAAAATAAATAAATAAATAAATAATTAAAAAAAAGAAAGTAAAGAAAAAAACCTTGTAAAAAAAAAAAAAAGGAAACTAAAAGGCCACTGTCTTCTTTATGTCCTTGTAGAAAAAAAAAACCAAAATAAATAAAGAATTAAAAAAAGAAGGTAAAGAAGAAAACCTTGTAAAAAAAAAAGGAAACTAAAAGGCCACTTTCTTCTTTTATGTCCTTGTAGAAAAAAAAAAGTAAAAAGGAAAAGAAAATGAAAGGTTTTTGTAACGTTAATTTTTGTACCGTTAGTTAATTAAAAAAAAAGAGACTTTATTATAAGCACCAGAGGATTGTCATCGGCTTCGAAGGAAAAAAAAATCAGTTCTTTCACTCTCTTCTTTTATCAATTCTTTCTTTCAGTGACAACATATTCAACTTCATATTTTTTACTCTCAATAATACAATTAAACAATAAATCATTACTTCATTCATCTTTTTATATACCAAATATCTACCATAAATCCATAATTCTCTTCAGCAAGTGCCTAGTAGCTTATTTTGATTGCTAAAGTAAAAAACAAGTCTAAGTCTAATTATTCTGGTATGTATTTCTTATCTAATATTTATTATTGACTTTTATTTTTCTCAAATATTTTTCATAAAATAATGAATAATTCAAGATAACACTGATGATTAATTGAAATGTTTTTTAAGATGTTTGAATAAAATATTTTATCTATTTTATAAAATAAGATTGATTTGTAATTTTAGATTATTAGATATCAAGTATATATGTAAATTTTTGACCGAATCACTCAAAACTTAAACAAAAATATATTGAATTGTTTTGTTACTTTGTTACTTCTTCAATGTATTATTTAATTAATTTATAAGTAGTAAATACCTTTTGATTTAAAATTGATGAATTATATTATTTTTTTGACTTTATACATGTTTTACAGATCAAAAAGGCTAGCTTATAATTATAGTCTATAGATATGTCAAGTAAAAAATATGAATCTGGTAATGAAAAGCGTAAGAAAAAAAGAAGAGTGGATTAGGTGATGATGATTTGAAAAAAAGTTGTTACAATCTTGAATTGTTTTTGAAACACGATCAAATTTCTGATATTGATGGTTTAGATTTATTTTTAGAATTAAAAGTTTTGAAGGAAGTTATGCCAAAAGAAATAAGTGCACCAATTGAGGTGTTAAGTTTTCTCAAAAAGTTAAATTTTTTTCCTAATACATGGATTGCATATAGAATATTATTGACTATTCCTGTTACAGTTGCTTCTGCTGAAAGAAGTTTTTCAAAATTAAAATTAATTAAGTCTTATTTGCGTTCGACAATGTCATAAGAAAGATTAAATGGAGTAGCTATTTTATCAATTGAAAAAAATTTGCTTTCAAAACTAGATTATAAAAGTTTAATTGATGATTTTTCTTCTCAAAAGGCTAGAAAAATAAAATTTTAAAGCACATACTTATTGGAGCTAAAGTCAGAAGATTGAAGTGTGAAAATAAAATTGTAATGCGTTGACTTCAAGATGATCAAAGTAAGTGCTTTATTATTTTCCTATTTTTTTCATAATAGTGTTTGAAAGTTTAATTAGTGATGATAAAATTAAATATATATTTGCTATTTGTACGTGTTTAAATAGATTATTAAAAATAAAAAAATATATTTATATTTAAAATTATTTTAAAAAATATAATTAAGGGCCTATTTTTATACTTCGCCTTAGGCCACAAAAGTTCTTGAGCCGCCCCGCTTGATACCTTGTAATTATTTAGTTCGTCAAAGTCAAGATGTTAGCTAATTAAATTAGTTGGATCATGAAAAAGAGATACTAAAAATATATTTGGTTTTGCTAACGAACTATTACTTAATGATATGAAGTTCATTTAGATATATAAAAATTATGAGATTTGAAACACAATTACGAATGTATAAATAATATATTTATGTCAAAAATAAAATTTATTCTTTTTTTCTTATATTTATCTTAAATAAAAATACAATTGTAACTTAAATTTGTCAAATTAGTAAAAATATATACTAAATTAGTCAAATTAAAAGATAGTGTATTAAACGTGCAAAAAAAAATAAGGTACTAAAATAAAATTTGTCAAACTTCGAAATGCTACACACAATAATTTCTAAATTGAAAACAAATCAAACGTTGTTTCCAAAATTATTTATTTTAACAGAGTCAAAATTAGATTTTTGGGAACTATAATTCAACTAATATGTCATAATTAAGCTCCTAAATTTAATAAATTTGAGACTTAAGTATGATAAAAAAAAAAAAACTTAAGTACAACACTCAATAAATTTTGAAATTAAAATATCAAGTTTTTAGAATAAGAACTTTTGTACGGAGGAGTCCAAACTTTTGGGAACAAGTCGTTTAGTGCAGAAATAATAGTACAAAAATTATATATGGTTTACTTAAAAAAAGTTCAAATAATAAATATGTGTAGTGTTTTTATTTGAAAAGTATTAGTAAAAAAATATTATACACCATAAAATAAATATAAAATTATTACATATTTGGGATCAAACTCTTGACATTATATTTATATTTATATGCCTGATGAAGAAAAAAAATTATATATAATAATTGTATATGTTACATAATAGAATGGATTAATCTTAACAATTTATTTTTATAAAATAAAAATAATATTAAATACATTTAAAAAATCAATGATTATTATTTATAGATACATATAAAATTTTGTTGCAACTAAATGGAGGTAAACTGAAAAATAAATTTTATTGTATTTCAAATGAAGAAATTGTTGGATTTTTAATTCAATATTAGACTTATATGTGAATAATTATATATTGTGTGCTGTCATATAAAATTAAGTCTGTCTTAAAAGTGATATGATAAGATTTAAGTAATTTAGAATTTAATGTATCTAAAAAATTAATTGGTTGCTATAGATTCATGCACACTTTTGCATAAATATTTGTCTTTAATTCTTTATGATCTGACATGAATATTTATAGATCTGTTATTGACGATAGTTTGTACTAAAATATTATTTACCTAACAAGTGATATCAAAATATTGTCATATTGAATAATTTATAATCAAATTTATTTTTAATTTATGATTATTTTTATATTTTTAAATTTAATAATTTTATTTTAATATTTTTGGACTTTAAAAATAATTATTATTGTTTTTGAAAAACTTGAACTCAATAATAGTTTTTTATTTTATTCAATGCACACTTTTGCAATAAATATTTGTCTTATAATTGCTATTATGATCTGACATGAATATTTGTAGATCTGTTATTGACGATAGTTTCGGTACTAAAATATTATTTACCTAACAGTGATGATGGCAAAATATTTCATATTGAATCATTTAATAATTAAATTTTATTTTCAATTTATGATTGTTTTTATATTTTTAAGATTTAATAATTTTATTTTAATATTTTTGGACTTTAAAATAATTATTATTTTTTTGAAAAATTTGAACTGAATAAAATTTTATTTTATCAAGAACTCAATAATAGTTTATAATTGCTATTTTTCTGATATTTGTGAAGAAATTTCGGTATAAAAAAAATTTCGGGCGGGTGACGACAACCATGAAACTCACAGTATTGAATCATTAAAATTAAAATTTTATTTTTAATTTATGAAATTGTTTTTAGTACCTTCCAGATTTAGACCTAACTTTTAGTTTAATATTGTTGGACTTTAAAATAATAATTATTTTTTTCAAAAAATTTGAACTCAATAATAGTTTATAATTGCAATTTTTCTGATATTTGTGAGGAAATTTCGGTATAAAAAAAATTCGGGCGGGTGACGACACCATGAAATCACAGTATTAAAGAAATTAAAAATATATATAAAAAAAAATAGGGCACCTTGCAGATTGAGACCTACTTGAGTTAAAACAGCGACAATGTCGTAGATATCTAAAAAACAAATATTATTCATTCCTATTAAAATATAGTATTTATAGATTACATAATTTTCTCTCTTCCTCGTATTCCTTAGTATCAAAGGGTCTCTCAAGTCTCATCTATTGATTGCAGTGGGCTTTCCAGATTTTCTTGTCATATTCCTTTGTATCGAAGGGTCTTTCATGTGGTGGGCTTTCAGATTTTGTTACTAGATTATGAATAATTTTTTTTATTATAATTTAATAAATATTATAATTTATATAATTTAATTTAATTAATTTTTTATTAATAAAAAATTTTAAATTATTTTTTTATTTTTTATTTTTAACTTTATATATAATTAATAATTAACGATTTATTTAATATATATATATATATATATATTTAAATTATTGTTTTATCTTGTTTTCATGTGTGGGGACAGAGTGCTGGCTGGAAATTTCAAAAGTAATTAAACAAGGAATTCCTTTTGATAATGTGTTATTCTTCTAGGAACTCTTCTTTTTGTGGCTCCGTTCTTAAAATTTAGAGACTGTATGTTAATTTAGATTTTTAGTTTTTATTTTTATTTTTATTTTATACATTTTAAATTTTTAAAAAAATGTATTTATTAAAAAAAAATTAAAAATTGATAAAAATTAGTTGTATTAAATTAAAATTTTAAAGACTTTTTAAAAGTTTTTAAAAGTCTAAGTGTATTTAATTATTACTTTTTAAATATTTATAAAAATATTATGTGATTCAAAATATCAATATCTTTTAAAAATTTTACTTAATTAAAAAATTTTAAATATTTTTTATGTATAAATAAAGTCTACCACCACAAGTAACATCTTTTTCTATGAGATTTATATATATTTTTTAGGAATTAAACATTTTTATGTATAAACAAAATCTACCAAAAATAACATATTCTCTCCTATGAGATGTATGGATGTTTTTTTAACTTTTTTTTTAAACCTCGTTCTCTTCTCTAGCCATGAATCTAAATATCATTGTTTTCATCGATAGATGCTCCGATAGCAGAGAAGAGGGAATTATCGACAATAAATAAGATATGGGTTTAGAGAAATAAATTCTAGAGAGGAAGGTGGAGAAATCGTTATCTTGTAAGTTTGTTAATATACAAAGTTAATTCTTTTAATACAAATAATATATTTCTCTTATTTTTTTTTTTTTTTTTTTTTTCCTCCTATGAAAGTAGAAAAGTATAATTTTATTCAAAAAATAAAATAAAATAATATATTTTACAGCTGATAATGACGTCATAAAATTTGATATTATATGTATAATTTTTATTTATTAATTAATTTTTATGAATGTAAGAGCTTATTTAATAAAAAAATTTTTAATATTTAGTTAAGTTTAAGTTTTATATATTTTTTTAATTATTAGTTCTATTTGTTTCTTTTTCTATTATTTTTGACTTTATTGCAAACTCAATATAAAATAATTGCATCGTTGATATTTTTAAATATTTTTTATGCATTATATTTTATTGTAAGAGATATATAATATGAATTTTTATTGGAGTGCATAATTGAATATATAAGTCCTTTGAATTTTACTTGCTAATATTAACAAAATTGTAAGAATGAAAGAGATATAAATATTTATAAAAAGTAAAGAAAAAATTGAGAGATGTAAAAAAAATTGATAGTAAAAGTATATACAATTATGTAAAAATTACTATAAGTTTATAAAAGCCTTAAAATAAAAAGTTTATTGAAATTATCAAGTTGTCAAATGTCAAAAGAGATTAAAAGTAAAGAGAATGAAATCGGATGCTAAAAGGATGCTAATATTTTACGTTTAAATTGAACGTTCAATATTATTAAGAATGTTAATTTTATTACTATAAATTTTAAAGATGATTATCAATTAAAAAGGAGGGGACAATCGTTTCCTTCCCGTTGCTCGTTATGTAGATCCAAGGAGGAAACTCTATCACATCTTTTTTTTAAGTTGCCATTTTGTTAGGTGCTCTTTGGGACTTCCCATGCTTCTTCTTTAGAAAACGACCATGTTCAGACTCTTCGATCGTAAACCTATGAAGACTGCAATGGCAATGAAATTTGGATCACAACTGCCAATTTATGGAAAGCAGGAATTGTTTCAGTCATTTGGGTGATTTGGACTACTAGAAATGAGTATCGATTTAACAATAAGAGGACGACGCTGAGTTTGGCTTTTGCCACAGTATGGCGTTTTATCCGCGAGGCTAGTCTCTCAAAGAGTGGTTGCATGCAAAAAACTATGGATGATCTACAGGTACTTAGGCGGCTTCGAATAACAGGCATCCCAAGACGGGCTCCAAGGATTATAGAGGTTAAATGGAAGGCACCACCCTTGGGATGGATAAAGGTCAATACAAATGGTACAGCTTTTGGAGCACCAGGATTATCTGGTTGTGCAAATATTTTTCAAACTTCTAGATCATTTGTTAAGGGTTGTTTTTGTATTTCGCTTGGAGTATCATATGCTTTTGAAGCAGAACTAGTGACAGCCATTTATGCGATGAAGTATGCATTTATATTTCGGTGGAGGCGTCTCTGGTTGGAATCAGACTCAGGATATGTTGTTACTCTCTTTCAGACTCGGTCTTCTTCGGTTCCTTAGAGATGGCATTCTGCTTGGACGGATTGTTTAGATAAAATTGCCCATATGGAGTTTCACTGCTCACATATTTATAGGGAAGGCAATCAGGGGCGGACTTACACGGGGGCTGGGGGGCTAAAGCTCCGGCGGCGTATATATATATATATATATATATATATATATATATAATGTAAAATAACCAATATACCCCCCAGACCTAATATTAATTAACCCCAGCTTGAGGAAGACACTCACACGCACGATTTCAGCTCGCGTTCGAGAACGCCGCCTGCCCAGCCTCCCCGCGTGAGTCACTTCGCTCTTGCACAGCCTCCAGTCGCTAGCCTCGACAGTCGAAGTGGTCACCGGCTCACCGCCAGCCTCCAGCGCAAGCCCCTTGACCTATAGCCTTCAACGACGCGTCAACGCCTTACGCCACCAACAACGCCTTGCGTTCAACGGTTCAACTCCAAGTCTCCAACCGTTCCGTTAACCCGTCAATGCCTTACGCAGTTTCGCCACCAGCCTCCACCCATTCCAGTCAGCCTCTCAGTCTCAGGCTCTCAACCCTGCTCGGCTGCTCCACAGCTCCAGGTATGCGTTTTAACTTTTAATTACGCCATTTTGTGTATGCGTTTTATACATGTCAGTTACGCCGTTTTAATTTATAAAATATTTTATTTATATTCCTGAGGTGATTCTGATAATCTAATATGCTCTTAATGTTTAATATTATTGTTATATTGTATAAATAATGTGTATTTTATATATCGGAATGGGGAGGGCTGATTGGTTGGAATATTTTTATATATACTTAATATTAATAATTTTATTGTATAAATAATGTGCATTTCATATATGGGAATGGGTAGGGCTGATTGGTTGGAATAATTATTTATATGTTAATATTAATAATGTTATTATATAAATAATATGCATTTTATATATCGGGATGGGCAGGGTTGATCGGTTGGAATAATTTTATATGTGTTTAATATAAATAATGTTATTGTAAAATGATAATTTTATATATGGGGATGGGCAGGGTTGATTTGCTGGAATAATTTTATATGTGTTTAATATAAATAATATTATTGTATAAATAATGTGCATTTTATATATGAGGATGGGCAAATTAGCTGGAATAATTTTTATTTAATTATATATTTACATGTTAATAATAATAACATATTATGATATAATTGTTGAACTGATTTATAAAATTTTAAATTTTAAGTTTTTGTTATTATATTGTGGTAATAATCAATTAACTAGGTTAATAAAATAAAAATAACTGTAAGTATAACTATAAATAATATAATGACATAAATTTAATATTTAAAAGAGTGATTTTTTTTTTTAATATTTAGAAATTTATTTTAATAAACTTTGATAAACTAAAGATTAAACAATACTTTAATATTTGTAAATTTTTATTAGGTGATAAGTTATAATGGAACATGAACGTGAAAGTTCAAAGTCGACCAAATTTTTTATTCTTTTTTTAAGAAAATGGAAACAAATTCAACAAAATTAAGTGTATCTATTGAATTCTATGCTTTGAAGCATCGCAGAGCTCCACTTCGATAGTTTTTCTTTCTACTTAACAATGTGACATCATTTTCAAGTAATATAAATACTTTTTAAACTAATGTTATTTTTACTATTAATTAATATAATATTTTTATTCTTTTATTAAAATATTTTTTTTTCATATTAATATATGTTATAAAAAAATTTAGCCCCCCTTAACATTAATTCCTGCCTCCGCCCCTGAGGGCAATGCTGCAGCTGATAGTTTAGCTTCTAGGGCTCCTAGTTTATGTACGTGACTTGGTGGTGAAATGTCTCATCTTTCGCTAGCTCTTTTATTTATTCAGATGCTAACAACAAACCTAATTACAGGTTTTATTGAAAATTTTTATTTGTATGCTTAATTTTATTAATATTTAATAATATTAGTGATTGAGTGGTTTAATGAAGAAGGTGCTAAGGAGGTGCCAACTTAGTTGGGATGTCTCGGTGCACCTACTGAAAACTGCTAGCTACAACCTTTTATAAAATAAAAATAAAAAAAAGATGATATTTTTAGTAATTTAAAAAAAAAAAAGCACCTCGCAGATTGAGACATGAGGCCTACTTGAGTTAAAATAGCGACAATGTCGTAAATATCTAAAAAAAAAACAAATATTATTCATTCCTATTAAAATATAGTATTTATCGATTATATAATTTTTTTCTCTTCCTTGTATTCCTTAGTATCAAAGGTCTCTCAAGTCTCATCTATGATTTAATGACCCGGTGTAGCCTAGTTTTGGGCTTATAGTTAATTTTTTCCAATATCGCTTTACGACACCGTTTGAGTTATGTTATTTTACGAGTTTAACCCTATGGGTTTTTAAGCATAACGAGCTGTTTTCCCTTCTCACACGAAACAGTTTGAGATATTGTAACTTCTTCTACGCCCTTTCGTTTTCTTCTGGGTTTCGCTTTGGTTTTCGATTTTTCATTTCGCTATTCCATTGTTGTTTTTGGTTTCGCTTTCCATTTCGCTCTGCAATATCACAAACAGATTTGTATTATGTTTGTTTTCGTTATTGTTATTTTTTTTTTATGTTTGAATCGTTGTTGGTTTCGTAATCAGAGCATTTTTTATGTTCTTCATTTTTTACGTTTTTCATTTGTGCTTTACATGTACTTTACTGTAAAACAAGTTTATTTAGTTTTATTTTTTGTGATTTTTTTTATGTTATCTTTTGTTTGTGTTGTTTTAGTTCATCAGTTTTTTTGCAATCTTGTAGGATGTCTAAGAGGAAATTGGATTCTCCTTACATTAAGAAGTCTTGTCACGAAGTTGGTGATGACTTAAACGAGGTTTAATAATTTTTCCATTTTTCTGTCTGTTTTGTTTTGGCGTTATGGATCAGAGTAGATAGTATGTAACCTATTTACATAGTATGTAAACTCTGTTTACATAGTATGTAAACTCTGTTTACATAGTATGTAAACTCTGTTTACATAGTATGTAAACTCTGTTTACATAGTATGTAAACTCTGTTTACATAGTATGTAAACTCTGTTTACATAGTATGTAAACTCTGTTTACATACTATGTAAACTCTGTTTACATACTATGTAAACTAATTACATAGTAAACAAATTACATTGTATAGTATGTAAGTAGTTTACGTACTATGTAAACTAATTACATAGTAAAACTGATTTATATTGTATAGTATGTAATTAGTTTACATACTTATGTAAACAGTTATGTCTACACAGAAATAGTTTTACCTAGTTTACATACATATTTCTATAGTATGTAACACCAGTGCATAAGTTGTTTTTCTTTTGTAGGCTTCATTTCTTGAACGCAACTGATCTTTTCCCAATTTGTTGTCACCTGAAGAGGCTTTTCAAATTCGTCATGGTTGTAGTTCACAACCACATAATGCCATGTCTCGTACTAGTTACATAGTATGTAACTAGTACTTCTTTTGTTTCAGTTTTGGAGATATGCAACAGAGTAGATAGTATGTAAACTAATTACATACTATACAAATTACAAATTACATTGTATAGTATGTAAGTAGTTTACATAATATGTAAACTAATTACAACTATGTAAAACTGATTTACATTGTATAGTATGTAATTAGTTTACATACTTATGTAAACAGATATGTTGATTTACATTGTATAGTATGTAATTAGTTTACATACTTATGTAAGCAGATATGTCTACACAGAAATGGTTTACCTAGTTTACATACATATTTATATAGTATGTAACACCGGTGCATAATGTTGTTTTTCTTTTGTAGGCTTCATTTCTTGAAGGCAACAGATCTTTTCCCAATTTGTTGTCACCTGAAGAGGCTTTTCAAATTTGTTGTGGTTGTAGTTCACAACCACATAATGTCATGTCTCGTATAAAGAGTGTTCTGAATGAAGAACATAAGGATTTATTTTTGCAATCTTGTTTCGAGAATTTTTTCAATTTACCTGTCTGCAAATTTAGTGGGCAGCTTATTCATTCTATCCTCCTCAAAAGATGCTTGCCATGCAAGACTGTTAAGGAGTTATGGTTCAGGATTAATTCTAAGGTTATCAGGTTTTTCAGAACCAAATTTTGGGTGGCGACCGGTTTGCATATGGTGAATGATGATGATTCCTGTGTTGTAGAGGTAGACCAAGGGTCTAATGCCTTTATGGAGAAATATTTTGGTACATATACATCCATTAAATATTTGAAGTTTTTAGTTGGATGTATTGGGAAGCCAGATCCACAATCTGAGAGTAAGAGGAAGAAAAAACCCTGCAAAAGTATTGTGGTTGTTGGTGAATCCCCTATTAAGAAGCAGCATTCTGGTTTCAACTTTGTTTATGTCTGCCCTGAAGATGCAGTTATGATATGCCTCATATATTTCTTAGAGTGTGGGTTAATTGGAAGGCTGAAGAGGCTTTCCACATCTAGGGAAGCTTTGTTGTTGGCTTCCAATTGGGATAAATTTATTAGTTATCCCTGGGGTGATGTGGTATTCAACTATCTTTTTGATAGTTTGAGGAAAGATTACATCCACATGCGTCTGGTTGCTAATGACTTAATTGAGAGGAAGATGCACAACCTACTAAAATCAGAGGAAGATGAGAGGGTCCGCTATCAGATTGTTGGTTTAAGTTTAGCATTCCAAGTGTGGATCTATGATGCCATTCCTGACATTGCAAAGGACTTGGCTATCTGTGTGAATGATCGGTTCCCTACAATGCTGAAGTGGTCATCAACACTCACTCATGATTTTGGAATTGTGCAAGCTATTCTTAATAAGCCATACCAGGTAATAATTCATTAACCTGTTTTGTAGATTTATGGGTACATTTATGATTACATTTATGAATTACATGATTATGTATGTTTTTATGTAACCTGGCTATTCGTTTACATAGTATGTACACGAGTTACATAAGATGTAAACCGGTGTACATAGTATGTAAACTAATTTACATACTATGTACATGAGTTTACATAGTATGTAAAACCTGTTTACATAGTATGTAAACCAGTTTACATACTATGTACATTGTCTCACAGTGTATGTAACAGGTTTACATAGTATGTAAACTGATTTACATACTATGTAACTCAGTTTACATACTAGTACACGGGAGTTACATATTATGTACATTGTCTCACAGAGTATGTAACAGGTTTTACATAGTATGTAAACCAGTTTACATAGTGTAAACTGGTTTACATACTATGTAAAACCTGTTACATACTATGTTGGACATTTGATCCTTGCCCATGCAGACAAATTAGCTTTTAGTAAGTATTTCATTGCTCATTTGGATGCCTCATATATCATATTTGCATTCTTGTTGAACTCATCTTCATTGTAGGCATAAGCTGCTAGCTTGAAGTATTTGTTAACTGCTTTGTTATGGAAATTAGTCACAAGGTTTTGTTTCATGTGATAGTAGCAATAACAATGGTGTGCCTTGTTTTCAAATACAATATTGATTGCTGATTTTATAGCTGGATTTCTGTCTGAGACTATGACCAAGTTTTCCCTTTCTCCAATAAGCATTTTTAGTCTTCTGAAGAACCATTTCCATGCTTTTGTGGTTTCCCCATCAACTATTCCAAATGCAATGGGGTAAATCTGCATTACATAATATATTTAACTATTAGTATTTTTATTTGTAAATCAGTTTACACAGTATGTAAAGGGGTTTACATAGTATGTACACTGGTTTACATAATATGTACATTTATTTACATAGTATGTAAATCAGTTTACATGGTATGTAAATCAGTTTACATATTATGTAAACCAGTGTACATACTGATTAAACTCTGTTACATACTATGTAAATAAATGTACATATTATGTAAATAAATGTACATATTATGTAACAGGTTTACATAGTATGTAAACTAATTTACATACTATGTAAACCAGTTTACATACTATGTAAATCAGTTTACATACCAAGAGACAATGTTTTACATATTATGTAAATGAGTATAAAAACTGGTTTACATACTATGTAATTGAAAATATGACCTCATACCTGGTTGTTCCCATCCTTTGTAACAGCAACAAGTAATACTCCCCCTTGTTTTTCCTTTAGGAATGTTCCATTAACAACTATTATAGGTCTCATATATTTTATGAACCCATTAATGCATGCACCTATAGTCATGAATCCATATTTGAAGTTGGAGTCAACGTTTGTTTTAATCTCTGTGTAGGAACCTTGGTTAGCCTCTTCCAACTTGTAGAAGAACCCTGGAAGTTTCATGTAGGAATTCTTTGAATCGCCTTTAACATTTCTTATTGCTTCTCTTTTTCCCATAATTGCCCTCTTGTATGTGATTTGCACACCAGTTTTGATCTTGATGTCAGAAATGATATCCTTAGGTCTTAATTGTCGGCTGGTATCTATGTAAATGTCTTTGATGTTTTCGGCTACATATTTATAAGTAGCATGTTTTCCACGCTGATCTTTATAAATTTGTGAACATGTATGATCTTCAACATAAGTTGTTACCTTGAATGCATTAAATTCACCAATTTTGTTTGCTGCAAGCTTCCATTGACACCTATCATCCTTGCATTTCATTCTTATGGTTTTCTTATTGGAATTGCTAACTTTGTAATGAAATCTTCTATTTATGGCTAATGTTGAAACATATAACTTGAGTTCTTCCTTACTCGTATACACTTGTCCAATATATAAGCCTTCATCATCTTCTGAATTTATTGTAGAGTCAATTTCAGTTTCTGTATCTGAATCTGCAGTTAAAATTTTTGCACTTGAAGTCTGGCTTATCAAAAATTGGGATGGTTGCTTTTTTGTATGTACTACATACAATTTGTTATATTCCTCAAACTGTTGGCCTACATTAACTTTCAGGAAGTATTCCACATCCCTATCATCCACAATGGTTAAAGCAATATGAACACTTTTACACTTCATTTTGATGTTGATATCTCCTTCATAATGTAAAGCAGAACATATTTCTTCTTTCAATTGCAGCATGGTCACATCTTTTCTTATACATATTCCCTTTGGAATGTCATTTACATAGATATCCTCTCCATTTTCAAATATCCATTTCCCACTATGCATAAGTAGTGTTCCAAACTTTAGGTCACCTGTTATATATTACAATGATAAGTACAAAACAGGTATGTAAAACTATTTAAAACTGTTGCATATATAATCCATTCAATAATATGTAAATTCTATTACGTAGTATGTAAGAATATTTTAAAACTGTTGCATATGTTTACATAGAAGAGATCTTAATACAAACTGGTATGTAAACACTATCTAAATAATAATATTTAACATACTATGTAAACATTTGCAACAGTTTGTATTAAGATCTCTTCTATGTAAATTCTGTTTATAGTATGAAAACTGATATACATACTATGTACATCAATTTACATACTCATTTAACAGAGTTTACATAGTATGTAAACTGATTTACATACTATGTATATTAGTTTACATACTCATTTAACAGAGTTTACATAGTATGTAAACTGATTTACTTACTATGTACATCAGTTTACATACTCATTTAACAGAGTTTACATAGTATGTAAACTGATTTACATACTATGTACATCAGTTTACATACTCATTTAACAGAGTTTACATAGTATGTAAACTGATTTACATACTATATAAACTCATTGATTTATATAGTGTGTAAAACAGAGTGTACATAATATGGCTTACCTAGTATGTAACAATGTACATACTATTATTGAGTGTACATACTATGGCTTACCTAGTATGTAAACAGAGTGTACATACTATGTAGACTCTGTTACAATATGTAAAACTGTTGCAACAGGTTTCACAAGTATGTACACTGATTTACAATACTATGTAAATTGATTTACATAATATGTAAACTCTGTTAACATAGTATGTAAACTCATTTTACATACTTATTAAACTAGAGTTTAATTTACATACTTGTGAAACCTGTTATGAAACAGAGTTTAATTTACATACTTTTTTCTATGAAACCTGTTGCAACAGGTTTCACAAGTATGTACACTGATTTACATACTTGTGAAACCTGTTATGTAATTCAGTTTGTAATGAAGATTTTTGATATACGATTAACACAGGAAGGTATTAGTAGAACAAGTTTATTGAATGATTTACATATACAAAATATATGCATTCCTACAATCAGAATTACTTGTTACGCATGCAAAAATAATTCCTGTAACAAGATTAATGAATAGGAAGTCGATGAATCTTACTAGTTGATGATATCTCTTCCAGATTTTGGATCATAATTCCTGCAATAATTGTAGAATCTGATTTTCTTCCTATTTGCGAAATCAATCTTATGTTGCAAGACAGTATCGTGCGAAAATCAATCTTTTTTATATGCTGATTCTGTATATCACGTAAAAAGGAGCGATGGTGAAAGCATAATAGCGCAGCAGATCTGTTTTCTGGTTTGTTTTGTAGTTGTTTGTTAGACCTAAAGGGTATTAATGTAATCTACATAAATTATGGGTAACAAAAACGCACATTTTATTACTGATTTTGCTAGTTATGAAAATACTAATTTTTATTCACAATTCATGCTATTTATGCCAAATTCTCCTCATCTATTAGTTGCATTGGGCTTTAAGATATTGTTGTCATATTCCTTTGTATCAAAGGGTCTTTCATGTGGTGGGCTTTTAGATTTTGTTATTAGATTATGAATAATTTTTTTTTATCATAATTTAATAAATATTATAATTTATATAATATAATATAATTAATTTTTTATTAATAAAAAATTTTAAAATTATTTTTTATTTTTAAATTTATATTTAAATATTTAAATATAATATAATTATTTTTAACTTATATATATATATATATATATATATATATATATATATATATAGATCTGGCTGGAAATTTTAAAAGTAATTAAACAAGGAATTCCTTTTGATAATGTGTTATTCTTCTAAAACCAGGAACTCTTCTTTTTGTGGCTCCGTTCTTAAAATTTAGAGACTGTATTTAATTTAGATTTTTAGTTTTTATTTTTATTTTATACATTTTAAATTTTTAAAAATTTAGATGTATTTATTTAAAAAAAAATTAAAAATTGATAAAAATTTAACTGTATTAAATTAAAATTTTAAAGACTTTTTAAAAGTTTTTAAAAACTTAAGTGTATTTAATTATTACTTTTTAAATGTTTATAAAAATATTATGTTATTCAAAAATATCAATATCTTTTAAAAATGTTACTTAATTAGAGAATTTTAAAAAAAAATTTATGTATAAATAAAGTCTACCAACACAAGTAACATCTTCTTCTATGAAATTCATAGATCCTTTTGAGGATTTAAACATTTTTATGTATAAACAAAATCTACAAAAAATAACATATTCTCTCCTATGAGATTTATGGAGGTTTTTTTTAACTTTCTTCCTAAATCTCGTCCTCTTTTCCAACCATAAATCTAAATATTGTTGTTTTCATTGATAGATGTTCCGATGGCAGAAAAGAGGGAATTATCGACAGTAAAAGAGATATGGGTGTGGAGAAATAAATTCTAGAGAAGAAGGTGGAGAAGTCGTTATCTTATAAGTTTGTTAATATACAAAGTTAATTCTTTTAATACAAATAATATATTTCTCTTATTATTATTTTTTTTCCTCTTATGAAAGTGGAAAAGTATAATTTTATTACAAAAATAATATAATATATTTTACGGCTGATAATGACGTTATAAAATTCGATATTATATGTATAATTTTTATGAGTGTTAGAGCTTATTTAATAAAGAAATTTTTAATATTTAGTAAGTTTAAGTTTTATATATTTTTTTAATTATTAGTTTTATTTGTTTCTTTTTCTATTATTTTTGACTTTATTGCAAATTCAATGTAAAATAATTACATCATTGACATTTTTAAATATTTTTTATACATTATATTTTATATTTTATTGTAAAAGATATATAATATGAATTTTTATTGGAGTGTATAATTGAATATATAAGTCTTTTGAATTTTACTTGCTAATGTTAACAAATTGTAAGAATGAAAGAGATATGAATATTTATAAAAATTAAAGAAAAAAATTGAGTGATGTAAAAAAATTGATAGTAAAAGTATATACAAATGTAAAAATTACTGTAAGTTTATAAAAGTCTTAAAATAAAAAGTTTATTGAAATTATCAAGTTGTCAAATGTCAAAAGAGATTAAAAATAAAAAGACTGAAATCGGCAGTTTATTTGCCATTATTTTAAGATGATCTTGAAGTACTTCTACAGTTACCTTCATTATAGATGTGTTTAGTTGTCCGAGTTGGGCAGGTGTTAGGGCTATTGTTAAAAACGTGTTTGATCCAACTTTCGAAATAGAAGGACTTGGGTCTACGTCTTCTTTAGTTGGGCCATTGTTTTCTAATATATGGCTCTCTATTAAAACTGAATGTCTTTATGGGCCAATATCTGAATAAGTTATTCCAGCCCAACACATATGTGCTGTCATTGAGTCGTGGTGCGCACAAAGGATGAGGTTCCTGTATACTTGACAACATGTTTTGGGGGTAGTTGCAGTGCCATGTATCCACATCATTATTTGATAATTTGGTGCTTAGAACTCTAATTGTTAGTGACTTGAATGATAATTTCATTAGGAACTTAGCTATTGTGAGTTTGAGATATGCCTTTATTTTGCATAAATGGGTATCCAATTCTATCATCGAATCTTTCAGTTGGTAGGTTGCTGTCCATGGGTATACAAAGTTACAATCACTGGATGTGTTCAAATGTTATAAGGTTGAAGTTGAGAACCAACTCAACAAAAGAATTAAATGCATCAGATTTGACCGTTATGGTGAATACTGGGATAAATATGATAATTCAGGTGAACAATGTCTTGGACTATTTGCTAAGTTCTTAGAGGAATGAGGTATTATCTCATAGTACACTATGCTGAGTTCATCCACTATAAATCATGTTGCTAAAAGACAAAACAAGACATTTAAGGACATGGTGAGTAGTATGATTGTCATTCTACATTACTAGAATCATTATGGGGATAAGCCTTTAAGACTGCAACAAATATCCTTAACAAAGTTCCAACTAAAGTGACAACTAAAACCCCTTATGAACTTTAAACGGACATGCTGACTTATTATCACAAAATAACTTAAGTGGTCTTTTAATAAAATCAACTATGTATAGCCTTATGAAAAAATTTCACAGCCATATTTCTTGAATGTATGCCTCATAACATGCTATAAATTATGCCACCATGGTAGAAGAGGCTATAAGAGACTATTTATATCTCTTCTAGGAGATTGCACCCCAAGTTAGTAGATGGATATAGCCCGACGTAAATTTCATACTACTTTTGCATCCAGCAAAATCGGTTTCAATATACTCTATGATCTCAAACTACTATAACCTCTGATACATGAGCATGTATTCTTATGTTTTCTGTAGGTACCTTAAGACCTTTTTTTTCTGCCTTCTAATGTTATATTTTTGGATTGCTTAAATATCTGCCTAACATTCAAACAATGTACTCAATATTTGGACGTATACATACTTGAGCATACATCAAACTCCCTACTATTGACGCATAAAGAATCTTGTGCATTTCATTTTCCTCAAAATTATTCTTAAGGCACTAACATAGACTAAACTTGTCTTCCTTAGCCTTAGGGTATCAACTGGTTTGTAATTATGCATGACATATCTCTTGAGAATCTTTTCGATATAGCTCTTTCGTGATAATTCTAGAATACCCCAAAAGTAATCCCATTGTATCTACATGCCTAATACAAAAGAGACTGCTAAGATCTTTTATCTCAAAATTCTTAGTTATAAATCTTTTAGTTTCATGTAATATGCCTATATCGTTGCCAAAAACCAAAATGTCATCAACATATAAAGTTAGAAAAATGTACTTGCTCCCACAGAACTTATGGTATATGTAAATATCGACCAAATTTATCTCCAAATCGAATAAGATGATGGCATGATAAAACTTGAAATACCATTGTGTAAAAACCCTTTGCAATAAGATGAGCATTGTACCTCTCCACATTACTTTTAGAATCCTTTTTTGGTCATAAATATCCATTTACAACTAATGGGTCTGCACCTTTTCGCAATGAGATGAGATCCCACATGCAGTAATTCTTTATGGACTTAATTTCCTCATTCATGGCATCAATTCACTTCTAAGAGTTAGTTGATCGAATCTTCTTTCATCACTCCATTGTCAACCTTATATTCTTAGAGAAATAAAATGTAGGCATTTGGCACTACACTTCTAATTTCTCTAGTAGATCTCTTTCATGACATAGGTTCTTAAGGTGGTAGAGTTTGTTCTTTGGAAACAATTTCTTGAGAGGTTCTCCTTCATTGTCTTGATCTGTTATGTCTTGAACAAAGTCAGGAATGAGATCCTGATCAATGCTAATAGCACCTATAGGAATATCAACATATTCCTCTTCAAAGACAAAGTCTTTAACTGTATCTCCCTTCGCAAACTCAACATCCTCAAAGAATCAGGCATTTTTCAACTCAAAAATTGACTTAGATATGGGATCATAAAACTTGTATCCTCTGGATCTTTCAGAGTATCCAATGAAATAGCAACTCACTTTCCTTGAGTCCAGTTTCTTTTCAATAGGCCTATAAGGCTTTGCTTCAATTGGACATCCCTAAATGTGCAAGTCCTTTAAACTATGTTATTTATTTATACTTTGATTGTAACAGAAAAAAAATTTAGATTTATTATTGATGATAGTTTTTATCAAAATATTATTTATCTATCAGAAATATGAGAAATATATATAAGTTAAAAAAAAAAACATAGTATATGAAGATATTTCATTGTTTGGTGTTGAAAGTGATTATTTTCTTTTCTCGTTTTAAAGTCAACCAAAAGAATGTTAATTAGGAAGGAAGAAAGAAAGAAAGAAAGAAAGAAAAGTCAAACAAAATAAATGAATTCTAAAATTTCAGTTTTATTCCTATCAATCAAACATATATATATTTAATTATCCAACAAGAAAATTAAATCTACTGATAAATATCTAATAAATATTAAAAAAGAATAAAAATATTTGATATTAGAAATTAAAAGAAATAATTTATCTTGTTATATATAAGCCAATCAAGATACTTTATTGTGATATGTGAATGATAGTTTTTATGAAAAAAAAAAAAAAATATTTTTTTTATTGTAAATTTATAATTTATCCATGGTGAAAAGGAAACAATATTGAATTAAAAATTTCAGAATAATCATTAATCAATATCTGTCATAATCACTATTTTAAAAATTAAAACTACAAAAAATTGAAAAATTGCAAAGTAAAATTTTAGGGGTTATATATATGTGTGTGTGTGTAGAAATAATTTGAAAATAGCTTTTAATAAATAATTAATGGTTAAAAAATAGACAAAACCAAAATAAGAGGTTAAAAAAATAAAAACATAGACAAAATGTAAATGGCTAAAATTTAGAGGCAATAAACACGCGCACTTATTTCGATTTTTATTCAAAATTAGTCACAAAATTAAAACATTTAAAAATTTTAAATTATAATTATTAGAAAATATTAAAAATTAAAAATAAGATTTATTTATTGAAAAATAAAAAAATATGGTCCTTATACTTGTGAATAATTCATTTAAAATGGTAGGAGAGAGATTTATAACATGATGATTATATAAGTTTTTTTTTTTTAAATATCTAATATTGGAAGGAAAAAAAATTATAAACTAAAAATGAAGATTAAAAAGCAAATAACTAAAGTTACCTTTTAAATAGTATAAAAATATAGTAACACGTTAAACATGTTATTAGGATTTTATGTTAGTTTTGTCTATCAATCTACCAAGTTAATAAAAAATATTAATTTTAATCTCATTATTATATAAGCTAGATTGAGAAGATAATTCATATCAGTCTTGTTTTATAATGTTTGTGGTAAATTGAGTGTTAAAAATTATAATAAAATAATATTGTAACAGGTTCATTTATGTTATCATGCATGTGGTGTCAATATTTTTTATTCATTTAATAAATAATTATGTGTCATGTTATATCGTATCTAATAATTTATATCATATTGTGTTTAGATTATGTTATCACATATTAAAAATTATGACATTTATTTGTAGAAAAATACTAAACGTACTCAAGTTTGTTCTCAAATCAATTATAGTGACAAATTATAAAATTGTATTAAAAATATTCTTTTTAATTTTAAATTATTTGATTACGTGACACAGCATAAGTAATGAGTGTATAAATTTATATATCAGCATTCATTTTTACAATCATATTGTATTTAAATCAAATTATCACATAAAAAAATTAAGACATTTGCTTGTACAAAGCTATTAAATGCATACAAATTTGCATTCAATTCAATTATGGTAGCAATTGAAAAACTTTTATCAAAAAATGATTATTTTTAACTATAAATTATTTGAATATGTGAACACCATAAGTTGAGAGTATAAATTTGTGTTTATTAGCAATCATCTTCACTTGTATTATTTATTAGAGACAAAATTACATAAATAAAATATAAAAAATAAAATAAATTGTTGCTATAACGATTTTTTATCACGTATCCTGTAATGTGTTTACATAAATTATTCAAAAAAAAAAAACAAAAAACCCAAAAATAATAATAATAATAAAAATAAAAAATAAAAAAGAAGAGAGAGATCCAGAGAGAGAATAAAATCAAGTAAAGGAAAGGAAAAAAAAAAAAAAAAAGGCAAAGAAAAGATATAAAAACTTATAAGAATAAATAAAAAGAAAAGAGAGTATAAAACCAGGCAAAGAAAAAAGAAAACAAAAAGAGGAAAAAAAATTGCAAAAGCAAAGCTATAAAATAAGATTCTTTTATATATAAGAGAAAAAAAAAAAACTTAAAGGAAAAAAAGAATAAAAAAGAGAGAGAGAGAATAAAAACAGGTAACATATAAAAGAAAACAAAAGGAGGGAAAAAAATGTTGTAAAAAAAAAAAGTTATAAAATATATATAAGAGATGAGAGATATATAGATCCGGAATGCTGAGTAATGCAAAAGCTGGCTTTTAAAAAATGAAAACATACTAAAACAACCATCCGTATTAATTAAATATTAATAAAAGAATGATACTAGTGCGTGCAGGATATATAAGTAAGATTTTTTTATTTTCCTTAACGAAAAAGGTTAATATATATATATATATACCATAAAAAATTAAAATATAAAAGTAACAATGTAATATATTCTAAACATATACATTTTAAATGTATATTTATTTATATATATATTAGTTATAATGTGATATGATGTATTATTCATTGCTTATAAAATATACATCCTACTAATTATATTGACATATTACTATTTAAAGCATCATATTACTACTTAATCTAATAATATTAAATAATCTCCCATGTGATACATATTTGTGTATGACTAGCGTTTGTCTTTCCGTGTAGTTTGGTTTTTACCATCTTTGATGACTATGACTTTGCTATATAGTGGACCTCAGTGTGTGTAAGTGTGTTAACATTATTGGGCAATAGAGGAGCAAATTAGTGCTCAAATTCATAATACAACTTTTACAAGTATGTTTGTTATTCTTGTCTATTATTATTTATTTATTTTTTATAGAATTTGTCTTTTTATTAATCAAATATTCAAGTTTGGATTTTTAGCAGGTCACTCGTTGATTAGAACACTTTGCATAATGACCACGTAATTTGTTATGTGACTTCTGTTTCAGCCAACTCTTTGCATAATTTGTACGTAACTTCAGCAATAATGTATCATGATTATCATCAGAGAGACCTCTACAATAATATATTCACTTTTTCTTTAAATACTAATATTTTAGCAAAAATACATTTTTTTTTTCTTATGCATTTACTTTTTTCATATGTATAATCTAATTGTATTGTTATAAAGCCGTAGAACCGAATACAAAGTTAACATAAAAATATTAAATAGAAGTGAGTATCTAAGTAAACAAAAAACAAAACAAAAAAACATTAATAGCAATATTAATCATGGTAAGTAGAAGCCGGTGGCCTTGTAGTCCAATGGCAAAACATCCTTCCCAATAAAAGGGAGGTCACAAGTTCAACACTTGTTGGTGGACAAAAGTCCATTTAGCAAAAAAAAAAAAATCATGGTAAGTAGAAGTACAAAGGACCATGTGGCAATAAAGAAAAGTGTAAGAAACTAAAGTGCATGCCATTGTATTATAAGTTTGGCAATATTACTTAGAAAGAGTTAAAAAAATTATAATTTTCAAGTGCTTTGGCATATACATATTAATTTATAATTGCGTTTTTGTTTTTTTTTTTTTTTTTTTTATAATGAGGATGGAAGATTTCATTTTACCATGAATAAAAGTACAAAAAGAGTTCAATTTTTTAAATACACCTTACAATTAAAATGTCATGACTAGCGATTGTACTGTATAATTTAAGAACAAATATTTTTGAACCTTTTTTATTCGTTATACATTCTCTTTTTATTTTAATGCTCGATCGAATTAATTAATACAATGATTTATCTAAAAATCATAAAATATATATATTTAATTGTACTCTTTGTTAATTTATAAATTTATAGTAGAAATCTTTCACCCTCAATCCATTATTCATGACTAATGTCATTTTATTTTACTTTTTATGTCTTTATTAATGAAATCAACATTAAAATTTCTTGACCTTAGATTTTAAAATAAGCACAAACAATTTCGTCTTATAAAACCTTTAGCTTCACAAGTGTATCATTATCTAAGTACTCCATCAAATCTTTCATGTAGATTGTGCCAAAATGAAATTTTATGGTCAAAAAGTACTAAGAGAATATAGAAAAAGACTTCTTGATTTCGAAAGAAAGAGACGAAAATTGAGCAATGCAAATGATAGATGAGACAATTTGGAATAAATTGCTATAAAAGATTTGAGGATCCGATCAATAAAACCTTCTCTCTCTTACTTTTTACACCCTAATTTCTCTGTACCACAAATATACGTGGGTTTAACTTAAATGAAATCAAATTATCATAAATAAATATATTTGCAATAGATTAGCCACAAATTTTTTTAAAAAGTGATAATATAGATTCAAATTATTAATTTTTATGCTTTTTTTTTTCAATTTTTTAAAAATTTATTTTATAAAAATCTTTCTGTAATTACTTATGTTAATTTTTTTTTTTCAAAAAATGCAATTAAAAAATAAAGAACAAAGAGTCAAGTTACTCACATTACGTTTAGGGTGTATTTAATCTCCCCAAATATAAAAGATATTTTTTAGTCTCTTAATTTTAAAAAATTATATTTTTTAATTACTTAATAAAAAAAAAAAAAGCTAAGAACAAATAATATATTTTAATAATTTTTTATTAAAATATTAATTTATTATATCAAGTAATCGACTAAAATTTAATCATAATGAAATAAAAATTAATATAAAATTTTTGAAAAAAAAAATATTATTTTTAGTATTTAATAATTATCACAATTTTTATTTTTATTATTTTTTGAAAACTAAAAAAAATATGTATTTAAAAAACTTTTTGTAAGAACATTACTATTTTTTTTTTATCTTTAAATATTTTTATATTAAATTATATTTTTATCCAATTTAATGCTCGTGCTTTACCGCATTTTAATCACTACATAAGAAAAATAATAAAAAACTATTAAATTAACTTCTTTTTTGAGGGATTAAAAAACATCTTTTATAATTTGAAAAATTAAATGACATTAACTTCAAAAACTTGGAAATTTTTATGACCTCTCACCCAAAAATAAAATAATAATAATAATAATTTTTAAAAAAAATGTAACTTTCAACACTTGATTACTCTGATTCTCAAACTTTAATAAATTTACTCATATATATATATATATATATCTAAACTTTTAAATCACATAATTAAGACAATTTGTAATAATACACGCTGAACAGGATTCGACATAACAAGAAGTCTTTTGAGGTCAACCTCCTACTATGTTAACAAGTATTTATCTATATCTTAAAGTTCAAATCCATATGGATACAAATAAAATGCATCCTTCAATTTATAGAATATTATGTCAACTGAGAGAATGGTAAATCGCATTCGATTGGGTCTTAAGCATCTTTTAACAGATTGAAAGAGTTGGGTCGTTGTGAAGAGTATGAAAATAGAGAAAACAAAAGTTGAGCATCGTTCCACCTTGATTCGAAAATATGTTATAACGGTGTGTGGTTGCATAAATTAGGTAGGACAGGCTTTAGAGCTTGACTGCTTGGGAACCACACAGAACTAAAAAAAAAAAAATCAAAAACAGTATTCCTTTTAGTATCTGTTCTAGGATTTTCAGCTTATTCTACCTTCTTGGTGGTTTTTTCATCACTAGTTTCTTGAGATGTGGCTACGGTCTTTGATTCGTCAAACTCCAACAACTGCACACCATGAAATAAATCATTATGAGAACCAGAAATCAAAAGGGGTTTTCAATTTCAGTCCTTTCTCAATTCTCAACGTTGAGAAGTGTCCTGTTTTGTTATGCACTTTTCAAAGAAACGTTAACTCCATCATTATAGCTACCGACATTAACACAATCAAACTCATAATAAGTGATAACTTGTTTGTATATGTAACTAATATGAAATTTATATATGACGCATTTATTTATGCAATCATAACACTTAATAAATGAACAGAAATAAGTCTGGAAATATGTAGAAACATACTGGTTTAACTTCGCCATTCCATACAACATGTGCAGCCAAAAATCCAATAGCAGCAGGTACGATGTATAAGAGAGCGGGCTGAACGGTTGACAAAGTAGAACAAAAGGAGGATCAGAACAAGAGAAATAAAGGTGTCCATGAGAATAGGATAATCTTATAATATATAAGCAATATTGGTGATCCTTCAAGTCTTAGCTGGCCTCTAGCTAGCTACTAAAGAATGATGACAGTGATGGGGAATTCTCTCGGCATATGTTAGAAAAATAATAGTGTCAAAAAAGATATACAGGATCAAGCAATGGTAACCTGAGCTGCTTGGAACCAATTCATTACTACAATGGTAAGCACCAGACCAACTGTGTAACCCAAAAATGCACTCTTGAAATACTGGCTTCCTTTCCCTCTGGATACATCAAATCGCAAAGCAAGTGCCACAAAAATACCTAGAAAAAATAGAAACCACATTTGAGTGCCACATTTTAAAACTATTCACAAAAAGCATTTTATTTAGTTTAACAGTATTCAATATAGATGCTGAGCGTGCATGACAAGCACTCAGATAATCTAGACAAACAGAATGACTTCATCAAATATTATAGGATCCAAGATCCAACCACATTAACCATCAAAGACAAGATTTGTAGCTAGGCCATAGTAGCCATCAGAAGCCTCCAGTTTGCATTCAAACATATAAAATAACTGATCCATCTTGTCCATGACAGTGGAAGATTGTTTACTCCAAATAAAAGATGGATGACGCATACAAACACTTATAAACAACAAAGCAAAGAATTTTGATCACTGGAACTACCTAAACCTCTGTTTATATCTTTCCATAACCATGAAAAAGTAATATATACATGCAGCTGAATACAGTGTGAGGAATAATATAAATTTGAGTAGAACACCAAAGACAAAAACCATTCATGGCTTCGGGGAAATAAGGTTAAATGTTAGAACATATTGTCAAAACCATAAGCATCCAAAAGCCTTATTGGGCAAACTCTCCACGGAACATTCAAAGTCATCTTAATTTTCTCCCATTTCTTATTTTCTTCTTTTGAGAGGAATGTGAGGTTAAGGTGATTCACAAATATCACTTTGGCAGGACGTACATGTAGCAACAAGCTTGTCTCTCATAATTTCTGATATCAGCAAACCAAATAAAAAAGGTGACACCACAAGGTTCATAATAATGGAAAAGAAGCTATTTTAACGAGACAATCCAAAGAAAAAAATTTGAGTGCTTGTAAACAGTACGGCTAAGTGTGTACAGACACCACAAAATACAGTTAAATAGTGACAACTAGATTACTGTGTCATGCAGTCAATGATGCCAACTATACATTGAACCTTACCAGGAATTACAATGTCACCAAGTCCAAGCATTGAAAAAGGCCGTGCAGAATCTGCTGTTGGGAACAAAAGCTACAAATAATGAAAATGAATGCCATCAAATTTATGAAATTACAGGTCATATATTTCTCAACAAAACCACATAAGAAAAAATACCACATAAGGAGAAGCAATAGTATATTGAATAGGAATACTAACCTTTATGGGAGCATCAAAAGATTTTGCAACACTAACCATAACTGGAGTGAAGAAAACCCAGAAAATATCATACACAAAAAGTCCAGCCTGCAATCAAGTAGATGGAGAATCAATCACCACATAAGTAACGAATGGAATTATAATGTGTACCTAGTCTACTTTCAATTTTTGACATGGATAAACAATATTATAATTACTTCTCATGATTCAAAGTTTATAAGGACATTCTTCAGAAAAATAGCACCCATGAGAGAAAGTAGGGAGAGGCAGGTGGGGGCTGCAGACATCAAATTTGTTGTGTGTGACAGTGATAGATTTCTATCACCAAAGACAAAATACAAGTCAAGAATGATACATGTAAACACACTAGTTTATCCTGCACAGCAAGGCACAAACACAAGGAGAACATGTATATAGCAACAAACCGAAAGGAATTCTCGAGTTTTCAATTCTACAAAACAATGAATTCTACACACGGAGAACATGTATATCTGTGACTTAAGATATATAAACATGTCAGACACTAAAAATACAGCAAGATGGAGATAGCAAACTGAATAGGAAATGAACCATTGATGATAAAAAGTGGCTACAACAAAAGCTATAGACAAAAGAAACATCATAAAAGCCGCAAAATACCATAAATCTTGTACGAATTCATGATTCCCACTTCTTACCAAGAGGATTCCACCAGTCTTGAAGGATCCAAGAGAGAGCATTTCAATTCCCTAATTATTTAGAAAATAATTGTTAAATCCTCCTCTTCTGAGTACCAGGCAATGAAAATTAGATAGATTATACAGAACGCTAAAAGATGGTATATATAATCAGCATACCTGAATGCAAAAGGCAAGACCCAATATATTGTTAGCCAACCAATGCTTCTGCATGGCATACCAAGCACAGAAGAACGTTCCAGGAATAGCAGCGACAATCTGAGACCTTGTGAACTCAACCTCCAAAGCTGTGTAACAAAGGTGTAAGGAAAAATATCATTCTGCATAGTGCAAGGGTATGGTGTCCAGTAAGTAGGATATTAAATCTTTTCTAAATGCAACAAGCATGATGGCTCAAGACATAAAACAAGAAATTAGCAAGCTTGGTTAGGGATACAATATTTCCATATTGACAATGCAATATTATAAACTTCACTCTATGAAATACCAGCCAATTATTGTATTGATTTTCTTGACAAACTAGCAGACTGCATAATAACAGTACTCAGTAAATACAAAAAGTTCTGTCTCACACAAAACCCAAAACATAAACAGCAAAAAATGGGAAAGGTCATTGACTACTAAAACTTTTATTTAAATGAGGATGACAAAGCATCAGAAGAAGCAAGGAAATAAGATTTTCCAAAAAGATCAGCCAATAAACTTGCCATTCAAAAAAATTTATCGTAAAATAAACTAATTATAAAAGAAAATGAAAATAAGTTCACTTACAACGAAAATATGGAAAATGCCATACAATGAGATGCTCGTTCCAATATTTTGGCAAATACCGTTTGATAGCAGGTAACAATGTTGCCCTGTATAGAGTTAAAAGAGACATTTGAGATCATGAATCCAATAAGAAAGGTTTCCACTGGTTGCATAAAATAATAAGAAACAAAATATAAAATGATAAAATGGAACATACGAGAGAGCAATGATCCCCAAAACAAAGAAATAGCATGTCAGTACAGCATTAACCAAGTCTTTGGATAAAAATTTAAAGAGCAGAAACAGTGATAGCAGCATTGCACTTCCAACAAAAGGAAAACGCATAGCATGTTCATTAGACATTGTCTCCTGCATTATTAAACATACATTATGAGAGCCTGATAACATCTTAAATAAAATAATAGAGTTCCAATAAAAAAAATTGTATGGTCACTCCACTGACCGTAGGTGGAGTTGGCTTTACTGATCTGTAGCAACCCACAAAAACAGTTAGGCATGCAGTCAGCACAACATTTAAGTTTGGATCAACCTTCACAACAAGTGGTGCGACAGTTAAACCTGTATTAGTAAACAATATCCACCAAGTCATTAGAGGTCAAACTCATACATCTAGGGGTACAACAAAATGACAATATGAATTATGAAATTAATGCATTGCTCTCTAGTAGAGTAGTAATGGTATGGCATTTCTCCAGGAAATTCTCTGATTTGTTTCCCAGCTCTCAAGTATAGTATGGTTTTTAAAAAAGAAAAGGAAAAGAAAAATATTTACTCAAAGGACTATCTTCAACAAAACCATACTATACTTCCAGCTCTAATATGTAATAATTACCAATCCTTGCTATATTCTGTCCAACCTATCCAATTTTTAAGTACAGATCATTATCTCTTATCATTATATTTCAAGAATGCCCAGCATGGCAATTTAATAAATCCAAACCAAATGCTCTTAAATCAAACCACCCATTTTTTATTACACATACTGAACTATCACAAGACTAAAGTTTCATAAAAGAGTTCCTGGACCAGTAAGAGACGTTAACCTTTTTTTGTCCGAACTGAAAGAACACGAACCTATTAAATACTCTGGTATTCGACCCTACTACCTTCACAAGTTTATCCCCAAACCCCAAAACACCTTTAAAATAAAACCCAATTCAAGATAACCTATTCAGCCAAAAGAAAATTTATGTTCATAGATACAAGACAAAGAAAATTTAAATTTCAATGAGTTCCAGATCAAAATTCAGAATTTGTAGAGTATATCTGGGAGAGAGGGAGAAGTGAAGAAGCAAACCTGCTAAAGCGAAATTAGCAATACGTTCGGGGTTCTTCATCGTTATCTATACGGAAAAGAAACTGGAATCTCTGACCAAATGGCCTCCTCAATAATAAAAACCTAAATAATGAAATGGATCATAAAAACTGACAAATTTAAAGTATATGAAATCAAACAAACATCGATATCCCAATTTATATACGAAAAATTACATCTTATACAAAAAATAACGATTTAGAACTATTTCAAAGACATGCATTGATAAGTACGATGTAATAAAACGTACAAGTACAAGACGATGAGAGACAATAGATCCATTAAAACTTACAGGTGTGAGGTAACAAAGATAATCAAAGCGGTTTCCCCTCACTTGCAGATCCGAGAGGCCGCTGAACGGAGAGAAAAAATTCAGATTCAGATATTTTTCAGAGTTAGGGTTTTACCATAAGAACGCCATGGGAGTTAAAGAGCAGATAAATGTTGAATCGAGAGAAATTATCGAACGTACTGTCATATAAAGTCCTGGAACGGCCAATTTAGGAGTGGAATACGTAGGAAATGAAAATGTAATATAACATTACTTTTAATTATTAATTATACTGTTAAGCATAAGTTTGGATAATTATTAATTATTTTTAATATTTTTTTTAAAATAAAATATTATTAATTAATATTTTAAAATTCCCACAAATTTATTTTAATTACAAAAATTCACCTGGATCACTGCTATGCCTTTTAAATTATCGACAATTTAAATTTTGTGCCGACTACAAAAAATAATAGATCGTTGCTCAGACTCAACATTTAAACGCAAGTTTCAGACTTCAAACTTGTATTTTACTATCCAATAAAACCATCAATCTCACACACAATTATTCAAATAGTGCTACCATTAAGACTAACCCCACAATCTTTAATAGATCGAAATAATTTAAATTGATCTAATCTTTACCATATTTTATGCTCCTTTTGGGAAAAAAAAATTATAATTTATTCTAATTTTTCACTGGCGAACAACAAATAAGTATTTGATCAATAATCAAGACTCAAATTTTCATAATAAAAATGCAAGTTGCTACATTTTAATAGTATTACGATCTTAAATTCAATGTGCATACAAAACTAAATATAAAATTAAGTCGGAAATGTAACTGGGATGAGAACTCAACATTATAATATTTCATCAACTAGACAAGTTAAGTAAATTGGAAGATCAAATATTTTGGAAACCCATAGTCTTAGCCAACTGTTCCTTTTCATATGGTTGTTCTAAACAAAGATGGGTGTATTCAATTTTATATTCTTGATATGTCGCAATTTGTTCCAACATAAAAGAAACTTTTTCACTAGTTGTATTTTTGGTTTCTTGAGAATATAATTTTATATAATGTGAACAACTATTAATTGAAATTAAAAAAATGATGTAATCTGAAAATAAAGCATGTTTATTCTTTTTTACTTGAAGACCAAATGGTAAAAATAAAATTGGTTGGTATTCGTTTAGATGAAATCTTATAACATTAGTTATTAAAATTGAGGTCATTTGATAAATTAATCAATTTTATGTGTCCAAACAATCAAATAGTGCTTTGAAGATGTCAAAATCACTTTGATTACTTTGATGCCAAATACTAAAATGTTTCATTTGAAAACAATATAAGTACACTACTTTCTTTCAAACCACTTTTAAAATAAGCAAGTCGCATTATTTTTAATTATAATTAATAAATATTATCAAACTACTTTTAAATTAAATAAGTGAATATATTGTAAACAACTTAGATTATTATTAAAGCAATCATTCTTCAATAGTATTAAATTTACCCAATAATAATAATTAATAAAATATAATTAATTATAAAAATAATGATTCATATATATTTTATTGAAACAATAACAAAAATAATTATGTTAATATCCTTAATCATTAAATAGTATTAATAGTATGGTCAAAGAAGCTACTCCGTCTTGCAAATGAATTGCATGGCAATTTCAATTTTATGCAGAATACTGAGATATCGTATGATCAATTGAGGAGGATTTAGGATCAAAACAAACTTAACAAACAGTTGGATTTAGAAACATTCTACATCAAAACTTTGGAGGCGGGTTCTGAATCCAACTTCATTTGCACCCAATGTAGTAATTCACAACTTCTCATTATAAGAGCAACGGATTTAGTAAAAAGCAGCATGCATGTTTGTCACTATGAATCTTAAGCAGATCTTCATCACACAGCAAACCCAACAAAGTTGATTAGAACCAAGGCGAAAAAGCCTGTGATTCACTTTGATCATCAGCTTTGATCTTTATTTGAACTTTGGCAGATGATGTGTTTATGATACATTCGACAAGAAAATTTGATGACTGTTCTGCTTTATGCGCAAAAAAGAAGAATTTTAAGTTGGGGGATTGGCCGCCATACGCAATGTAGTGGAAGGAATGACTATACATGTGCTGAATAAGTGCTTGTGGACTTGGAGAATTGGAAAAGTCATGCTACGAATAGAAGAAAACTTAGCAAATACAAAACCTGATATGCCGCACAGGCAAAAAACAATAGGACATGGTAGTAATGGTATCACATAGATCCCAGCCCATTGAATTTAAAGCCATGAAAAACTTATTTCGGCTAAAGAGAAGGGAAGCCAGTGTCAATTGAAGAGCTGAGGAAAAATCAACCAGTACAATGGTTGTTAATAAAACTTTGCACTTGGATCTAAAGCAGCTTTTGGATTGAGCCTCAAAGGAGGAGAAGAAGGTGCACCTGCAGATTCAGGTGTTCCAGACAAGCCCAGACCAAGTAGATCATCAAGTACTTCTTATTAGTAATTACCTCACAATAGAGGTATATATAAAAAATAAATTACAAGAGTCCTGAACAAACTAGAATCATGTATAACCTAGAATTCTATTACAGATAGACACATTAATTATGACATATTATACACTAATTACACGACTCACGCTAATACTCCCTCTCAAGTTGACGCATACATATCGATTATGCCCAACTTGCTTAATGAGTCATAAAATGCCTTATTAGAAACTCATTTGGTGAACATATCTGCAAGTTGCTTCTTAGTGGGAACAAAAAGGAAACTAATAAGTTTGGCATCTAGCTTCTCTTTTATAAAGTGGCGATCAACCTCTACATGCTTAGTGCAATCATGTTGTACTGGATTTGGTGATATATCAATGGCTACCCGACTGTCGCAATACAACTGCATAGTACTTTTGAGTTCGAAACCCAAATCAAATAACAAACTTCTTATCCACAGCAATTCACAAACTCCATGAACCATACCTCTATACTCAGCCTCAGCACTAGATCGCGCCACAACATTCTGCTTCTTACTTCTCCATATAACCAAATTACCTCCCACAAAGGTGAAGTAACCCGATATCGACCTTCTATCTGTAATATTTATTGCCCAATCTGCATCTGTGAAGCCACAAACTTCAAGAGGATTGTTGTGTTTAGAGAACATTACTCATCTCCCTGGAGTTGGCTTCAAGTACCTTAAAATTCTCACAACTGCATCCATGTGACTCTCACTCGGGTTATGCATGAACTGACTTACCACACTTACTGCACATGCAACATCAGGTCTAGTATGTGCGAAATAAATTAGGCGCCCAACCAACCTCTGATAGCGATCTCGATCAGTTGGTACTTGATCTGGGTACTCTGCTATATAATGATTTTGCTCAATAGAAGTGTCAATAAGTTTGCAATCCAACATACTTGTCTCAGTTAGTAGGTCAAGGATGTACTTTCTCTGACATAGAAAAAAAATTTCGCTCCCCTTAGCTACCTCAATCCCTAAAAAGTACTTCAGTTCACCCAAATCTTTCATATCGAACTCAGAGGTTAGCTATCTTTGTAATTTATTCATCTCAACAACATCATCTCCAATAATTATCATATCATCAATATAAATAATTAGAGTTGTTACTTTCCCTTGTTGATGTTTAAGAAACAACGTGTGGTCTGAATTACTCTGTCTATAACCAATCTTCTGCATGAACTGTGAAAACCTTCCAAACCATACTCGAGGAGATTGCTTGAGTCCATACAAAGATTTCCTCAATTTGCATACAAAATTACCAGGAGAAGCAGCTACATACCCAGGTGGAAGATTCATGTACACTTCCTCGACTAACTCACCATGAAGGAATGCATTCTTGACATCAAACTGTCGAAGTGACCAGTTTAAACTTACGGCAAGCGAAAGCAGAAATCGAATAGTATTCATTTTGGCAACTGAAGCAAAAGTCTCATCATAATATACACCGTACGTCTAAGTGAACCCTTTTGCTACAATGCGAGCTTTATATCGATTTCCAAATCCATCAGCATTATGTTTCACTGTAAACACCCATCGACAACCAACTGCCTTCTTGTCTTGTGGTTGAGGCACAAGTTGTCAAGTATCGTTCTTCAGTAATGCCTCCATCTCTTCTTCCATTGCCTTCCTCCATTTTGGGTCTCCCAACGCATCCTGCACTTTATTAGGTACTGATACAACAGATATTTGATTTACAAATGATTCATATGGCTTAGATAATCTTTTAGTGGACATATAGTTGGCTACTGGATATTTTGATTTTGCATGGATATTTGATTCATATCTTTTGGCTGGTTGACCCCGAGTAGACCTATTTGGTAACACATACTGTCTAACACTAGACTCAATGCTATTAGTATCGGTAGGTGTACATACCTCAGAAGAGTGACCTTTAGTACCAGAGAGTTGTTAATCAAGGGTATGACTGATGCTTGAGGGAACAACAATGTCTTCATTTTCATTTTCAGGAGGCGAAACTGGTGCTTGGATACTTGGAGCATCTGCGTCTTCGACTACTAGATTCGATGGGTTAAGAATCTCAATTGGACTCATCAAAATATTAGTAGGTGATTCTTCTAATTCCTCCCCCTCACCATGATACAGTTCTTCGAAATATGAATTCTCCCCCTGACGAGCAGTATCAGGTGATGAACACTATTTTGATCTACTATTTGTTATGTTTTTGAGTGTTTATTTTGCAATTAATCTCGTTATAATCTTGTTTTGGAGGGTATTATATTGTTTTGCAGGTCAAAGTGGGTTTGGAAAGAAATGTAGAAAAGAGAGCAAAAATGAAGTTAAAATGTCTAAATATGTAAGCCTTACATTAGGTGCCATTCATTCTGTAAGCCTTACATCGATAACCAACTGAGTATGTACAACGTATGTACATAAATGTACATACCATGTACACTGTTACATGCAAGGTGCGCCGCGGCGAGAGGCTCTCGGGTTGAAACATGAAAATCATGAAAATATTGTGCGCCGCGGCGAGGAAAAGTTATGCCGCGGCGAGGAGGTTTCTGCTTTGGACCCAAATCATGAACACATTGCGCGCCGCGGCGGGGAGGTTTCTGTTTTTATTTGTAAATCCGTATCACATGCTGCGCCGCGGCATGGAAAAAGGCGCGCCGCGGCGCGCGCGCGCGAACTGGACTTCTCCTAAGGCATGAGACTTACAGAAAAATTGAAAAACCCTTACATAAAAAAAGGGGAGACCTAATTGAAAAAGAACACTCTCTTCCTAGCCTCCATTAACCAGATTTTATTATCAACCTCCAAGAACTAGTGAACAGTGTCGCGTGAACAGTGCCGAATTCAGAGTTCTTCATACAATTTTGGGAGAGAAATCTCTTCATCAAGGGTATTCCATTGGAGCTTCATCAAGAGACTTTGAGATAGGTGATCATCCAACATCAAGGTTCTTTTTGCTAGAGTGAAAGTGGTAGATTCTTGTTTGCAATCTTTCTTTTCCTCATTAAAATTCTTTTGATGATAATTGTAATGAAGAATCTGGATTTGAATCTGATCATGTGTAGCTAAACCCTTTTGTGTGGGATTTTAGGGATGTGACTTTGAATGGATAATGTTTATGTGGTTTGATTTTTATTTGAGTGATTTGTTTCATGTTCATTGCTCTTCACATCTTTATTCATTAATTATTTTTGGCCAATTTAGTTTATGAATGTTTGAGACTATTTTAGGGTTGAACTTTAGAAACGCAATCTGAGTTTAATTGGGCATTCTTGAGCATGAACTTAAATTGAGTGCATTGACTTGTCTTAATTTAAGTGATTGAATTACCTTTTCTAAAATTAATGCTAATTAATTAATTAACGGTCCTGATCAAATAAGTTAATTAATTAATTAAGGGAAAATCACCATTGATTTGGGATTTTCTAGGATTAGTGAAAAGAATCAACAAAGTTCACTTTATATGCTTAATTGAAGAGACCACGTAAACCAATTTATCCATACTTAGTTCACTAACTAATTTCCCACACTAGTTCATCATAAAGTTTTCGACATCGTTCTTTACTCGTCTTTTACTTAATTTAATTATTTACACTTTTAGCAACTGTTTTCCAAACCAATCTTTGATTAGCGTGTTTAGGATTTCTCTTACCGTTACGTTTTAGATCACACTTAACTCTTTTAAAAACCAACGCAATTCCTTTGAGAGACGACCTTGGGAGTATACTTGTCGCTTACTATAAGTGACTCATGCACTTGCGAGCTTTTACAAATACAAAATTTGGTTAACAAGTTTTTGTGCATCATCAGGTGAGGTAAAATAACTCATGTCCTCAAAGATGGTAACATCCATAGTGACATAATACTTTCTAGTCTGTGGATGGAAGCATTTGTACCCTTTTTGATAACCTCCATAACCAACAAACAGGCACTTAATTGCCCGGATATCTAACTTAGACCTCTGATTTTGAGGAACATGTACAAAAGCAACACAACCAAATACACAGGCAAGAAGATTATGGAATGATGACAAGGATACATGAGATGCAAAAATCTCGAATGAGATTTGTCCATGAAGGACACTAGATGGTAGATGGGAGACGATTGATGAGATGGACGGAAGCTTGTACAACATCACCCCAAAGATATTTTGGCATATCAGCACTAAATAGGAGTGCATGAGCCATATCAAATAAATGACAGTTTTTTCTTTCAGACATCCCATTTTATTCTAGTGTTTGTGGGAAAGTAGTTTTGAAAAAATCATTAAAAACATGATAAACATATTCTCCCCCATTGTCAGAACATAGGATCCTAATAGTGCTATTATATTGTGTTTGAACAAGGGTACGAAAAGTTTGAAAAGCTGAAAAAACTTCATCTTTGGTTTCAAGAAGAGCAACCTATGACAATCTGGTACAATAATTAATAAAGACACAAAATACCTCATACTCGATACAGTGGACTCTCTAGATGGTCCCCAAATATTAAAATAAATTAATTAAAAAGAAATAACACTTTTATTAGAAATACTAGGAGAATAAGTAGTACGATGGCTCTTGGCCAAAACACATGTCTCACAATGTAAAACAGACTCATTAACACCAAGAAACAAAGTAAGCACGGATTTTTTTATAAGACTAAAAGACGGATGCCTTAAGAGGCGATGTCATAACCAAATTTTACTTAGCTTGTCAGAACTTGAAGTCAATGCAGTGCGGGTCTGTGCTCCTGGTTTCTCCCCTGCGTAGTTCTGATCTAGACAGAACAAGCTGCCCTTCAGGTACCCTCGATCAATTATTTCCCTGGTAAGAAGATCCTGAAAAATCACATACATAGGATAAAAAGTTACAGAACATTGAGATTCAGTATTCAACTGTGGAACATATATCAAGTGATGAGATAAGTCAGGAACATATAAAATATTATGGAGCTATAAAGTGGGAGTGTTACGAACTGACCCCTTCCCTAAGACAGGAAATGCCTCACCATTAGCATTCGTAACATAAGACATTGGTGGGGAAGATAATTCAGTAAAATAAGATTTATTATAAGTCATATGATCAGATGCACCAGAATCAATAATCCAAGTATTAGACCCAACAAAGTGAGAAACGTTTAAGACCATACTAATCTTACCATGACCAGCTATTGAAGCTATAGGGATACCTCCACATGTCACATGATGATCTTGTCCTGTCACTCCATAGAAATTTGGTGCTTAGACTACTTGCATGCAGCTGCTTTCGTTTTAGGGTGATAATTTTGCCTTTTAGGTCTCAAGTGTGGGTTCAGTTTTCAACAAGTCTCTCGAACATGCCCAGCTTCATTGCAATAAGAGTATTGAGGACGAGGACGGTTGGCAAAACTTGGTGGAGGTCCTTGTTGGTAAAATGGGACTGAATTCTGCTGCTAAAGAAAAGGTGCTTTTGATTTGGCTTAAATGGCTAGACTAGATAATTCAACCTGTGTCTGATTAAGATTTTCCTGCTGAGATTCGTCCTTACGGATGTATGTAAAAGTTGTGGTCAAGCTTGGAGGGTCTGACATTTGAAGCAATTCGCCCTTGGCACTATTATGTTTCGTATCAAGTCCTCTTAAGAATGCATGAACTTGCTCAAGCTCCTTTTCTTTTTGGTACTATATAAGGTCCTCCGAATTTTTGATTTTACATGGACGTTTTTGATCAATTTCAGCCCATATATTCTTTAGTTTGGTAAAAAATATAGACACTGGTTGCCCATTCTGTTGCATGCTGGCAGCTTTGCACATTAATTCGTGGACCTGTATAAAGTCAGATTCATTAGTGTAGAGATCTCCCAAAGTCTTCCATATGGCCTCAGCCGTGTCACACTCTTCCACCATCTGTAGTATATCATCGGTGATGGCTCTAAATAGAATAGACATTACGAGGCCATCATCATCTTCCCACTTAGTATCGGCCTCAAAATTATCTTCAGGAGGAGCCTTGATTGTTCCAATCACATGTCCAATCTTGCGCATCCCACGGAGATAAACAGACATAACTCTTTTCCATGTTCGAAAGTTGGTACCATTGAGTTTAGTACCACCAAAAAAGCCACATTCTGAACTCTTGACAGAAACTTCAAATTTTGAAATTTCAATTGTCTTAGAACTCTAATTTATTCTTAAATATTCCATTGAAACAGACAATAATAATATTCAGCGATTTTTTTTTTACAGTTGACTTTTACTGTTGATCGTTGACTTGCTAATGGACTTGGGTTGGAATGGGCTTAAATTGAGTCTGTGGGCTAAAATTGGGTTGGGGAAGAGACTGTGGGCTGAAATTGGGTTTGGGCTGAAAATTGAATTTGTTGCATATTGGAGTTAGGGTTAGGGTTTGGAGGATGGGGTTTGGATGGGAGGCGACAGATCTGGGGCGGTGCTGACTGGCAGATGTGGACGGCAAATCGCGGACGACGGATGGCAAGAGGGGATGGCTCGGACAGAGACGGCGTAGACAGAGACGACTGGCGAGGACGGAGATGGATGGTGCAGCTAAATTGGCTGACGCGGAGAGAGAGAGCAAACGCGTGGCGGCGTTGACATTGATGACGGCGGCTCGTTGACAAGTGATGACGGTGACGAAGAAAAAAGACAAAGTCCCTTTTGAATCTTCGCTCTAATACCAAGTTGAATATAACGTGAATGAAAATATACTTCTTATTAGTAATTACTTCACAATAGAGGTATATATAGAAAACAAATTACAAGAGTCCTGAACAAATTAGAATCCTGTATAACCTAGAATTCTATTACAGATAGACACATTAATTATAACATATTATATACTAATTACGCGACTCACGATAACATAAAAGACATTAATGAATCATTGCAGGAAGGAGCACTATCTGCACCATTGTCAGTGGGACCTCTAGCCTCTTCCTTATCTGAAGTACTTAGAAGCAGATCTATGTCATTTACTTCAACTGCATGACCTGGAATAACCGTCTCTACAAAAAGTTCAAATGGACCTCGGTGTTCCTTACTGGCAAACATGTACGATGGCTGCAAGACAAAATATGTTACACCATTTGAACTCCCTTCAACAAGCCGAGTATTAAAGGAAAATACAGATCCCAATTCTTTCTTACACAAAGTTTGTGCAACCAATGCCCAAACACTGCAAGTAGCAGCTCTTATCCATGTGTACTAAACTTGAATCGAATAGAAAGATAAATCATACTGTCACCAGCATGATGTGCAGCCACAAGGTTACACAATTATATAAACTTCACAAGCTTGTCATAACTGTTTATTCCCAAGTCTCTGATTTTTCTTGCGAGTAGAAGAAGCATGAAAGAAGGTATTTTTGATGGAGTTTTGAAAAATCTGCAAGTAGAGTAACAGTGAGAAAAATAAGCTTTGAACTCCCTGCATTCTGATCTCCATAATTCAATCACTTCTATAACCAGAAAGAATTCTGGAATCTTTCCTACTTTGTAGAGGGGAAAAACAAAGATATCTCGTAGATATGGGAAAAAAGTTTGTTACGATCCAATACCAGTTATGAAGAGTTGCACTTACTTTCTGGTAGACAATAGATAAACTGTTAAACTCGTCAAATATTCGATCTTTGATTTCACTGCTCTGGGTATCAGCAAATACAGAAACAATTTGCTTTAGAGGGTTCATTACACGTTCTGCTACATTGATACCAGACTTCAGAAGCCTGTAGTAGAATAAGGCTCTATCACGAACATCCTGTGGGCAACTCAAAATGTTATTGGAACATTTCTAAACCAAGTTCTCACAACCAAAACAAACACACATGTACACAAAAAAGTTCTAATAATATTTCAGTTCGTTTTGGTTATTTTTTTTCCTAAAAATCGGACCGGACCGAAACGCGAATAATCCTATTTATGGGTTAAACTAAATCCAAAATATATCATATTCTCATAAGGCTAACAATATTATTTTCTTAATAAATGATTTATTAATAATTCAAATGGGTGAGATTTATAATGAGTTTATTTTGTTTTAAAAACATGTAACACATATAGTTACTAAATAATAAAAAAATTAAACTTTAGTTCACAACCATTTAACTTTATATCATAGAATAAGCCAATTTTGATTATTTATGACTTAATTTTGATCATGATAAATATTTAAGCTTTTAGTCATTAAAATTTATTTTATATTTGCGATATAAATTAACAGCAATTTTCTAATATTGACTTATATATAGTCATATATTTGTGGTATTATAACTTTAGACCAAAATATGTATCATTGTACACTTTTATCATAAAATCAGTCTTTTCAAAAAAAATTTAAGTTTAAGTTTCTATCTGGAACTTTTGATATAATGTAATTATAATTTACTTGTAGTTTTGAATATCATTATCGCAAATATATTCAAATATTAAAAAAAAAAAAATTTAAAGAATTTGAGCATAATTATATATAACGCATCATACTTTAGTCATTCAAAATAATTTATCACGTTATACATAAAATTGTAATAATTCAAAAAAATATATTATTCAATAATCATGAGTATTGTTGTATTGTCTTTGAAATATATAAGTGTTTACAATTTCAATAGAGAAAAGTGTCATGTAGGTTCTTTTGCTTTAGTAAAAAGTGGTGCTTAGTCATCTGCTTCACAACATGTATTCATTAGTCCTTTGGCTTATAAGAAAAGTGTCACATAAACACTTTTGTATTTGTGATTAATATTTTATTATTAAAATATTTTAAATTGAAATATTGAAGAGGATAAAATTATCATTTCGTGAATATTAACAAAAAAATAAAAATATAAAACCAAAAGTTGCAATACCCAATAACCCATTTGTTCCCTAACCTAAACAAAAATTCCAAAACCCCATTAAGCCCTTATTCGTGAATTGATTCCACCCATTTTTAACAATGAAATAGATAACCAAAGGAAGAGAGAATAAACAAAGATTTGTTTAGTATTTGTAAGGAGGATTGAATCATTAAAAGATGATAAAGATTCTCAAAGAGGATATTGAAGAAAAAAAATTAATATATTACAACATGGTAATTAAACAGAAAATAAATTGCTTGTTTAACAATCTGAATATGGGAGAAAATTAATATCATTAAATGGATCATTTTTCGGTGAAATCCAACAAAATAAACAATTTAATCACATTTAAACCATCACCATTATCGATTTCTCTTAAAAATACAAAAATAATAAAGAATTCACATTTATTCGTCCCTAACCAACATTCAAATTAGTTTGTAAAAAAATATTACATACTATTAAGCAACCAAAAAATTGCCTCCCATGATTTTTTAGAGTCGACGAAGTTGATATTTCAACTTCAATCCCACAAAAGCAATATGGGGTTGTGTGAGCTGGAGATGAATATGAAAATAGAAATTAACAAATTTTTATAGAAAAAGAGGAGTATGAACGAGAATGATGGTGAAGATTATGATGTTAAAAAAAAATTAATATATTTTTGGGGCTTTCGAATGGGTAGGAATTTAATTTGGATAAAATTACCACTCTGTCCTCTTTTGCTTTATCACATGTAGACTTTAATAATAAAATAATATTAAAAAAAATATCAAATGTCCTTCCTTAGTACTTTTTTACAAACAAAATGACTAAATGACACATTTTTCAAATTATGAGACTAAATAACACAGTTTGTGTAAACAAAAGGATTAGTGTGACTCTTTACCCTTTCAATTAATAGGCAATATTTACAAGTCCAATTTATATTTCTTAATCCATAATTTTATGGATGATCATTATCCATCAAGGTAAAAAATGGGATATATGTTGTATAATGTTGATAATACATTAAATCTTAATTAGACATTCTTTTATTCAATTTTTATAAAAGCTCATGATCTATTACAAAATTATAGTTCAAATATGTAATGACATAACAATAACTTTAAAATAAATTTTATTTGCCTATATAAGCTTTTAATTTTAATTATTCAATAAAGATCGTAACTATCACATTGTTAATATGAGCACTATAGCTTAAGTCATGCACATAGTTATTAGATAAAACTTACATATAAAATGATATAATGAAAATATATTTATTTTCTTAATAATTTGTGCAAACACATAATATTTATATATGTGTATATTTTTATATTGTTATTTCATGAGCAAACTTCATTTATAAAAATAGCATATGAAATATTCATAATTATTATCAATTTTACTCTCAATGTATATATTTCTTTTGGCTTGCAATGAAATATTTGACTCAATAACTTTTTTCCCTACAATTTTTTTCAAATGATAGGTTAATGACTTAATGATATTGGACAATTTAAAATATTGAATGATCATGATTGAATTTTATAAATATAGTACTTGTATTTGAGCCATTTAAATATGCAATGATTATTATATATCAAATTAATCACTTGTAAACTTGCAAGATATACTTTCTTCCTTTGATTATATTTATTTTAATATCAACATTAATTGACATTCTTTTCATGGATAATATAATCAAAATGCCCCTTACCTTCATAATCATATGTAGGGCATATACTATTTATATAGAGATTATAATCTTGCTATTTTAATAACAAATTTTACTAAAAAATAACATATATAATATTTTATGATGTCAATTTTATTCTCAATATTGCTACTTAATAACATACATACTGTAACGCCCCGATTTTTACATACAAATAAGGGCATTATCTATGCATTCTATTGATTGAAAACCTTGAAATAATTGATTATGACTTTAAATAGAGAAGATTTTATAGCTAAAAAAATAAACTTACAAACAAAAACTTGCAAAAAGTTTAACACTTATTAAAGTTTACAATTTATTAGTTATAAAAAAAAGGGAAATTTAAATCTTAAGGAACCAATAACAATCCTCAAACATTGTCAAATCCTCATCATTGTATTCCTGAGAAAGTGAAGGGAAACTTGTGGTGAGTGAAAATCACTCAGTAAGCAAACTTCATCATACATGAAATAATAAGCATACACATCAATAACCACTTAACATCATATCATACTCTAGTTATACATGATCATGAAAATGAATATGTAAAAAGTGGTCATTACCCAATCAAAACTTTATTTTTCTCAATGCAATTTATCTTTACAATTTATCTTTTTATAGAATGCCTTGACTTCTCGTAACAATTGTGAAGCCAAAATAATACGTCACTCGTCAGTGACCCAATCCAAATAAATCACCCATCGGTGATTGGCACGCATGAAGGGTAAGTACAAGTGAGCCAAATATCAAAGGGACATAATTGGAATTCCATAACAAATTCTCACATGCACAAATACGTCCGTACCCAATGGTAAGGAACCAAATGCCCCCAGATATCCTAAGTAGGTTAGGGACACGTCCCTCATACGGCTCAAACAAATACAATATGCTCCCATTCAAAGTCAAATCATAACGATCGTCAAAGGCATTCTATCAAAACACTTTTCACAAAAACGTGTTTGCTTTAATAAAATAAAGCCTTTTTGATATATAAAAAAAACTTTAACATTCATGTATGCAAATATGCACATGACAAACACATGTTTATGCAATTGATCTTACACACATGAACCATTAATATGAATTATATCTATAATAACAAGCTTAGCATGTAATAAAGTCATACAAGCATACAAACAAAATAATCAGACCACTTAATATTTTAAGTATAATGAGTTTACTTACCTCAACGTAGCAACTCAAGCAAAAGTCTAGACCAACAAAGAAAGTATTTTTCTGTACTCCTAGCCTATTTCAAAATCAAAGAACAACTCAATTATTATTGTTTATTTATTTATTTATTATTTTATTTTTTTTCTAATTCTTTAAAAAATATAATTTTCAATTTATATATATATATATATATTTTAAAAACTAGTACACAAAACGCGTACTTGCTGCGCTTAACATTTTTTATAAAAATATTTAAAATTAATTTTTAAAAACTGATTTTAGTACATACAAAAAACATACATGGAATTACACACAAAAAGTTTCAAATAATTTGGAGATCAAATTCATACGTAAAATTGAGTTCAAATTAAATTACAACAATCTGTCTTTTAGATTTTCAACACTGAACACATTGAATTATAAAATCAATTAAAATTCAAATAATTATCCAAAAATTACGAAATTTTATCAGATCAATCCTAACACATATGTAATCGTTTCATAAAAATATTAATCGATTATGGAGTCCCAATCACTATTAACAAAACCAGAATTTCCGAGGAATACTGTCACTAGTTTCATTTTCAGCATAAAACTTTAAACTTCGTAAAACCATAAAAAATTAAATAAAAAATATTTATCAATGATTCAAAAGCCAAAATTTTCCTTATCATGTCTAATTATTTAAATAAAATTTTCAGGTTCCAATTTCAATCGTAGAATATAGAAAATAGTTTAGGAACTCGAGTTGTTTAGAATCTGACAGATTTAAAGTATGAACTTCAAAATTTCATACAAAAATAAATATGTGAAAATTTTTGACAAACGAATATGCATTAGAATCGTTGAGATGTCTAGTTTAATATAAAAATAAATTTGGATTTAAAAATCACAAAACTAATACAGAAAACGTTCGTTTTATCCACTGCTATTGAAAATTCAATAAACTGTAATACAAAAATTTATTATAAAACATCCCAAAAATCATCATCAAACATAACTTTAAAAATACAACCCTCCAAGATCATATTTTTATCAAATTTTTGTCTTAAATATAAATTATTTAATAAAAATATTAAAAGAAATTAAAGAATAATGATGAAGAAGAATTACCTTTATGGATCAATGAGAGTCTAACAACAATTTTCTTTTTCAACGATATGATTTAAGAGTATTTAACCTAATTGTTTTGTTGTTGTTTTGAAGAAAAAGAACGTAAGAATTTAGGTTTCATAACCTAAATATGTTACTACGTACTATTCAAAATAAGATAATAGCTTATTATTATAATTATTATCTTTATTGTTATTATTTAATAAAATCTTAAATGCATTTTTTTTTTTTAGAGTTTATCCATACATGAACTGCCAAATTTTTTTATTTAATTATTTGTTTTTATTTTTAAAACTCATACTTATCCTTAACACTGTTTTAATATAACAATAATCATTTTTTTTTTATTTATTTTTTATTTTTGGATATTACACATACGATATTAAATAAATTTTATCATACATTTATGTTAGTATCGTAATTTGTGAGCTTTCAATAAATGACATATATTCAATTCTAAAATAATGTTCTTCACACTTTGAAGAGAATAATTCAATCCTTTTTTTTTTTTCTTCTTCATATATACGTAAATTTTGGTATACTTTATCATAACAATCTAGCAATACAATTAGCATTTACCAAGAGTGCTTACCGTAAAAAATGGTAGGTTAAGACATCCTTAAAAACTATTTTCTTATACAAAACAACGTTATTAGAAAAGACTAATGGCACTAAGATTTTCAAAAATTAGCCTTCTAAACAAAACTCTCCTAGATTTTACTATTTCATGCAACTATATAGAACTCTCCTAAATTTTACTATTTCATGCAACTATATAAAATATGTATAATATTAATAATTATTAATAAAATTTTAGGTTATATTAATTTTAATAGGACATCAAAAGATCAAACATAATATTTTATTTATAAGTCAAATGAGATAATGATAACATCATTAAAATATTAAACATGAAATACATTATAATCATCATGTATACAAACAAAAATTTAATTTTTTTTTAATTTATATAGTTGTCATATATTTTAAAAGATTAGATCTATACGTGATAATGAGAATAAAAGTAAGATAATAATGATAATAATTAGAATAAAAGTAAAATGTGTACTCCGCATATCAGTTATTAATTATAACTAAAAATAAATATAGATTATTAAATAGAGTTATACAAATATATATAGATGTATATGGAGCATTATTATCTATCAATTTACTACAAAATTTGTAAAAAAAAAAAAATAGTAATAACAAATATTTATATTGATAAATTTAAATGTATATTTGTTATTATATTCATAAATATATTTGTAATACACACTACTACAATTTTATCAATAGAAGGCGTTTCTTTATTTTAGAAGTTATATAATTAATAGCATTTGAAATGAATGAAATGCTTTTAAAAGTAATAGAAGGCGCAAGCTCTTTGTAACTTGAAAACCATTCTCTGTTTGGACACATATGATAGGTGCAACCCGAATCCATTATCCACTCATCAACGTGACATATCATAGACATGCCCACTAAAGAATAATCAGACTCATTATCTCCTTGATCAACTGCGCAAGCATTAGAAATTGCTTTGCCCTTATTTTTCTTTTGCAACTTAGGACAATTATTTTTCCAATGCCCTTTCTCTCGACAAAAGGCACATTCATCTTTAGCAAGTCTTGCTTTTGACTGTGACTTGCCTCTTCTTCCAGGTTTACGGCTTACAGAGCGACCTCTTGCTGTCAATACTTCTGCTTTTGCATCTCTATGAACCACTTTATCATTTTTCATGATTTCATAGCTATGCAAAGCTGTACAAATTTCATCAAAAGAAACTTTATCCTTCCCATGCAGCAACGTGATGCTGAGTTGCTCATAATTATCAGGAAGTGAATTTAACAGCATTAAAGCTTTATCTTCATCGCCAAATTGCTCATCTAAATTGAACAAATCGGCCAACAGCTTATTGAATGAGTTAACATGATCATTCAATGACGTACCAGGTGTGTACGTGAACTTGTAGAGTTTCTTCTTCAAGAAAAGACGATTAAGTGGTCTTTTTGACATATATTTATCCTCCAATGTCTTCCATAACTTCTTTGCTGACGTCTCCTTCATAACAAAATATTTTTGATCTTTGGCGAGACACAGCCTAATAGTACCACATGCTTGACGATTGAGTTTTGCCCAATCTTTCTCATCCATGTCTTCAGGTTTGTCCTCAAGAGCATGGTCCAACTCTTGTTGACACAATACATCTAGTACCTCACATTGCCACATACCAAAATTATTGGTACCATCAAATTTCTCCACCTCAAATTTTGCATTTGTCACCGTAGTTCTAACTGGTGCTGACGAAGAAGATGCAGATGTTGGTGCCACAATATCTGAAAACTCCGACATACTTCCTTTTACTCACAAATTCGCAACAACACAATTTGCCGAATATGGATCAAACCAGCCTCTGATACCACTTGTTGTGCGGAACCCACTTGAATACCACTGTTATAAGAAAGTTCCCAGGAAAGACTGGAGGGTCACACCGGAGCCACTTAAATTCCAATCTCCTTAGACAGAACTTTCCTAGATAGTAAGTACCCAATTGAGTAACAAACAACCGCGGTAACAAAACAGTAGAGAAAATAAATAACAAAAGTGGACACACAAATTTTACGTGGTTCAGCGTAAGGCTTAATCCACGGGCAAAGACGAGGAGAATAATTCACTATTCAAATGGTGTTTACAAAGTGAGTACAAACTCTCAAATATCCCAATATCCCAATACACCCAATTTAGAGATTTCTCTCTAACAAACAAGAAAAGAGCAACTACCAAATGTGTTATTTCCAACACTTTGAAACTACCAAATTGAGCTTCCTACTCTTTACTCTCTTCTCTCAAAGTTAGCAACCTATATTGTAATGTTGCTGGGATGATTAATAATGAAGCCAAGAGCTTCTTTATATAGGGGAGCAAATGCATGAAAAATTCAATTAGCAGCAAAACATGACTTTTGCTTCTTGTTTGGTCAAGTTTTGCAACAAATAATAATTCCTCATCCCCTTTGTTTTTCTTCCTTTTCGGTGCCTACTAATTTGACCAAGATAAAAGTGTCGGCAAAAGCTCAATTAGAACCATCAATTTCAACAATTGGAACATTTCTAAACAAAGTTCTCACAACCAAAACAAACACACACACACATACACACACACAAAAGTTCTAATAATATGTTCAGTTTGGTTATTTTTTTCCTAAAAACCGGACCAGAATGCAAATAACTTATTGGTGGGTTAAACTGAATCCAAAATATATCATATTCTGATAATAAGGCTAACAATATTATTTTTTTAATAAATAATTTATCAATAATTCAAATGGGTGAGATTTACTATCAATTTTGTCAAATATAATGAGTTCATTTTGTCTTAAGAACATGTAACACATATAGTTACTAAATAATAAAAAAATTAAATTTTGGTTCATAACCATCTAACTTTATATCATAGAATAAGCCAATTTTGATTATTTATGACTTAATTTTGATCATGATAAATATTTAAGCTATTAGTTATCAAAATTTATTTTATATTTACGATATAAATTAAAAGCAATTTTCTAATATTGACTTATATATAGTCATATATTTATGGCATTTTAACTTTAGACCAAAATATGCATCATTGTGCACTTTTATCATAAAATTAGTATTTTCAAAAACATTTAAGTTTAAGTTTCTATCCGAAACTTTTGATATAATGTAATTATAATTTAGTTGTAATCTTGAATATCATTATCGCAAATATATTCAAATATTAAAAAAAAAATTAAATTTAAAGAATTTGAGCATAATCATATATAACGCATCATACTTTAGTCCTTCAAAATAATTTATCACGTTATACATGAAATTGTACTAACTCAAAAAAATATATTATTCAATAATCATGAGTATTGTTGTATTGTATTTGAAATATATAAGTGTTTACAATTTCAATTAGATAAAAGTGTCATGTAGGTTCTTTTGCTTTAGTAAAAAGTGGTGTTTAGTCATATACTTTATAAAATGTGTTCATTAGTCCTTTTGCTTATAACAAAAATGTCACATAAAGATTTTTTGTATTTATGATTAATATTTTATTATTAAAATATTCTAAATTGAAATATTAAAGAGGATAAAATTATCATTTCGTGAATATTAACAAAAAATAAAAATAAAAAACCAAAAGTTGCAATACCCAATAACGCATTTGTTCCCTAACCTAAACAAAAATTCCAAAGCCCAATTAAGCCTTCATTCGTGAACTGTTTCCACCCATTTTTAATAGTGAAATAAATAATCGAAGGAAGAGAGAAAAAACAAAGATTTGTTTAGTATTTGTAAGGAGGATTGAATCATTAAAAGATGATAAAGACTCTCAAAGAGGATATTGAAGAAAAAAAAATTAATATATTACAACATAGTAATTAAAGAGGAAATAAATTGCTTGTTTAACAATCTGAATAGGGGAGAAAATTAATATAATTAAATGGATCATTTTTCGGTAAAATCTAACAAAATAAACAATTTAATCACATTTAAACCATCACCATTATCAATTTCTCTTAAAAAACACAAAAATAATAAGGAATTCACATTTATTTGTCCCTAACCAACATTCAAATTAGTTTGTAAAAAATATTACATACTATTAAGCAACCAAAAAATTGCCTCCCATGATTTTTTAAAGTCGACGAAGTTGACATTTCAACCTCAATCTCACAAAAGCAATATGGGGTCGTGTGAACTGGAGATGAATATGGAAATAGAGATTAACAAATTTTTATAAAGAAAGAGAAGTGTGAACGAGAATGATGGTGAAGATTAGGATGTTAAAAAAAGAAATTTTAATATGTTTTTTGGGCTTTTGAATGGGTAGGAATTTAATTTGGATAAAATTACCATTCTGCCCTCTTTTGCTTTATCACATGTAGACTTTAATAATAAAATAATATTAAAAAATTATCAAATGTCCTTCCTTAGCACTTTTTTACAAACAAAATGACTAAATGACACATTTTTCAAACTATGAGACTAAATGATACCTTTTATATAAATAAAAGGACTAGTGTGACTCTTTACCCTTTCAATTAATAGGCAATATTTACAAGCCCAATTTACATTTCTTAATCCATAATTTTATGGATGATCATTATCCATCAAGGTAAAAAATGGGATATATGTTGTATAATGTTGATAATACATTGAATCTTAATTGGACATTCTTTTATTCAATTTTTGTAAAAGCTCATGGTTCATTACAAAATTATAGTTCAAATATATAATGGCATAACAATAACTCTAAAATAAATTTTATTTGCCTATATAAGCTTTTGATTTTAATTATTCAATAAAGATCGTAACTACCACATTGTTAATATAAGCACTATAGCTTAAGTCATGCACATAGTTATTAGATAAAATTCACTTCTAAAATGATATAATGAAAATATATTTATTTTCTTAATAATTTGTACAAACACATAATATTTATATATGTGTATATTTATATATTGTTATTTCATGAGCAAACTTCATTTATAAAAATAGCATATAAAATATTCATAATTATTATCAATTTTACTCTCAATGTATATATTTCTTTTGGCTTGTAATGAAATTTTTGACTTAATAACTTTTTTCCCTACAATTTTTTTCAAATGATAAGTTAATGATATTGGACAATTTAAAAATTTTGAATGATCATGATTGAATTTTATAAATATGGTACTTGTATTTGAGCCATTTAAATATGTAATGATTATTATATATCAAATTAATCACTTGTAAACTTTCAAGATATACTTTCTTCCTTTGATTATATTTATTTTAATGTCAACATTAATTGACATTCTTTTCAAGGATAATATAATCAAAATGCCCCTTACCTTCATAGTCATATGTAGGGCATATATTATTTATATAGAGATTATAATCTTGTTATTTTAATAGCAAATTTTACTAAAAAAATAACATATATAATATTTTATGATGTCAATTTTATTTTCAATATTGCTACTTAATAATATACATACGATATTAAATAAATTTTATCATACATTTATGTTAGTATCGTAATTTGTGAGCTTTCAATAAATGACATATATTCAATTATTCTAAAATAATGTTCTTCACACTTTGAAGAGAATAATTCAATCCTTTTTTCTTCTTCTTCATATATACGTAAATTTTGGTATACTTTATCATAACAATCTAGCAATACAATTAGTATTTACCAAGAGTGCTTACCGTAAAAAATGGTAGGTCAAGACATCCTTAAAAACTATTTTCTTATACAAAACAATGTTATTAGAAAAGACTAATGGCACTAAAATTTTCAAAAATTAGCCTTCTAAACAAAACTCTCCTAGATTTTACTATTTCATGCAACTATATAGAACTCTTCTAAATTTTACTATTTCATGCAACTATATAGAATATATATAATATTAATAATTATTAATAAAATTTTAGGATATATTAATTTTAGTAGGACATCAAAAGATCAAACATAATATTTTATTTATGAGTCAAATGAGATCATGATAATATCATTAAAATATTAAACATGAAATACATTATAATTATCATGTATGCAAACAATTTTTTTTTTTAAATTTATATAGTTGTCATATATTTTAAAAGATTAGATCTATACGTGATAATGAGAATAAAAGTAAGATGATAATGATAATAATTAGAATAAAAGTAAAATGTGTACTCCGCATATCAGTTATTAATTATAACTAAAGATAAATATAGATAGATTATTAAATAGAGTTAGACAAATATATATAGATGTATATGGGGCATTATTATCTATCAATTTATTACAAAATTTGTAAAAAAAAATTAGTAATAACAAATATTTATATTGATAAATTTAAATGTATATTTGTTATTCATAAATATATTTATAATACATTTAAATATAATAGATGAAAGTATTGCAATATATTTAGCAGAAGAATAATAAATCAAAAAATGATTAGTATATATTGCTAATATTGTATAATAAAATTAATGTCAAATTTTATTCATGATCATAATAGTGAACTTAATTAAAAATCTATAATTTTTTATATTTTTTATAACAATATTAATTTGATTCTTAAATATGGTTATACAATTCAAACAAGTTTTAAAAAATTTAATAAATCATCTTTTTAAAATAATAATAATTAAATAAAAATATATATTAGTTATAAAAAATTATTCATAAAATATAAATATGTAAATAATAAAATATGTAATTTACAAAAAAATAATAAAGTTTGATTTGAAATATTTTTAAAGTTTATTGACTTTCCATCGTGATGTAATATATAAAATTACTGCCAATGTCAATGGTAAGAGTTATTGAAAATAACGCTACAATATAGATATTTATAGATGTTCAACACGTAAATAGGGTTGTTAATAGGGTGGAATCGAAGACCCTTTCTTTGCCCACCTCCACTAATAGAGATCTACCCTCATCTCCATTTTAAATCATTGCGGAGATTATTCAAGGATCATACCATGGGAAACGAGGACCTACAATTCATATTTAATCCAAAAAAATATTTTTTTATAAATAAATAACTAAAATAAGCATGCAACATAAAAATATCCAATCATGTTTAATCATCATTTACAAGAATAACAAGCTTTGTCTCACCATATCATTATATAAAATTACAATTAATATATTCATAATAAATCAATCATATTTACCAAAATTAAATTGCAACCAACATATCACAAATAAGTTATAATCAAAATCTTATAAATAAAAGTTAAAAAAAAATTGAGCAACTATTTATAAGTTTTTATTCATCAAATTCTTACATTAAATTTTTTAATTAAATTTGATTAACTTTGAAAAGGAATATAGTTTAAATATTCTAAAAAATAAAAAATAAATTATTTTTTTAAATTGAACAAAATTATGGTAACTACAAAACACATCATATGTGTAGATTATAGTATAAAACACAATATTCTTAAAACTTAATTAAATAACATTCTGATTAAAGTGAATATTTATATACATGTGTGTGGATAGTATTTAATTAAAATAAGATTTTTATTCATCTCACGTGTACTTAGTTTATTTATTTTTAAGTAATTCGAGAAATTTAGCTTTTTGAAGCATTTAAGAGTACCTTATTTGACAATACAACAATAATGCCATGTGCTAGTTTTCATTAAGCATTCAGTATATCCACAATGCTCTCTACTTCAACCAATTTCTTATTAGTGTAATAGTATATTTTACATGATCTAAATAATGGAGTGTTTGATAATAAAAAATTAAGATTAAATATATCTTATCTATCAGCAAGAGAGCAATGGATTGATTGAATTTTTTAGCTCTAAAAAAGAAGGAGATAATGGTTTGAATATCTAATAGAGAAAAAATATGTATAAAAAAAATTAAAATCTTGAGTCCTTTTTTTTTGCTATGAAATTTTAATATTACTACTCTTTTTTTAAATCTTTATGGGAAGTTCGAACAGTCAAACTCAAATTTTAGAAAGAGAGAGGGAGATGAAAGAAAGCATCGACAATTTATCTTTTTGAGTCTACTTTTGATTTTTTTTATTTGATTACGTGAGACATTTAAAAAAAAAACTTTTGAATTATCTTTGGTCTTTATGATAAAAAAAAGATTGACTTTTGAGTTTTCTCCTTTTGTTTATTTTATTTTAATGTATTTTTAAAATATTTAAATAAAAATTAAGATAAAAATAACACAAAATAGGTAATAGCGTATTAGTTTGTTGGTTTGAATTTAAGTTAGAGTTGTTAGATTCAATTTTTAGATATTATAAATAATATATATATATATATATATATATATATATATATATATATATATATATATATATATATATATATATAATTAAAATAAAATAAAATTTAATGAATATATGTTTCAGGAAATGGGGTGGGGATTAAAAATATTACTTCCATACTAGATTCGTCAAATTAAACTGGGAGTTCCCGTCCTCGGTACCTGCCCTAAATTGGTCCCTCCGACAACGCATTCGACTAAGGAATATCCATCGGATAAAGTTGACAACCCAATTTATGATGCTCATTTAAATCAATCAAAAAATATTTTGAATGTAAATAAGATTTGAATTTAATCATAAAGAATAAAAAAAATTTAAATTTTTTTGAATTTGTGATCGAATTCAAAAAGTTTGAATGAATTTTGTAAATTCGAAAAGTTTGTGCCTTATGGCTAAAGTCATTTTATATATATAAAATCACAAATATTGAATAAATATTATTGTGCTAATAATGTGTTATAAAATTAAATAATTATAAAGGTAGAAAAGTAGAGAGCGCATAGAATAATATAATTCTCACTATTGTTGTATTTATATTACACTGATAACGCCCTATTTATAAGGTTATAATATACAATACTAAATTTTGAATTTAAAATATGATTGAGATTAAATCTCTATTTAAATACAAATATATAATAAAGACTAAATAAAAGTTGAAGTAAATTTAACTATAAAAGAAATAATATCATATTTAATATATGATATTTAAATTATAACAAATTGATATTTTTGTCTACTTATAATTTTAACATTTTTTACAAGTAATTTCTTTAAAATTATGTTAAGACATCATGTTAATCTATATAGCTTAACGAAAAATAAAACTCTTAGCCTATTAAGAATCTCATATAATAATTAAAATAATAGACTTTTTGACCGATTGATATAATACACCTCGGGATGTACAACATTAGTTAATTAATTTAAATTATAAGAGGAAAATTTGTACACCCATGGTGGTAGATATTGGGCAATATTTTTATCACCAAATTACCTGAATGATAGATAAAATATTATTTGTCAAAAATAATAATATTATTATAAATATAGGTAGACAAAAATATATTTTTAAAGCAAGTGAGTGAATTAATATTAATTTTACAAACAAATATTATTGCATTTAGCTAAAAAGGTATGGAAAAAATTTTAGTTAAAAATTTAGATAATTTAAGTCATGCTTGATTCGCTGAATAAAAATGTAGTAATAATAAAAATTAAATTAAATAAAAAAAATATTATTATTATAAATTTTTTTTGAATAGTGTAATCAAAATAAATGATAATATAAAAATAAAATATATAAAATTATAAATTAAATAAAATTATAAATAAATTTTTTTTATTTTTAAATAAGATATAATAAAAAAACTATTAATAATTATACAAATACATGAAATAAATACAACATTACATTATACTCTTAATAGGTATGGGATAAATAAACATTATTACTATTACTAAAATATTTTGTATTTTATTATAAATTAATAATCAAATCACGTATAAAAATATCATGAACAAATCTTATCACAATTCATATTATTATGGATCCAATATGAACTTAGGGTACACAGTAAGAATTGATACTCTAAAATTACCAACCCTATATAATGTTGTCGCTCTTTATTAAAGACAAATGTGTAAAATACTGTTTAAAAGACTCGAAAGTTTAATGCAAATTCCTACCTTTAGAAGAGTAGAGGAACGTCATTAAATTTTCAACAACCAATATTAATTGTTAAGTTCAATCAATGGAGATTCATTTATAAGTACTAGGAATGGAGCGCGTACCTTCTGCCACCACTTATTAAATTATTACATGATTTAACAAATAATAATATTAATATAATTATTTTTATTATTACTATAATAAAAATATATATAAATTATATATTTTATTTATATAATTAATTATATTTTAGTATCTTTATTATATGAATAAATTTTTCATTAATAAAAAATAATTATTAAAAAAATAATATAAATTATTACAATATTTGAATTTCTACCTTTTAGTTTATAAGTGATTTCATAATATTTTGTTAATTATAATTATAAATAATTTAAATAAAAATTTCTTAAAAAGAAATCAAAGTTTATAGTGATTTTAGTTTACACACATGTTTAAAGATGTTAAAATTTATTATTAATTTAGAGTATTTTTGTTAATATTTAGTGAAAATTGGAAAAAAAAAAAATGAGAAAATAATAAATTAAAATGGTTATAATTGAAAACCAAAGGGTCAACAAGGTTGCGGCTCAACATAAGTATGAAAAAAAAAAAAAAAAAAAAACTGAAAGAGGGGGTGGGAGAGGGGCATTTCAGACCTTAGTGGTGCTTCGTGACTGTTATTTATAATATTGTGAAATCACAATAAAATTATTGTTAAAATGTCCGTATCAATAATATAATTATTTTAAAAATATTGATTAAAATAAAAAATATAAATTAATAATTTTAAAATTGTAGTATTAAATAGTTCACATACTTAAAATAAAATTATACATGTTACATAAGATGTTGTTATATTTGTAATTTTATTTTAGTTGTTAATTAACATTTAATAATAATAAATTACGGATTAAATTTATTTATCTTACTGATAATATGTTGTTTCATAAATGACCTATAATATTTAAACATATAAATTATTCTATATTTTATTAATTAGTATTTTTTTTTGTTATTGTTATTGCTATAGGTATAATTTTAACTATTTTTTATTACATTTTTAGCCACTTATTAATCTTTAATTTGTATATAAAAATAATTAATAAATACATAAATTTTTATATATAGAATATATTAATACTTGTCAATACATAACAATAGAATATAGAATAATTAAAAATATCACTTTTTTTCTTATTTTCTTTTACTTTCTTTGTAGCATCTTACCTACATAGTTTTAAATTTTATTAATAATATTTATTATTAAGTCGCATAAAAATTGATAAATTTTTATATATTTTATATGTAATAAATTATACATAAATATTTGTTATATATAAAATATATAAATATTTGTCAATTATTATGTAACTTTATAACATATGTTATTAATAAATTTTAAAATTATTTGTGCAAGATGCTAAAAATAAATACAAAGAAAATAAGAAGGAAAAAAAATAAAAGAAAAAAAAGTTATAAAGCAACATTCTTCGTGTATATAAAAGATGGTTAAATTATAACCCCCTTTTTTTGGGCATTTTTTTCATGTACTTTTTTTTATTCTTTCCATTTATTACTTTTGTTTTATCATTTTTTTTAAAAAATTTACATATTACTTACATAATTTCTTAACTCACTTATAATATATGTTACTAAGATATAAGATAATTGTCAAACGTTCTCATGTTTTATATATAACTATTATGTATTCTTGAACTATTTTATTTTGTATAATTTTTTATATACAAAGTATAAATTAACACGAAATATAATATATGATAAAAAAGTTAAAGTTACACATAGTAATAATGATAATAATAATAATAATATCAATAATAGTAATAATGACAATAATAAATAATAAACAAATAAAATCTATAATTGTTTACAACATATGATACACTTTTAATTATAATTAACAAGTATTATGAAAATACTTTTAAGTTAAAAAGTTGGATATATTGCAACAACTTACACTATATTTCTAATATTTATTTTTTATTAATGATAAATTTATTTAACAAAATGTAAATAATTATAGAATTACAATATATAATTCATATATTTTAATACGACGATACAAAAATAGTTATGTCATATCTTTATTTGTTAAATAATGTAGTCATTTAACAAGTTCAGCAAGTGTGTATGACAAAAGGCTTATTTATAGCCACTTTTTATTTTCTTTTGCATTTTTTGTTTTGCACTTTTTTTCTTTCCCTTTTTACATTATTTTTTCTATTATTTTAAATTTGGACTAATGATATTGAAAAATTTTCTTTTATTAATGTTATAATAAAAGTATATGCATTATCTATTATATTCTTAATAATTTATTTTTATAGCAATAATAATTTGAGCTATAATAATTAAAATCCTAAACTTATGTTTAGTTTTTTTTATCAAATAATAGGCACCGTTTTGATATAAACTTGGCCTTTGATCAATAATAAATTTATACTTTTGCTAAGGTTCGAACCCATGACCCTTTAATGTAGAGCATTCTCACACAAATAAGAATCTTGAGATCATCTTAAAAAATAAAAAAAAAAAACTTGATTGATAAGACAACTTAACATATAATTAGCACCGAACAACTCTATATATTTTATTTTTTTACCTTAAATTAATTTAACAATAAAAAATTCAAACATTAAAGTTAAGTTTTACACCTGTACATTTGATGTGCTTTGATCTCACAACTTTAAGCACCGACTTTAGTGAACTAGAATACTATTTTAGGCTATGAATTGTTGATGAAAAACATAAACACAATGGTGAATTATTTTAATAGGACAATGTCCTTTATTTTATAATAAATTTTCGCTCATTAGATGTAATTAATGTATATGGCAAAGTAATAAGATAAATGATTTATAAAATTCAGAAAAAATGATAAAAATTTACTAAGAAAAAATAAATATCAAATAATTATAATGATGCAATTATAAATATTTTCATATGTTTTCTTCTCATATTTTCAATAAAAATTTCATAATAATTATTTGATGTAAATTTAATAATAAAATATAATTTACATATTAAAAATTGCAAAATTTAATATTACAAAATAAAAAATTTATAATATACGGTTATATCATGTGTGCAGCTAAATCTAGTGATCACTAAAAAAAAAGAGTATATTTTAATTTGATTTGACTGTACTGAATCGGTCCAGATGCTCATTGAAATTAAGAGATTCATTTAGCAGACATCTTTTGTATTCTTAATCTCAATAATGCTATTTTGGTGGAATTTGAACAAAGGCCCATCAAACCTTTTGTCTTGATATGACGAAGAGGTAAAAGTCAGAATTCATCGTGACAATTTTAGGTAATAAAGTGTTCATGCAGATGACTTTATTGGCTATTTACTTTCTACGGCAAAAGAGAAAAGAAAAATTACCAAAAATAGCACCCTCTAAAAATTATAATAACAAAACTAGTACTCTCTTGTGTTCAACTAGAATTGAACGTTTAATATTGAATGTTCAATATTCAATTTGAACGTAAAATATTGAACGTTCAATATTAAATAGGTCTAATTATCGTCATTCAATTTTAATTGAACGGATAATATTGAACGTTTAATATTGAACGAGTCCAAATTATTGTCGTTCAATTTTAATTGAACACAGGGGTGCTAGTTTTGTTATTATAATTTTTGGGGGGTGTTAGTTTTGTTATTTTCCCAAGAGAAAAAGAAAGAAAAAAAGACAAGGGTTCTCTATCTTCTTCTACTTGTTTGAAAGGCAACTTGAAGATATCGATCAACCATCAAACTAAACCCTCTTAAGCACAAAAGGGAAGCTAGTTTAATATAAAAGCAAAGGAAAAAAAAAAAGCTATAAAAAAATTATAAAACAACAGTTTTTTAATATAAAAACAAAAGAAAAATAAGCTAAAAAAGCTATAAAAAAAAGTAAAAGAACAAAAAAGCTAAAAAAACAAAACAAAATAAAATACTATAAAACAACACTCTTTTAATATATACTAGATTTGTTAGCATGCAAATGGTGCATTACATTTTTGTTATCTAACAATATTTGATATAATTTTAATATGTTATTTAAAATGAAAGAGATAAATCTTACACAAAAATAAATAATTATATTATTAAACTGTAATTATAGAAATTAATACTTTATCTTTTTAATTTAGTTTAATAAATAATTTGCTAAAATTAAAAAAAAAATACATTAGTTAATTGAAAGTGAAAAAAAGAGAGAGTAGTAAACATAAAAATAAATAAGTTTTTTAGTATATATTTATATGTACGATCAAAATAAAATGATGTATATTACATAAATAGTTAATGACTCTTACACGCCTATTTTAACTATTTATTTAAAAAATAATAAATTATATATAAAATTCATTTATCTCTCTTATAATATGTTATTTTATATATGACTAATAATATTTAAACATGTAAATAATTATATATTTTATTTATTATTATTATTGTGATTGTATTATATGTATGATTTTAGTTTTTTTTTTTTTTTACACAAATTCTGGAATGTGTTAATTTATAATTGGCAGATGAATAATTATATGATATAAAATAATTAATACATAAATTATTATATCTAGAATATAAAAAAAAATTCAATTTTCTTGGGATAAATATGATGTTCTATATTTTCTTCGTATAGAATTCTCTCTTCATAGTTTAGAATATTTAGTAAATATGAATTTTAAAATAGATTATATCGATTGAAAAAAAAAAATGACTTATAATATTTGAGAGTTCTAAAATTGTGTGAATAAAATGTTAAAAAATTTCAAACAAAAATAAAATAAAAAACCAGAGAAAGGAACAAAGGAAAAAAGAAAAAACTGTAAAACAAAAAAATTAAAAGGAAAAGGAAAAAAATAATAATGACTATAAATAAAATATTTTTAATATATAAAGATTAATAAATTATATATTTTTAATATGTATTTGGAAAGATAAAGTTTATAATGGAATCATGACACCATTTACGCATAGAAAAATCATTCATTGTTATTGGATCAACGTTAATGATCTAAGTAAATAAAAAATTAGCATAATAGATAATAATATTATTATACTTTTTTTTATTATTGTAATAAAAATATATAAAATATTTATTTTATTTTTATTATTAATTATAATTTAATGTCATTAATATTAAATAAAATAATTATTATAATAATAATAAATTAAGTTATGGTAACATCGTAGCTAAATTTCAATAATAAATATTTGTATTAGTGATGACCTCCTTTTATTTTGTATATTCTCTCTTCTTTATAATAATATATTCCATATCTTTGAAATATTTTATTTGGATCGACTTCCCAATACAGCTCTTCGATATATCTTATAAAATGCTTATTTATATAATAATATAAATATTAAAAATATATAAATTTTATTTACTTTTATATTCATATTAATTATATTGTGATATATGATAAAATTATTTTAAAAAATGAAAAAATTATTCATTTTTTTATATAATTTTATCACGTATTATAATATAATTAATGTGAATACAAAATTATTGGAAAACCAACCCATTAAAAAGTTAATGATGAGAATATGACTAAATGATCATTTTTTATATCTATCTTTTAAAGTGTTAATTATGTTGATTTTATGTAAACACTTATACTTCAACATTGAAGTTATTGAGCTTGAACGATCTTTAATTTTGGTATTATATTAAAAAAATTTAAAAATTAACTTTTTTAAAAATATTTTTAAGAAAAAAGGAGAAAAAAAAAAAAATATATATATATATATATATATGTTATCGTAATATTGCTCACCTCTTTTAAATATTTATATACCAATTAAATATATACTGGGTAACAAGGACAAGGGAACTAAGTAATTTCCTGTTTAAAACCCAAACCAATCTCACACATAATGACACAAGACATCTAATTAAATAGAGCGAGAGTGTGGGACAGTATTATAATTATGACAAACTTAATTCATTAATTTCACAATCTAACTTGAAACACGTGTATTTACACAAATATGTAACTTGCGAACAACTTACACACACGTGTAAGTAACTAGAAATAAAAGTTCTATAAAAAAAAAAACTAGAAATAAAAGTAATGTAACGTGTATCTCATACTATTTTATAAAATTGTTATAATTATAGGTTTAGTTTCGTAAAACTTTATAAACCAAGAATAAAAAATAAAAAAGCTATCAAAATGAGTACTATAAGGTCATGAATGACTGCCATTTGCAATCCCCATAAATAGGGTAGTTGTTAGTTTAAAAAATGGTGGAAAAGTCACACATCAGTTAAGATTTGCTTCACTATTTCTGCATTTTATTTCACTCACTCACTTGTGTGCCTTACATTTCAAGAGCTTTCATCACTAAATTTTGATTTGGACACATGTTGGTATATATGGTTTCTTGTTCATTCACAAGCAGTTGAAGATAATCTCTAATTTCTTTCTATACTTGCCCTACCTGACGTGCATGCATTTAATGTAAGATTTTTATTCATATTATTTTTGCATTAGAATACGAATCAAAATTAAAAGACATATCTTGTAACGCTCCGATATTTTACATACAAATAAGGACATTATCTAAGCATTCTATTAATTAAAAACCTTGAAATAATTGATTATAATTTTAAATTGAGAAGATTTTATAGCTAAAAAAAAACTTACAAACAAAAACTTGCAAAAAGTTTAGCACTTATTAAAGTTTATAATTTATTAGTTATAAAAAAAGGGAATTTAAATCATAGGGAACCAATAACAATCATCAAACATTGCCAAATCCTCATCATAGTGTTCCTGAGAAAGTGAAGGGACACTTTGGGTGAGTAAAAATCACTCAGTAAGCAAACTTATCTTACTTGAAACATTAAGCACACACGACACGTGTATATACTTAAAAACAATAAGTAAATATCACATGCTTAATTACGACGTGCTTATGCTTATGCTTATACTTTTGAAATAGTGCTTGCAATGCACATGTCTTAGAAAGAAAATACAAAATCTTACCATAATAATATAACTTGAACCATCCACTTAAAAACTTATCATAGTGGAGCCTTACATAAGTCACCCGTCGGCGACTGGCACGCGTAAAAGGCATATGCAAGTGAGACTTAACTTATAACTTATCAAAATTGGAATTCTATACATAATTCTCACATGCATACATACGTCTAAACCAATGGTGAGGACTCTTTAGTCCCTGGGTACCCTAACTTACACGAAAGACACTTCCCACACACGGCCCTTAACTTATTATAGTGTACTTAACTTATCATATTGCTCCAAAACATAGAATTTCATACTGATGGTTCAAGTATGAATAAAAATAATATATAAAACTTATTGTTTTAAACCTTGCATAAAACTTATCATCTCTCAAAAGCTTAACATAAAAGAAATACTTTCAAAACTTGTATTTAAAATATCATGATTCAATGATGCATATGTCATGCCATTAATGACCATGTAATTGTAAGCATACTTAATCCATTCAAATAAGCATAATATCATAAATCACATAATCCTATAACCATGACACAAGAATATTCACTTAGCACATCTCATATATAAATACAAAAGGGAGATCACACAAACTATTTAGTCATACGACTACCAAATAAGACACATATGTAAAAACAACCATGGAAACATTCATACATCAAACAAAACAAACAAAGCAAACAATACTTAATATTACAAGTAGGGTTAGTTTACTTACTTGATACGAATAACTAGTACAGCTAAAATCACTCACTAGTTCGCTTAAAATTTAACCTAAATACATTACAATTAAATAAATATTAGACTCTCGTATTATTTAAAATTACCTTCCTTTTCTTAATACTTAAGTCTAACATTCATTTTAGGTATAATATTATTTTCTAAAAATTTCGTATTTTTATCACAAAATTATTAGTTATTTTCACTGTCAGCGGAAACTAAATAATTTATTTTCAGGCTTAAATTGTGTCATAAAATAATAAAATTATACAGAATTTTCATAGAGGTATAGTAAAATGTCCAGTCAATTTTATGGGTAAAACCGAATGGTTAACTATTGGGATTTTGTCTAAAATAGGCAAAATTCTTAAGATAGTTTAAAAAAGTGTAGACTTCTGTTATTTTTTAAAAATGGGCTTTTTTTAACCGCCTACCCAAAACCTCATTTACTAGCCGGTAACTTATTTGTAAACAGTTTGGAAGAATTCGAACAGTTCCAAACGTTTGCACGACTCTGAGCATTACTCTCCCTCTCCCTCTCCATTCTCTATTATTGAATCCCCACAAATTTTGTTGAGGAAGAAGACGAACAGTGAGGATGCACAAAACACTCGACCATTACTATCTCATTGTGAAGCTCTGCATTATCTCATTGTTGAGGAAGAAGATGAATAGTGTGGTATATCAAACAGGTATATCTGGTATATCTCAGGATATATCTGGTATATCTCAGGGTATATCTGGTATATCTCATGGTATATCTGGTATATTTGGTATATCTCTAGGTATATCTCAGGGTATATCTGGTATATCTGATATATCTCATGGTATATCTGGTATATCTGGTATATCTCAGGGTATATCTGGTATATCTGGTATATCTCAGGATATATCTGGTATATCTGGTATATCTCAGGGTATATCTGGTATATCTGGTATATCTCAGGGTATATCTGGTATATCTCAGGGTATATTTGGTATATCTGGTATATCTCAGGGTATATCTGGTATATCTCAGGGTATATCTGGTATATCTCATGGTATATCTCATGGTATATCTGGTATATCTCAGGGTATATCTGGTATATCTGGTATATCTCAGGGTATATCTGGTATATCTCAGGGTATATCTGATATATCTGGTATATCTCATGGTATATCTGGTATATCTGGTATATCTCAGGGTATATTTGGTATATCTGGTATATCTCAAGGTATATCTGGTATATCTCAAGGTATATCTGGTATATCTCAGGGTATATCTGGTATATCTGGTATATCTCAGGGTATATCTGGTATATCTCATGGTATATCTGGTATATCTCAGGGTATATCTGGTATATCTCATGGTATATCTGGTATATCTCAGGGTATATTTGGTATATCTCAGGGTATATTTGGTATATCTGGTATATCTCAGGGTATATCTGGTATATCTCAGGGTATATTTGGTATATCTTAGGGTATATCTGGTATATCTCAGGGTATATCTGGTATATCTGGTATATCTCATGGTATATCTGGTATATCTGGTATATCTCATGGTATATCTGGTATATCTCAGGGTATATCTGGTATATCTCAGGGTATATTTGGTATATCTGGTATATCTCAGGGTATATCTGGTATATCTGGTATATCTCATGGTATATCTCATGGTATATCTGGTATATCTCAGGGTATATCTGGTATATCTGGTATATCTCATGGTATATCTGGTATATCTCAGGGTATATCTGATATATCTGGTATATCTCAGGGTATATCTGGTATATCTCATAGTATATCTGATATATCTCAGCATTTTAATGTGAAATTATATATTTGATCGTTTTTGTTGAATAATAATCTATCTAAATTATTTTGTCCCACAACATATTCTTAATATGGTGTTATATATATATATATATATATATATATATATATATATATATATATATAAAGTATACTAAATAACACTTAAATTTATGATACCAAAAATAATATACGCATACCAACTATAAGATGACTTATTTTGCTACAAAAATATTTAATAATGCGTTGAAGTCTACCAAAAGTATTCAATTATATCTATCTCTGTATTCTCTCTCTGATTCCATAAATCTATCTATGGGCGCACTTTGTTTAATTATTTATCTCTTATTTTTCTTTCTATCTATTCTACTCTAGTCTCGAAACCAATCAACTAATAATTAAACTGAAGTCGACACTTTCTATCTATTCCATAAAGTATTCACGGAATGAAACTTAGAGAGGTTTTGTTGATTTGCGAGAATCATAAAAGCTAACAAAGAAGAAAATCAGTGAAGAGAAAAAGAGAGAGTGCGTAGAGAATGAGGGAGAAGAAGAAAGAAATTGGTGGGAAACTAATGCCCTTTTTCTAACCAAACCGGCTACTGGGAGAGTAAATAGAATTTTGCCCATTTTTAAACTTTAACACAATTTTGCCCTTTTTTAAACTATCTTAACGAAAATGCCTATTTTAGACAAAAACCCTTAACTATTATAAAAATGATTTTTGTTTGCTAACTTTTAAAGCTGTCCATTTAAGAAAATCAGCTACCCTACTAAAATTAAACATTTTTAAAAAAATATTAGTAAACTATCTTCAATTGATATTTTTACAGTACCTCTATAACTTAAATATGAACATATATATAAATTTTCAAATATTTTGGAATCCGTTTTCATGGCTAAAACAAGTTTTGAATCCAGTTTATAAAATTTGCTGTAAACGTCTTTAGCAGTTAACATATATAAATAAACAAATTATTAAATTATTCATATATGATCTAAAAATCATAAAATTTAACCACATAATAAATAAGACACATATAACATTATATAAAAATTTTCATATATTTTTAACATATATAACACCATAAATTAATTCCGAACTTTTTGTTTTAATCCTTCAAGTTTCTTGTTTCAAGGAGAAAATTTTGATTTCGAAAAATTATATAAAATTAAATACAAAGATTTTTAAAATTATTCTAAAGCAAAAGTTTTTATTTTTCTGTCTAGTTTCAAAGATAAAAATTTCACGTTTAGATCAAAACTAGAACTCATATAAAATAACCATAAAATACGAGTTGTTCAGAAATTGACAGATTCAAAATATGAACTTCGAGAATTCATAATAAATTCAATATAAATTATATTTTGACAAATAAATATTCCTTAGACTCGTTAAGAATTATAGTTTGTTATAAAAATTATTTGACGAATATAAATGTTCATAAATAATTTATTTTCACGTTTTAACATAAATTTTGCAAATAATTATCTTATAAAAATTCCTAAACATTAACCATAAACTTTTACATCAAAACAAATAAAGTGAGGGAGAGTAATTAAAAAGCTTACCTAACTTACTTCATAAATTCCTATTCTCTTATGATTGTTGTGACATATAAGAGAAGAATAGACGTAAGGTTTTTTTTTGTTTCTCTTTTGGTCTAGTAGACAATTTATATACTTTGGTCTAATAAAGAGTTTATATATGTATAGAAACATAATGTAATTAGAAATTCTTTAATTATTATTATCATTATCTTTTAATTAAATAAGAATTCAATATATTATGTACAACTAATTCAAACATTTTTTTTTGCTTTATCTTTAAAGAGTTTGTTTACACTTACAATTCTATTTTATAATTATAACTTATTCTCAAATAACTCTTTATTTTTATAATTAATGTTATTTTAAAATTTTGGGATATTACACACCTAATGCGATGCAGCCACATGATTGAACGAATCTAGCACCAAGGAAGTCAAATAATTAGATAAAATATTTATAAAACTTTCCCTTACCATCTTTTATCAAAAACAATTATAATGGAGAACCTCAAGACAATTTATCTAAGTTAAAATGGAAAAGACTTATCCATATATTTATAAATAGCCTTACAGTTTCATCCATCATAAAATTTTAACTCTATTGAATTATATAAACCTATCATATTAGTATCAAATAAGTGAGTCTATTCTAACTCTAACTCTTTGTACTACATAAACCTATGACACTAGTAATGGTCTAATATGATAATAAGGTGTGGCAAGCCCATGTAAAATAAGTGACCCTCTAAACATATTACAGAGTCGGAAGACCCTCTCCTTTTTTACTTTATACTATTTTGAATTTATTCTTCATTTATATTTAAAATCCTTTTGAAGGCTTATTGGGATCCTTAGTGGGGAACGAATATTCAAGTAATACTATTTTATTATTTTTAATTTCTTAATAATTTTTTATTTTTGTATAAAAGAAAATTTATAAAAAAAAAACTATACAATAGTAAATATGTTGTGATAAGAAGAAAAATAAAATTTATAATCAATAAATAATATTATATGATAAGAAAACTAAAAAATATATAATTTTTTATACTACATAATATTGATAATTTTTTTTATAAACTAGTTTGAACTAATAAGAATAAATTATAAAATAATTATAAAATTTTATATTTTTTGAATTTAAGTAAATAATTTAAATGATTTTTATAAAATAATTATTGATGTTTTAAAGGAATAAAATATAATTAAAAAATATAACATATAATTATTTTATATGTTATAAAAATATAATTTTATATTTTTTGAATTTAAATAAATAATTTAAATGATTTTTATAAAATAATTATTGGTGTTTTAAAAGAATAAAAATATTATTAAAAAATATAACATATAATATATTACTTAAAATTTATTTAAATTTTATGTATTTAAATTTATAAAAATATTTAAAAAATATAAATAAATTTATATATTTACGTCTCGCATTATAAAATACGGATATATTTTATTATCTTCGTCATTACCTCAAACCAATAATTCTCGCATTGTCCTCTTCATTGTCTTCGATCAATCAATAATTTCCGTAATAATTTACTCCATTAAAAAAAAAAAAAAAAAAACGACAAATAGGCCACAGTTCAGCCTATTTTATAAAACAATAAAAAACACATTCAAATTCCAACATTTAAGTGCTCAAGCCGGAGACGGTTGAGGTAATAATTATATAATGTGGTTGGCTTGTTAATTTTCAGAGCCTCTTCTAATACCAAGATCCTTATAAATGCCGCAACCCAAATGCTCTTCTTTTCACTTCTAAGCTAATTAGCTCTCTAAACAATCTTTGTTTTTCAGCTGCAACTTAACAGCCCTCATGACGATGAATTTGCAAAAAATATTTGTTTTTCTCGCTGTAAGCTTGCATTCATTGTCTCTACATGTTAAATTTCATATGCCTTTAGAAAAAGGCGTGGGCTTTAGAAACTAAATTGACTTCATTTGTACAGGTTTTACTGGCGACAAGCGATGCATTTCAGCCACCTGAACTTTACTGGAAGAAGGTCTTGCCAAACACACCCATGCCAAAAGCTGTCAGTGATCTTCTACAGTCTGGTTAGTATTTAGAATTGAAGAGCTCCAATTAACCATTTAACTAATAAGTTATGATTTGAAACATGTAATTTCTGCATCCAATGAAAACCTACATAAAAGTTACGTAACTTGTGCCCTTGTTCTTCACGAGAAACGCTTTATTTAGTATTAAAACTGTTAGTTTGTGTTTAGTATTAATTTTTTTTGGTTTTAACTTACTACTAAAACTATTAATTTTATATCGATTTAGTATTAAAACTTTTTTTTGTTTAATTTACTACTAAAACTATTAATTTTGTGTCAATATAGTACTAAAACTTCTTTTTTTTCAAGTTACTACTAAAACTATTAATTTTGTGTTGATTTAATACTAATTTTTTTTAATTTTAACTTAATACTAAAACTATGTAATTTTAGTAATTTTAACTTAATTTTGTTTTGATTTAATGTAATTTTAACTTAATTTTGTGTTGATTTATTATGTTAGTTTAAGTACTCAAAATAATAGAAAATTAAACATTTGTTAGTTATGTAATTGAATATTTTAGTAATTTTTATGTATAATGTAAAAAAACGTAAATTGAAAAGAAAAAAAAAGTACCTTCCACGTACGTGCCTTATTGCTTTTTTTTAATATAATATATAAAAATTACTAAAATAATCATAATATAATCACATGATTAACACGTATTTAATTTTTTTTTTGTTATTTTGTATATTTAAATTAATAAAATATCAAAATGAACCAAATTATATAGTTTAAGTAGAAAGATGAAAAAAAAAAATAGTACACAAAACTAATAGTTTTATTACTAAATGAAACGTTTGTCTTTTTTCATGAAATAGTTGTGTATAAGACAAGAACATGAGTGTAGGTTTTCATACACTTTAATTTGGTGAAAATTTACTAAAAATTGAGAAAAATGAAATGTAAGTAATTGATAACTCTAATTTGATGAAATTTATTGAAAATTGAGAAAAATGAGCTCCATCACTCATACAGGTATCTAAGGTATTCTCACAGTATGTAAAAGATTCCATGTAACATAGGAGAGAGAAGACTATCGGTATCGAATTTTCCCTACAGAAGAGTCTAAAGCAAAAATGTGACAAAACTTTTTTTTCATTTGTAAGAGACTATCATGCAATAGGAATTAAGGATCCATATCAATAGCTGTTTTTGCTTAGTCTTGTATGCTCGTCTTCTTAAGAGTTATTGGTTTCAATTCCACGTTGCTATTTTGCAGCCGTCATGGAAGAGAAAAGCACTTCTGTGGAAGTAGGGAAGGGTGGTGTAAATGTCAATAGAGGGAAGGGAAAGCCCGGAAGCACTTCTGTCAATGTAGGAAAGGGAGGTGTTGGTGTTGATGCTGGTAAAGAAAAGCCTGGGAGCACTTCTGTCAATGTTGGAAAGGGTGGAGTTAATGTGAATTCAGGTAAAGGAAAGCCAAGCAGTGGCACACATGTTAATGTTGGGGGCAAAGGAGTAGGAGTGAACACAGGAAAGCCTGAAAAGAGAACCAATGTCGGCGTTGGCAAAGGAGGAGTATCTGTCAACACAGGCCACAAGGGCAAACCTGTTTATGTAGGAGTGACACCAGGATCAAATCCTTTCGTGTACAATTATGCAGCAACCGAGAATCAACTCAACGACAATCCAAACATAGCTTTTTTCTTCTTGGAAAAAGACCTGCATACTGGCACTAAAATGAACTTGCATTTTACTAAAAGTTCAAATACTGGAACTTTGTTGCCTCGCCAAATTGCGAAATCGATCCCTTTCTCGTCTAGCAAACTGGCAGATATTTTGTACAAATTTTCGGTAACACCAGGATCAGTAGAAGCTGAAATGATGGAGGAAACAATTAAAGAGTGTGAAAAGGAAACCAGCAAAGGAGAGGAAAAATATTGTGCAACTTCATTAGAGTCGATGATTGATTTTAGCACATCAAAGCTTGGTAAAAATGTTGAAGCAATCTCTACAGAGGTTGAAAAAGAAAGTCCAATGCAGAACTATGCAATAGCACAAGTAGTACAAAAAAAGGCTGGAGACAAATCTGTTGTATGTCACAGACAGAACTATGCATATGCTGTTTTTTACTGCCATGTAACTCAAGGTACAAAGACTTACATGGTGCCCTTGGAAGGTGCTAATGGGATTAAAGCTAAAGCTGTAGTAGTCTGCCATACTGATACATCGACATGGAATCCGAAGCACTTGGCCTTCCAAGTTCTCAATGTGAAGCCAGGATCTGTTCCTATCTGCCATTTTCTTCCAGAGGATCACATAGTTTGGGTTCCAAACCACAAATCTGCATAAATGAATCGAATATATATATATCTATATATTTATATACTTGGCATAGTTTCAACTCTATAGTTTGAAAAATATTGTCGTCTATGCTAATAAATCATTCTAGGTTTGTGAATGAATGATGATGCACGTATTATATATTCAGTAATAGTTGTAGAATTATACTGGTGTTTCATGTTGTCAGTCATATTTTCCTTTAACTTGAATGTATGCAAATTTATTTATTAATACAAACTTATTCAAGCTTGCTTCTTCTTCTTTTTCTTTTTTGTGAGAAAACAGATAATTATATTATACTGGTGTTTCATGTTTCAATTAATGTATTTTTAAAGCATAACTTTAGTTTATTATTAATTTATCATAATTGTAAAATTGACCATTATTTTCTATATAAAAAAAATGAACTGTTATCTAATCATAATAATAATCAATATATAAATAAAAAAATACCATAATAATATAAAAGTTTAAACTTAAGTTTTGAAACGTAAAAGTTTAAACTTTAAAATTATAAATAGTACCATACAAGATGATAAAATAAGAGGAGTTGCCTGATCTCTTTAAGATAGCTATAAAAAATTAAAGAATTTTTTGAAGATGTAGTTCGGAAGTTATTGCTAGAAACTAAATTATTTTGGTATTACATAAAATAACTTATAAAATTTATAATAATAAAAACAGTACTTTAATAATATTGGACATAATTTAAATGAGATAGAATTTAACATTAAAATATTTAAATAGTTGTAGTTTAATTATTTTTTATTAAATAATATGTTCAATTTAAAATTTTAATTTCAAAAATAATAATAATACTATATAATTAAAATGTATTTTAAAAGTTATGTTAAAGATTAATTTTTTTATTAAATAATTTATTTAACATAAATTTTGAATTTCAAAAAAAATAATAATATACAATTAAATTAAAATTTTGAACCTCCATTTAATATTTAAAAGTAATAAAAACTTTGTATATAATTTAGTTTTCAATGAAAAATAATTATATATATATTTAAATTATAAGAGATGTTTTATTAGGAAGAAAAACATAAGAGTTATATATAAGACATGTTACAATATTTTAACATTAGATATTGATAATTTTAATGAGTTATATAGTAATTAAAATAGTGAATATAAGTTAAATTCTTAAAGATATTATGTATAAATCAAAATGAAAAATTTGTAGATTTTAAAATAATAGGATTAAATTTGTAATTTTTTTCCTAAAGTGTAAACTCGTATTTTATTGAAGAAATAAATATGTGTCAATTATGTAGAATGGAATAATGAGAAAAGAATAAAGTTGTAAAATAAGGTAATATGAGTAATAATTTTGAATATGCATTCTATTTTTAATATTTTGTTCTTTTAAAATAAGAGATTATATTTAATATAAGTTTTTTTTATTTATTTTTATTTATTTTTATTTATTTTTATTTTTAATATAAGTTAACAAGGATATAAGTTAACAAGGATATTAACAAGGATAAAAGTGGAAGACAGCAGCAGTGTATTTGAGTTATAAAAAAAAAAAAGAGAGGAAAACTGCCCTTTTTCTTTTTGGTCGAGTTCTTTTATTGTAAGCGTTGATTATACGAGCCTGTCTTGTTTAATCAGCCTTCCTTCATGCCCGCCTTTAAATAGAAATAGTCATCTCTTCAAAATTTTAATTCTAACGACGAAAGAGAGTGGGGAGAGAAAAAAGGCATAGGGGTTTGTGAATTGGGGACTAAGAGCGCGATAGTAGCGATAGGGTTTTGAGCAAGAAAGAGCAAGAAACGACGAAGCAAACTATACCGAGCACCGAGTTTCCCGCCAAGAGTTATCTCCTTAGTGGCTCCATTTCGGTTTCAGTGGTCAGCATTTCTTTATCCAGTGTTTTAGGATTTTTCAAGTTGTTTTTCTGAGAAATAATTGCTATATGTTTCAGCTTAAGAATAATCGGAGGCGATACAACATTTGTCGTTCTCCTTTCATGGTCTCCATCATGTTTTCAGCATTAATAGTTTTTTTTTTTATGCCCAGTTTTTTAACTGTTTTATTCTGTTGGAGACTGAGACCGATCGTTTTCAGATTCTGCTGCTTATTTATGGTAAATCTGTGTTTTCCTTATTCTATTTGGTAAATATAATTTTGGGCTTGTTATATTATTTTGGTAATCTTAAATTTGCAATGTAATATATTGATTTTGTTAATTTTGCATTTCTTTTTTAAATTTATTTATATTTTCTTGAAAGCTTGCTCAATGCAATAAATATTGTTCTTCAGTTGATCTTTGTGGTTGTGAATTTAATGTATTATAAAAATGATGCTGTGTGGATTTTTTTACGAGACAAACGCAAACTTCTTTCCTCTTTTTCAGGTTGTTTTATTATCTGTTTGGAGAGGCTTGGAACAAGAATATGCTAGAAACTGATATGATTGAAGTTTTTGAGTTTATTTGGGGAAAGAAGCGAGGATTTGGGGGCAAAAACAAAGATATTCAGTTTTATGAATCTTTTACCTATGATGGTGTGGAGTATGTTCTTTTTGACTGTGTTTATCTGTATAAAGAAGGTGAACCAGAGCCTTACATTGGAAAACTTACAAAATTATGGGAGATGGCTAATAAGAAAAAGACGAAGAAAGTGAAGGTTTTATGGTTTTTTCGCCCCTGTGAGATACTTCATTATATTGGTGGTGCAGAGGTACAAGAGAAAGAATTATTTTTGGCATCTGGTGAAGGTGCAGGACTTGCAAATATCAATCCTTTGGTAATTGAATATCTTGAATTGGTTTTTCCACTTCGTTCCCAAACTTAACATATATAAGTACTAGTGTAGCAGACACAATCAGTATGCCTTTCTCAATTGAACTCACATTAGATTCATGACTACTTTCATTGAAGCCTAACAAACAAGTTCCTCATTTGTAAGGTCAACATTTTTGTGCATGCTTGCACGTTCATTTTCATAAATTGTACATATGATAATGATATAACACGGAAAAAATTATTTTATACCTATTTAAATAGTTTATGACTTTCAGCTATTAGATCATCATTCTAGTGGCTAACTTATATACATTGAATCAGGAATCTATTGCTGGAAAATGTAACGTTCTCTGTGTTGCAAAGGACAGTCGAAACCCTCAACCTTCAGATGAAGAGCTTCAAGTTGCAGACTACATCTTTTATCGGACTTTTGATGTTGGACTTCGTAAAGTCATGGATAAGATAGATGATAATATTGCTGGAATTGACGGTATTGCACTTGTTGACATTGAAGCTTATACTCTCTGGTCTTTTTATTTTTATTTTTATACATATACATTTGTTAGTTTCAAATTTGTGAGTCATTTGTTGTTTCTCTGAACGTTGCAGTTAAATTTATATTTAACAGAGCGGTTGAAAAACCACTTTATACAATTGATGCTTCAAACAAAGAAGCCAACAAGAAAGACATGGCAAGTTATTCTACAGCTGTTTTGTCAGAGCAAAACTTATCTGAAGGCCACACAGGTGTAAAGAGAAATGAGAAGGGTATTTGTGTTTCACCCAATGAAGTTGCAGATACAAATGTTCCATTAGCTATGGAAAAAACTTCATGTGAACAGAACCCGGCTCTTGGTGTAGGAATAGAATCAAGGGAAAAGGCAAAAAAAAATCAAAGACAAGAATACATGTCAGGTTATGAGTCCTTAGCAAGGTTTGAATTAGAATCTGACATCAGAGAGGGTAAAGGTGATAAAGTTATGGTCAGAAAAGCTGAGAGCAAAAGAAAAGTTAAATGTGCTAAGGATCTTCTTGACTCTGATAGACCTTCTAAAAGGGCAAAAATTAATGATTCTGTTAAAGTACCTGAGGGGAAGAAAAAAAATACCTTTGAGAAACTCAGACTTAATTCTGATGGAAATGACACAAAGACTTCAGCTCCATCTGCTTCTACTGTTGATCATACATTTAAACCTTTATCTTCTAAGCATGCTCTTGGGGCGGACAAAGGATCTATTAAGAAGTTGAAACCTGGAGAAAAAACAAGAATACCTTCAAATGGAAATTCACCTAAAGCATCTCCCAGGCAGTCAGAAAATGCAGATTGCAAAAATGATGGCCAAGAGTTGGTAGTTACTCGACGGCCAGATGTAGTGAGTTAAATTATAGTATTATTGTATTTTTTAATTTACTTCTTATTTATATGGTAGTTGCAATAATATAATTGAACTGGCTCTGGTGATCAGTCAAGAGTTTTTAAGAGCTTAGGGGGCGGGTCAGGTGGGACTAAGGGTATTACTTTTTTTTTTTTTTAACGTTATGTTCTATAAATAACTAGGTGGGTTTTTCAGTTGGGTTTGGTGCAAGGCAAGTCCCGTTGCTTTTATTCTACTATAGTCCCGTTGTTCTTCCACAATGCAGAAACAATGCAAGCAAAAGTCCCCTTAGTTCTTGAAAGGGTGCACAATTTGCACCGAAAATTGAAAAATTTGTTATTTCTTATTTGCGCTTCAATTTATCGCACAATTTGATGACATGTGGTGATTGACCAAAATTTTTCAAGACCTAGGGGGAATTTATGCTGATCAATGAAGAACAAAGGGACTAAAGTGCACTTTTTAAAAACAAGGGACCTGTGGAGAATTTTTATCCTTTTCAATTTGCAAAGCTTTGAATGCTATGATACCTGTCTGCTAAATCTTAATGCAAAATTGTTTCATGTTTATTTCCTTTCTTATTTAAAGCTGCTAGTCAAATATAAGAACAGGCTCTAACAATTATCTATTTTCTAAATTTGACAGGATAAGAAGAGATGGTTTAAGGGGCTGGTATGTTATCACCTTTTCATTCTCCTCATAGAGTTTATGTTTTCTGGTATATCTTTGAAAACATTGATGCTTATATTGACAAATCTGAAATTTTCTTAACCTGTTTCCCTGTGACTAATGAGGGAATCGTGGAATTGATTATCTTAATAGTGATCCTTTGTGCCACTGAGTGCCTAAAGAAATATGCGACTTGTGTGGGGTCAATGTGTATAAAAGAGTTGTGTCATTTATGGGTAATTTATGTTTTGTCTTCATGTCAATACCAGCCTTGGGAAGATACAATGAAAATGGCACATGAGCAAGGGAGACTTGTTCTGCTTGATAATTTGGATCCAAACTATACTTCAGCAGATGTTGAGGTGATACAGTTCACACTTATCTTGCAGTATAATATAGCATCTTAATTTTGTATTTGCTTTTGTTTTTTAAGTTTTATCTTAGAGGGTCTGCTGGGTTCCATTTTTAATGACAGTTGATTCTTTTATGGGTTTTCCTATTAAATATTTTCAGATCCTTGTAATATAATGTTTCATGTTTTAGGATATTGTATGGCATGCCTTCAAGGAAACTTGCAAAGCAAAGATGATTCAACGAACGGCATTTTCTAGCCCTCATTCTGGTACATATATATTAATTCTAAAATTACTCTTGTGGTATTCTAGAAAGATTTGTATTTTATTACATCTTTCTATAGACATAGAAAGATATATCTTTATATGAAAAAATGCTCAAGATTCTCCAGAGCTAACAAGAATGTTGCACTTTTTCGTTATAAATACATTTAAGAAATGGAAATATTCTTACGTTGTTTTGTGCATTGTGTTTCCTGACTTGAGACATTATGTCTATGATATTTTAGGTAAAGCTATAGTTATTTTCAAAAAGACGGAAACAGCGGAGACGGTTGTTAGAAAGTTAGCTGAAGGTTGTTTGTTGCTCTCAAATGAGAGGTATGCATATGGATGCTTTGACAATATCAATTGATTGGGGTTTATGCTTGTCATTTTTTCTGTTTTGTGAGGATTGTTTTTAAGAAACATGGGTTTCAATTTTAAAGAAAATATCAACTGATTAAGACTAAGGATGCTTCTAGAATTAAAGTGGATTCTATCAAGAGTAACTTCAAAAGAATTGTCAACTTTGTTCAATTATCTGATGGTTTAAAATCTGCAATCTAAGGGAATAGTAGTGTTTGAAAAGCTGATTTCCTAGAGTTGAGTTGAGTTGAGTTTTGTTTTATTTTGTTTTTTAAAGATAAATTTGAATTTATTTTTACTTCTATGATATTCATACGTAGTTGATACCTATAAATACCTTGTTTGTTTTAGTTATTAGAAACTGTTACATTTAGGGTTGGCAGTTGAGCCATATTCGTGTCATTAATTTTTTGTTTGTTTGTTTAATGTATAAAAAAATTGGTAACTTCTCTTTTTGTCAATTTTTTTTATTAATTGCAACAACCAGTAATTAGTGACTAATTCTTTTATATCGCTTTTTTATCGTGCCATAACTGTAGGGTTGACAATTTGGGTCAACATGGTTTGATAAGTAATGACTTGAACACGGCACATTTTTTTTTTTTTTTGCAACTTGAACATGAACATTAATTTTATCCGACTCGTTTATTGAATAAATTATAGGATTAACCTTGCCCAAACCAACTCGATGAATATTTTGTTATTTATTTATTTTACAAACTACTCAAATTCCAAAGCAAGTACAAATATTGTGACTAAAGAATAAAAATAAATATTTCAAGCATAAACCATAAAATAAAATAAATAATAATTTTATATATTTTTTAATTTATTGTTTCAAATGGGTTGATTCGTCAATGATTCGACAGATAAGAACATTCCTGAACACGACACAATTTTTAATAGGGTCCAAACTATTTAACCCTTTAATGACCCAAAAACTTTTTGGGTTGGGTTTTTTGAGTTAGGCCCCAAATTGCCACCCTACATAATTGTGTTAGTGGGTCATAAATTGTCACCCCTAATTACATCAATGTAAATGCAAATCAATTTAGTGTTGATATGGCTTAAGATGTTACTCTTCTAATATGCTGCTAAACTTAGACAATAAAGCTGTAAGTTGGTGGGTAAAATATATTCATAAAGTGTGCGAGACGTGTGGATAAAGTTGTAGTTTTTGATATATTAAACAATATTTTTTACCATCGAACTATTAGTTTTGTTTTGTTCTTACCACTAAACTTTTTCATTTTAAATTCATCATCAAACTATGAAAAAGTTGCAAATGTACCATTCTCATTTTGCCATCAATGTATAAAAAACATTAAATTGTTGCAAAAAAATTGAAATTCATTTTTTCAAAATTCATTTTGTCAATGTATAAAGAACCCTGCTCATTCTTATTAGCACCCTACAAAATAAGATCAAGCTTCATTGTGAACCTGGACATTGGGCACGGTCTAAAATTGATTGCACTTATGGCACCATTTGACAAAAAAGATCGGCTAGAGGGACACAAAGAGTGAGAAGTAAGCCACATGTCAATACATGCCAAATGGAAGGCACGACCATACTGTGGCAAACTAGGATATGATCTTTGTCAGCAAAGTCTCCCAACCAAATGCGGCACTCTTCTGCTTGTGCTATGACTTTGGGAGAGATTCGAGAACCTTCTTTTTGAGGCTTTTGTTGTTTGAAGATGTATAGAAATATGAATTAGCGCTTGTTGGAGGCACAACGGAGCCAAGCACAACGAACTATTGCGATTAGATTGACTACACATATTAGCACACAAAATAAAGCGGCTAGAATTTACCACAAAGTTTGACTCAAGAGCCATAGTTATGGGGGTGACGGTAGAGATGGGTGGGGGTGTTTTGTAGTTCAGAATTTATGAAAAAAGGGAAGATCATATGCAATTTTTTTGATAAAAAATTAACGTTTTTAAACGTTGGTGACGACAAAGTGACATATTTGCAACTTTTAATAGTTCGGTGGTATGTTTGTAACAAAGAATAGTTTGCCCTAATTGATCTTTAAGTGTCATTTGTAGTGCAACAATAGTACACCATGCCAACACTAATGTTGATATCCCCACTATTGCTGTTTGTAATCCTTTAATATGGCTTGGTTTATTTAGAAAATCAGAAGTGCTCAATCGATGTGCAAGCTTCAATTATCCAATCTTTTAATAGATGTATACTTCATAAGAAGCTTTTGGATTTTATGGACCTTATTCTTATCGTTTAAACCTATTGAGATAGGATAACATTATGTCTATTAGCTTATTAATGTTGTTATTAGTTGTTTTTTTGTTGTACAACCAAGGAGGAATTTGAAATAAGACTATTTAAAAGCAAGGAGGATAGGAAGCAAAATGATGGAAGTATTTGTGTTAGGCTACTTTTTTCTTTAAGTGGGATCTAATTTTTTCTACTCTTCTAGTTGGGGAATTTTTTTTAGGTTCTTTTGAAGTATTGAAAAGTTTACATTCTAAGAGAGACCTAGACTCACAGCCATGGTCCACTTGTAATTTTGTGTTCTGCTAATTTTTTTTACTAATACATGGGCTTTGCGTTTATCTTTGTCTAAGAGAGTAGATTCTCTCGGAGAATAAAAAAATTCTCATGGTTGAGGAGAGAGGAGAAATTAAAGGTTGAAGAAGCAATTCTACTCTTTTCTCGAGGATAAAAAATTCTAAGATTACGTTTTTCTTATTGCTTTTGAAGACACCTTACATGGTGTAAGGTTAATTACATCATCGAATTGTCAATTTTGCATGTGCTTCTCTATTTTCCCTTTTAGTGGTAAACATTTTCTTCACTTTGTTGCACACTTTGTGTTGTGATGTCTCTCCTAGATGGTGTTTTACCATCTTGTGCCTTATGAAAACTATTTTACCACAATAGGGATAATTTCTAAATGATATGCTTTTTCTTGAACAAGTTGCAGGCCTCTTGTAGGCGGAATAGGAGTGCCTTGCTTGCCAGAAAAGAAGCCATCATTCTTTGGCCACCTTGTTATTGACAAACTACGATACCAAATGCAACGAGGGATGGTATATCTCGTAACTTTCCTTTATAATGCATTCAAAGACTTGTGCATGTGCATTCTTAGCATTGTAGTGACAAGAAGCTTGAGAAATAATGCAATGGTATAAATATTTTTTCGAAGTACAATGTCCTTGCTTAAACTAGTAACTAATGATGGGGAACTATGAGTTGTAGGGTGGGCCAATAAGAAGGCCTTATATTGATGGTGACCTCCTTAATGGGAACTCTTTTGTTTTATTACGAAGTTTTTGATTTGTGTAAGAATTCAGGTTGGTATTGTAGGGTTATAGTAACCAAGAAAGGGATAAGGGAGTTAATTCTCATTCCTTTTACTTTATATAAACATGGTGGAAAAAGGAATAAGGATCCCACCAATTTTAGAGCAATTCCATTAATTGTTTTCTTACAGTCTTGATATTGATTATCTTTCTCAAATTCATAAGATGCAGTTACAAAATTATCCCTTATTTAAAATTTTTTATTTTTCATAATTATGTTTAAAAAGAAATTTAAGTTATAGTTTTTTACTGAACACAGAGAAGGGCAGAGTTTTACCCTTCCTTTCCATTTTGATTCATATTTATTCTCATTTTGATTGATTTTTGTTATAGATTAGTAAACATAATGTTAGTTATGAGGTAGATTCATGTATCCCTTGAAGTTTGGTCATGGTCACATCATGAAACTTAAAATTAAACAAATAAATCAGGAGCCTTGAAATATTTGGTAACATTGGTTTCTAATTTCCCTGTTTGGGTTCATGTGAAGAATTGCCAAGGGTTTGAAAGTTATAATTGGTGTTTCAGGCACTTCAAGTTGGACTTTGATAACCTTCTTATGGGATCGTGATATAACCCTCGATTCTAAATATGGTACTATGCATATCGCTAGTGCTTTAGGATCACATCCCCATCACCCTCGGTGTGAAGAGGTTTAAAAGTAAATGTTTCAAACTTGGTTGGGGTGGAAGCAATAGAAGTAATAAAAGAAAAGTCAAATAAAAAGAATATATGGTTTGACAATCTTGCCTATTTCTTGAGGAGAGGGAGGAAAACGCTTTGTACTTTTTGCAACTATTGTTATATAAAAATATATTACGATGCTTGTTATGATCTTTTTGTATGCACTCAATCTTATAATCCTTCTTAGTCTTCTAATTTAGTTATTTGAAACTTTTGAGAAAATATACAAATAGTTTTTCATTGACAAAGAAATAAAAATCATGTCTAAATATAAATATAATAGAAAGTATTTATATATATAAATATATAATTTTGAGATTTATCGTAGAGAATGACAAACTCGGGACTTTCCATTATGAGATGTGCTTTTAGAAAGTGGCCTTCCGTTATGCCAATGGTGGGAAAGGCCGGAAGCCTTCAAGCTGAACCGACTCTTTATGTTGTTCATTTGTCTCTCCTACTTTAAGAATCAAAGCTAAATTCAACACTTCCAAAGAGTTTCTTAAGTTCTTTTATTCACGAGAGGACTCTTTTGAAACATTTGATTTTGAATTGTCACACTCAACCACACTTCACTTATACAACTCTTCTCCTTCAATAATTGTAAAGATTGAGTTTGGTACTTTAGTAGTTTCTCTATTCAATATAAGGTACGCATGTTGACCTTTATTATCAAACTAGTATTTTAGTGTAGGGGTATTAATTTGTGCGAATTGGGCTAGTTCGAGTTGGCCCAAACTAGCCTAGCCCGGCCCAAATTATTTCAACCCTAGCTCAATTCAAATTTAATTCAAGCTAGCAAAAGTGAGTCCGAACTCAAACCAAACATAAACGAGCTGGTTCAAACTGGTCCGAATTGTTAATTATATATATATTTTAGTTAATATGACTTTTTTTTGTTAAAAAATATGTTTAATAATTAAAACTCAAACAATATTACATAAAACAATAAAAAAAATATAAATATAAGAAAAAATTAATTATTAATGCAAAAAATTAATTACTAAATTAATTAAACAATGAGTAAATGCAATAAACCCCACACATGCAGAAGTTAGAAATCATCATGCTCTCATAAAAACTCACATTTAGAATAAAGAGTTCTCAAGTTCAAACAAATTTTTTTCTAGCTATTAAACAAAATAAATAGAAATGAGTAAATTAAATAAATATACTTAATAAAAAATGAACATTTAAAGTAAATTAAAATGTTACATGAGAACATAACTTTTTTTTTATATACACAAGAATAAAACTTTGATTATTACATAATATATAATTCTCAAGACAATGAAAAAGTGGAAAAGATAATACTATAACACAAGTTAATAAAAAAATTGAAATTTTTATTTCAAAAACTAATACTTAATCGATTTAAAAATATAAAATTCATAACACAAGTTAATAAAAAAATTGAAATTTTTACTTAAAAAATTAATACCTAATCGATTTAAAAATAGAAAATTCATAATACTAATTTAAATTAAATATAAATATTATTTTTTTGTTTAAAAAGTTAAGTAGATTTAAACATTAAATGCATTAACATCAAATAATGTAACATAATATTGTGATAAAATGAATAATTATAACTATTTATTCATTATCAGCTTATTTAAAAAAAAAAGGGAATAAAAATAACTAATATATCATAAAAGAGAAGTACTGAAAGAAATGAAAGATTATTTTAATTTTAATATAGTTTTTTTTATTTTTTTATTTAAAATTTTATTTTATTTCGAGCTAATGGGCTGGCCTTAACCCAGCTCAAATTTTTTGGGTTATTCGAGCTGGGCCAAAACAAACCCAAATTTAATTCAATTCGTATTTTTCGATTCGGGTTTGATTTGGTCAATCGAGCTATAACACAAATTGCTACTCCTACTTTAGTTGTCTTCGTATTTAACAAAATGTACAATAATGGTCCTATTTTGGAAAAAAACTTAATTTATATGGGTAATTTTGTATTTATAAGTATATATATTATTTTATGCATTTTCATTTATTTTTGTTCATTTCAATAAGGAAACATCTCATACCATTTTAGCAATTATCGTCAACTTCCATCATCCTCTCCATCTTACCCCTGATATTTCTTTCTTTTGTCTGCCAATCAACTTTTATTATTTATTGCAAAATAATTCAAAGTTGTATTTTTTTACGAATCTGTAGTTAAAAACGCCACCAACTCATTTGAATTACTTATCTTTGCACTTAACCGCCACTAACTACTAGCTCATTCCCTCTGATCTCACGGACTGCTTCATTCTTTTTCAACTACCTTATATTTGATCAAACCTAAATTGAAAGCAAATTTGATTGAACACAAGGAGGTCGAAAAAGGATAAGAGGTGAAGAATAGAGAGGGTGAGATGACGATAGACACAATCATTAGCAGAGATAATGCTTAAAAATGAGTCGGTGGTTGCCTAACTTTAGTTTCGATAAAGATTACATTTTTCAATTGTTTTGCGGCAAATAGTGAATTGGTTGGTGGGCAAAAGAATGTGGTGGTGTCAAGGTAATACACATGATTGCTAGGGTGGAATAGGATTATTTTTATAATGATTTGGGACAAAAAAATATGAGAAGACAAAATATAAATATTTTTACAAGATAAAATTGCTCTTCTATTAAAAAAATGAGACATTTGTTGTACCTTTTTGTTAAATAGGGGACTATTAGTGTACTAGTTTGATAATATGGGTCCACATGTATACCTATTGATAAATAGGGGACTACTAAAGTACCAAATTGATAAAGACATAGCAAGCACTGCTACAAAAATGAATCTCTCCTCCCATTGTGCATAAATTTACTACTACTAAAAGCTCTCTTAAAAACTCTAGTATGAGGAGGAATATATCTTTCCCTAGTAGTATTTCTAGCCATCAACTTGTAAACTTTAATATTGAGAAAAAAATTCGAAGGACGAGTTATAAATTTAACTCTATTTCTCTAACTCTTAACGTTAAAAAAATGAGCGATTTTTCTATGATCAACTTACAACAATGCCCCAAACAATTCTTCAATTTAATAAACACTCGCAGCTCCCACAAATAAAAAGGCAAGCCTTTTACAGCCAACCAATCGATAAGCACAACAATTTTTTCCCATTTAAAGCCCTCATTTTCTCTTCCAACTCTTTTTGAAAGCATTGAGTTCCTACATTAACTCACAAAACAATAAGCTTTATCTACCTTGAAAAGCATGAAAATAAGTCTACACTTGAACGTATCTTGTTGGCTTTTTCGAATGTAAGGCCAACTCTACTAGATATTATTCCTATTAACGTAAATTGAAAAAAAAAAAAAAATTATTAAAGAATTTTCTGTTGTATTTCATTGAAAAAATATGTACATATTGTTTGTATATATATAATAATCTTAGTAATAAAAAATGAAACTAACTAGGCCATCGAATCCTATGATTTATGGAATATTATAAAATAATAGGAAACTATTCAAAATCAAATCAACCTAATTTTAGGGATACAAATTGTCACAAAATCTTCTAGAAAGTTAGTTGTACACCAATCATGTTTTTCCATACTCCCCTTCCAGCTGGTGAATAGATGTTTTTCATTCCCAGCTTGGATACAATACTCTAAAACACTAAGCTACTTAACCCTTTGGTAAGTACATCCTTAAGTTGGCCATGTGTAGACATGTAAGGGGTATAAATCAACTTGCTCTCCAATTTCTCCTTAATGAAATGTTTGTCAATTTTGATGTGTTTCATTCAATCATGTTGTACTAGGTTGTGAGCTATGCTAATTGCAGACTTATTATCACAATAGTCTCATTGGTCCATTCCACTCAATCGTCAACTCTTCTAAGATGATTTTCAACCAAAGTAGTTCACACACACCTTGAGCCATTGCTCGAAATTATGCCTCTGCACTAGATCGTGCTATCACATGTTTTTTGTTCCATGTCACGAGGTTACCGTCAAAAAAGGTGCAATATCCTATGGTTGACCCTATCAACCATTGACCCAACATTATCAAAATCCGTACATGCTTCAAGCACCAAACCTTTGTTTCTTTTGAACAAAATACCTTTTCCTGGTGTCCTTAGAGATACTGTAATACTCGGTGAGCTGCTTGCAAATGAACTTCCTTTGAACTATGCATGAACTAGCTAATCACACTAACTGCATATGTCAAGTTTGAGACATATAAATGAGTTTTCCTACCATGCGTTGGTACATTTCCTAATCTATTGTAGCATCTTCCTCTGCCATTCCAAGTCTAAGATTTGGGTTTATTGGAGTACTTGTTGGTTTGCATGCTGTCTTGCTTGTTTCTCTTAAGGAGATCCATAACATACTTTTGTTGAGGAGATAATAATGCCCTACTTAGACTGAGCCACCTCAATCCCAAGAAAATATTTCAGCCTTTTCTAATACTTTGATCTCAAATTCCTTAGCCAAACACTAACTTAGAAGCTGTCTCTCCTTATCATTATTCTTCGTCATTATTATGTCATCAACATACACTAAGAGTATCGTGGCTCCCCCTAAAGACTAGTGTTTAATGAACAGTGTGTGATCCCCTGGGCTTTGTTTATACCCCATGGCATTCATAACTCTCGCAAATCTGCCAAACCATGCCCGGGGTGATTGCTTAAGTCTATATAAGGCTTTCTTTAATTTGCACACAGTATGAGCATCCAAATTATTCCCATAACTTGGTGAGACCTCCATATAAATTTCTTGTAGTTCTTTGTGCAAAAATGTATTCTTGACATCAAATTGCTGCAACTCCCAACCATAATTAGCTACTAATGACAACAGGATTCTAATAGTATTCATTTTTACAACAGGAGCAAAAGTCTTTAGGTAGTCATTCTTATAGGTTTGAGTATGGCCCTTGGCTATCAGCCTTGCCTTATACCTCTCTATTGACCATCTGATCTATATTTTATTGTATAGACCTATTTAAACCCTACATGTTTCTTTTCTACTGGCAATTTCACCAACTCTCACGTTTTGTTCTTCTCAAATGCCTCAATTTCTACATTCATGGCTTGTTTCCATTTCTCGTTGGACAAAGCCTTAGATAAGGTGGTAGGGATGGCAATGGCGTTTAGGTTAACCAGAAAAGCTCTATGTGATGTTAAAAAATGTTTAAAGGACAGGAAGTGTACAAGAGGATATAAAGGTCATTTTGTGCATTCTCTAATTCCTTTGTTAATAGCAACGGGAATGTCTTGGTCATCAATGCCTACATGAGATTCAATTTTAACTTGTAACGAAGAATTATAAATTGTTACCTCAATTTTATGATCTGGGTTGGATTGTTGGACTTGTACTGATTCAGGGACAATTGCCATCTTCTTCCTCAAATACACCTTACCAAATCTCACATTGTCATTGGCAGAGGTGGGATTTATTGAAATTTTAGTCGCAGGTTCGAACATAAGATTTGACATGGACTCAAACATTGGAAGTGGTTCAGACATTGGAAGTGATGACAGATCAAACAAGAAATCCCTATCCTTATCTTCAAGTATGGAATTCTTCCCTTGAAAATAAGGTGTGGTGAAGTAAGGTGGGTTTTCATTGAAAGTAACGTTTAGCGAGACGTAGAACTTCTTTGATGGAGGGTGATAATACTTGTATCCTTTTTGAGTTGAGAAATAACCCACAAATTCACATTTTAACGCCCTTGGTCTAGCTTCCCCCTATTTTGACTATGAACATAGACAATTGACGCACCCAAATATCTTAGAGACAAGATTATTTGTAGTTTGTTTGTTTGGGCAGAATGTTGAGAGTGTTTTCATTGGACTCTTGAATCCCAAGACTCTGGAAAGCAAACGATTAATGAGATGAGTGGTTATAAGAACTGCTTGTCCCCAAAAAGGTTTAGGCACATTTTTCTGGAATAAGAAGGCTCGGGTTGACTGAAGAAGATGACCATGTTTCCTTTCTGCGATTTCGTTTTGTGTGGTGTATTGACACATGATGACTCGTGTACTATCCCTTCCTTTTGAAAATGAGTTAGGATATTGAAATAATTTATAGCATTATTTAACCTAAACCTTTTGATATTGACCCTAAATTGGTTCTTAATCATGGAACAAAAATTTGGGAGAACTGTGATGACATCATATTTATGTTTAAGTAAGAAAATTCAATGACACGAGTACAATCATCAATGAATGACACAAACCATTTATTAGAAATAGTAGGATTCAAATATCACTGTGAATGAGATAAAAAGGAAGAGAGCTTCTTTTATTACTTGTTGAAAAAGGTACACGTTTGTGTTTAGTAAGTTCGCACACTTCACAATGAAAGCTCTCAACATCTAAACCTTGAAATAAAGATGGAAATAAAATTTTAATGACTCTAAATGATGGATGTCCAAGTCGGTGGTGGTGAAGCCAAATTTTGTCTTTATTGGATGAATAAAGTTATGAAACAAAAGAAAAATGTAATTTGCCCTTGGTAATGTTTGACTGGCTTGGTGCTTCAAGGTAGTAGAGCCCATCACGTTCAATAGCATGTCCAATCATTTTCCTTGAATCCTTGTCCTAAAATATAAATCTTGAGTAAGCTTTTGGATAGAGACAAGATTTGTGGATAATCTAGGGACATGAAGGACATTGTCAATGATGGGCTTATTTTAACATCTCCTAAACTTGCTACAGTAGTTAAAGAAGCATTAGCTGTTGCTATTTTGCTATTGCTTGGACATGGGGTGTATGTAGAAAGACATTCGATGACTGGGTTATATGGTAAGTAGCTCTTGAATCCATGATCTAGGAGTTAGTAAAGGTTGTTTTTGAGACATTTAATTCAATAGAGGATGGAAACTTACTTGAGTACGCTAATGAACAAGTACGTGAAGGTTTGTCAAGGTTTCCAAGTAGAGATCTTAACCTCTCGTTCTCTTCTTGGTTGGGACCACTCAACACCTCTTTGGTGGTGCTTCATTCTGCTGTGTCGTTGCAATAGTGCTTGACCATTGTTCCTTAGTTTCTCTCCTTTATGTCCCCATTCTCGGTTCGGAGGTTTGCCATGAAGCTTCCAACATTGCTTCCGACTATGGCATGCCTTCTTACAGTAGGTGCACCACAAACTGTCCTTTGGTTGTCCAGGTTTTTCACTTTCAAAAAATGGTGCTTTTTTCATGTTTGTGGTTGAATTATTGCCACCACTAGCTACCATAGCCGAGTTGTCTGTGCTTTGTGGTTCGAGTATAAGTCCTCTTCTACTATCCTTCCCTTGAACCAGTGCTACCACTTCATTAAAGTATGGAACCTCCTGCTTGCCAAGAATTTGGATTTTCACTTGATCAAATTATGGTTTAAGTCCAACAAGAAAATTATAGACTCTATCGTGCTCAATGAATTTTTTTAGAACATTAACATTAATGATTAAGTTATTGTCATAACCTTTTGAATTGATTGGCATGCTCAGTAATTGTTTTATTGCCTTGTTTAGTAACCATTGTTTTCACCTTCACCTCATATACTTGAGCAACATCTCTTGCCTTGGAATATGTCATTTGTATTGCATCCCAAATATCTTTAGCAGTAGCCAAGAACATGCATGTGTCACTAATCTCAGGAACCATTGAATTCCATAGTCACGCTATAATCATCAAATCTTCATCCCAATGCTTCAAACTTATGGTCTTCCGGTTTTGGCCCCATACCCATAAGATGACTTAGCTTGCTCTTTCCTTTAAGAACAGTACGAACGAGTTGGGACCATTTGAGATAGTTTTTACCATTCAATTTATAAGCAGCTTGAATATTTTGCAACTCTTTAGGTTGTGGAGATCGAACGACCTCTTTTGATTGTGCTATAGTGGTTGTTTCTGCAACTTTTGATGTCTTTTACTTGTCATAACTTGTTAAAAAACTAATCAGAATCAAGGAGAAAGCAGAAATGAAGGCCAAACAGCAAATAAAGACTACCAATGATGAAAAATAGAGGAAAAAACCAACCTTGCGTGAAATACTCTGTTTTGTCTTTAGAAAACAGAGCAAAAACAATGAAGGCTGGAAGAAGAGAACCCAGAATTAAGCCTAAAACTCTGATACCGTGGTGTAAATTGATAAACAATTTTTATAAAAAAATTTCTGCTGTATCTCATTGAAAAAATATGTACATATTGGCTGTATATATTTGATAATCTTAGCAATAGAAAATGAAACTAACTAGGCTATCAAATCCCATGAAATATTCTAACATAATAGGAAACTAATCAAAATCAAATCAGCCTAATTCTAGGAATAAAAACTGTTACAAAATCTGCTAGAAAGCTAGGTGTACACTAATCATGTTTTCCCACACCTACATTAAAGCCAAACTCAGATCTGTTTTGGGCCTTCAAATAAACAATTGTCAATCTTGTCCATTATGCTAGTTAGCTAGTATCAAATTGTTTACCCAAATGACTCCTACTTGGTAGGAATCCTTCCACCATAACCGGAAAAGCTCTCAACCCTTTTTTCTCCTTGCCTGCAGGGATAATTATTACGTCTTTTCTTCCGTTCAATAATCATCTGGACATGGTTGCAAAACATCCACCAGTGTTTTTGTTTAATCCAAAGATCAACCAAATACCATTAACTATCAGGTTTTAGCTTCTTAAAATCATGAAGGAAAAATATTTAGGGTCTAAGGTGAAGATTTAAACAAAGGTTGGGAACAAATGCCGTAGTTTAGTATTTCAATTTACAAAGACAATTCCAAATTGACTTCTTGATCAAGTTGATTAAAAACTATTACAAACCCTAAGTTGCCACGCTTACCTACAGCTCCACTTAATTTACTCAGTTTAAGCTTGCTTTGTTATCATGTTGAGAATCATGCAAATGAAAATAGAGGATAAATAACAAAAACTAAATGTGTTATGTTAATAATATCATAGATCCGACACTTTTGTATAATTTACTTGAACCTGTCCTTGATATAATACTCTGTATCTTGGGACATGTCTGGAGCAAGTGCTATTTTTTTGACTTGTTGATGCTTGTTGTTCTAGTATTATTTTACTACTTTGGCATCCTTCATGTTCGTGTATAGAGTTATTTATTCATACTTATCTCTTTTTGTTATTTACTCATTTTGATCCAATTTTAGTATTTTACTTTTTGTGCTTAGAGTTATGGTATTTATCATATCTTTACATCTTGCATTCATATGGTTGTTTTCTGTGGTTCAGAAAGATGCTGTATCTACTTCACACTGTTCTCAGCCTAACACGATTGAATATGATATGGCCATGGAGTGGTGCTTATTGCAAGAGAGGTTCGACTTATCCTGGAAGAAGTTGCACGAGGTCTTATATCTATCCCCAATTATCTCCAAATAAGAAAACTTGTTACAAAACTGTTCTGCTTGTTTCCCATGTTATGTTTTCTGAACTTGGATATTTTCCTGTGTCTCTTAACTAGCAACAAGCCAAGGAGTTTATAAAACTCAGAGCCAAATTCCAGGCCAAGTGATTGTGAACTTGTTGATTGTCTTGGTAAGTTTAACAAAGACATGATATTCCTTTTTATACATTAGAAGAGTTTTGCTTTTTGATGTTAGAGACCAGTAATACTGCGTAAAATTGATTGATCGTCACTTTTGATATATATTTTTTAAAAGCATCCAATTATGTTAATAAATTAGCATGAAAGTACAAGTAGTGGATTAGTAATCCATTTATTACATAAAAGTTCCTATACAAAACTCCCACACTATAGTCAGGATGTACAAGTTCACCAAATAAAATCTGTGAGGAACTTAGGAGGGGCTGAAAATAGTATTCTGAAGCCGTGAACAATACTCTTCCCATAATAATTTTTTCTAATTTTCAAAATCATAAAATTTATTATTTGTCATCCACAACTCAAAGAATTGCTCCATTATGAAAATTTTCTCTCATGCGCATGAAAATTTTCCAACAATAAAGGTTGACATGATTTTGGAATACCTTATTGTATTCCCATATTCCTTTGCAACTTGATCCAAAGAAGATGCACAATGGGCATTATAGATCTTTTGGACTGCTCTTATGAAGCACTGATAGGCCAAAATTGAAAAACTTATATTGGACCACGAATCATTGATTGGCAAAAGTTGAAAAACTTGTATTGATTTCGGTTATTGGTGTTCACCTTACCAAGAACTATCAACCACTTCAACCTTTTACTTTAGTGGGGCATGGACGCTTTATCAACAGTTACAGTTATTATCCACAAGTATGATTTACAAGGAAAGAATCCTTAATCCATATCTCCTTCTATCATTACTATTAGCTGTGATTGTGACTCCTTCCTGACTTAAGATCATGTTTAAAAAAAAATTCACCTTCCCCATTCCCACCCTCAGGTGAAAACAACAAATGGAACATTTTGGTCCAAACATAACACATACAACCTTGGGAATTTTGATGAAAGCGATTCATTATCCATCCAGGAGTCCTCTCAGTCCCAGAAACAAATTTTATCTCTACTTCCCACCTTGTATCTCAAAATGGGAAATAATAAATTATATGTCTTAACAATTGTCATCTAAGAGCTGCAACCAACACAAAGCAAACGACTACATTCTACTCATTCCACTTATTCTCTTTCAAACCATACTTAATTTTGATAATTCATTGCCAAAGAGAATTTTCCTCCAATGAGAACCTCCGAAGCTTTTATGTTAGGGAATAGGGATAACTTCCTCTCTGTTTTCTTTTATGCCAATGTTAGACCCCCAGTACGTTTCACGTACTCTCGTAGGAAGGGCACCGTGGGAAATGTTGGTTGATTATGGTTACACCCTCATTATTATTTCTTATGTTTAATTCCTATTTTGTTATGTTTATTTTCTGTCTTGTTTGGAGTCTGTTATTGTGCTGCCGTGCTTGGATAGTTTGTTATTATTTGGGGGACCACACCAATTTGTAACAAACTGCACATGGGCAAGGGAAGGGTATATGTAAGGCTGAGTGGCGCAAATACTGGTATTGGGAAAATTGTAAGATCATTAGCTCGTAGGAGAGATTCCAAGCCTCTCGAAAGCTTGGTGGAGAACCTTATAATTCTATCAAAGCAATCGAAGTAATTTTCCTTGAGTATTTCAAACAAATTCTGTAAAAAAACAGTTCTCTAATCAATAGGGATCCTAACAAATTGGTATCAAAGCGGTCCGATTCTGGTGAAATGGCAAAAACAAACAATCAAAGAATGGAAGCCATGGAAGACGTGATAGGTGTTCTACAAGGAGAGCAGGAGAAAATAACAAGAGAAGTTGGAGGACTAAGGAATGAAATACATACCTTGGCTCAGCACCTGAACCAACAATTCGAACAGATGTTCAAATTGCATGAGGAAGCTCAGAGACAAGCGGCGTCTTCCTCCAACCAGGCTAAAGAAGCAGCGATAGCTAGTCCAATGGTGGGAAACTTACAGGGAGACTCACAGAATACTGGAAATTCGAGTGGGACGATGAACCCTAGACATGATTTTCGCTTCCGAAAGTTGGATATGCCCTTGTTTGATGGGAATAACCCTGATGGATGGATCCTAAGGGCAAAGAGGTACTTCGGCCACCATCGAATGACCAACGAAGAGAAGCTGGAAGCGGCGATAGTAAGTTTTGAAGGAGACGTGTTGCTTTGGTATCAATGGGAACACAAGAAGAGAGAGTTCGCCTCATGGGAGGAGATGAAGAGGATGATTCTAAGGCAGTTTCGACCAACTCACCATGGCTCTTTATATGAGCAGTGGTTATCTCTGGAACAGGTAGGGACGGTGAAGGAGTATAGACGAAGATTCATTGAGTTCTCGGCTCCATTAGAGAATATTACAGAAGAGGTGGCCATGGGTAATTTCTTAAATGGACTTCGACCCGAGATCAAAGCGGAGCTCCGGATATTAGGGCCAAACAACTTGGGCCGTACAATGGACTTGGCCCAAATGATTGAGGAAAAAATAGCGTTAACGAACCGGGTGAACAACCGGGCCCATGGGTTGAAACCAAATATGGGTTATCATAACAAAGCCTCACACGGGGCAACTCCTCGCGTCAGTTTCGAGCAGCCTTCAACGGTCATGAAATCCATCGGAGAAGTAAGGCGACTGACCGACTCTGAGCTACAAAAGAAAAGAGAGAGAGGCCTCTGCTACCGGTGTGACGAAAAGTGGTCACCGGGACATCTTTGCAAGAAAAAAGAATTGAGTGTGCTTCTCACGACTGATGAAGACGATGAAGATACAGAGGGAGAGATGAAAGATGAGGAAAATAAGGAATTAGATGGTGCTGAAGTCGATTCGGGGGTGGAGGTATCCCTCAATTCAGTGGTGGGTTTCACGACACCGAGAACTATGAAGTTGCGTGGGCAAATTGAGGGTCAAGAAGTAGTGACACTTATCGACCCTGGAGCTACTCACAACTTCATTTCAATGGCTCTAGTCAACAAGATCCACTTGCCTGTTAGTGAAACAAAGAGGTATGGTGTGACCATGGGTTCCGGAGCAATCATCAAAGGGGAAGGAATCTGTCGGGGAGTGACAATGCATTTGCAGGGAATTACCATTAAGGAAGATTTCTTACCTCTCAATTTGGGAAGTGCTGATGTTATATTAGGAATACAGTGGCTCGAGACACTGGGTATGACCCATACAAACTGGAAATTCCAGATCATGAAATTCACGTTAGGAGATCAGAATGTTACCTTGAGGGGGGATGTCTCTTTGGGAAAATCTTTAGTTTCCCTTAAATCAATGATGAAGACCATTCGACAAGAAGGTGTTGGAGTGTTGGTGGAATTGAATCATGTGGGAAGTGACTGGGAAGAAAAGATTGAGATCCCTGAATTTATGAAGTCGTTGCTGCAGAAATACCAAATAATATTTGAACTACAGAATGGTTTACCTCCATCAAGAGGAAAAGAACATCAGATTACTCTCAAAGAAGGTACTGGACCTATCAGTGTGAGGCCTTACCGATACCCCCATATACAAAAAGATGAGATTGAAAACATTATACAAGAAATGCTATAGGCAGGTATCATACGAGCTAGCATGAGCCCATTTTCTAGTCCAGTGCTACTTGTTAAGAAGAAGGACGGATCCTGGCGATTTTGCATTGATTATAGAGCATTTAACAAGGTGACAGTCCTCGACAAATACCCAATTCCGGTCATTGATGAATTATTAGATGAATTACATAATGCAAAGGTGTTTACCAAACTTGATCTCAAGTCAGGGTATCTTCAGATACGAGTAAAAGAAGAGGACATCCACAAAACAGCCTTCCGCACGCACGATGGGCACTATGAGTTTATGGTAATGCCCTTTGGTCTTACCAACGCACCTGTCACATTTCAATCTCTGATGAATGAAATCTTTAGGCCATTTCTGAGGAAATTGTGCTGGTTTTTTTTGATGATATTCTGGTGTATAGCAGTGATGAAACCAGTCACCACAAGCATGTCGCACAAGTGTTTGAATTGTTGCAGCAGCACCACTTGTTTGCCAACTTAAAAAAGTGTGAGTTTGGAAAGCAGCAGGTGGCTTATCTGGGCCATATTATTTCAAGATCTGGGGTGGCTGCTGACCCACAAAAGATTCAAGCTATGCTTGATTGGCCTCTACCAAAAAAACTTGAAAGAATTAAGGGGATTCCTGGGTCTCACTGGTTACTATAGAAAGTTTGTAGCCAACTATGCACAGAAGGCACTCCCTTTGACCGAGCAGTTAAAAAAAGACCGGTTTCAATGGAATGAGGCAGCAACAAATGCATTCACTCAGCTCAAGCAGGTAATGACTCAAGTGCCAGTTTTAGCAATGCCTGATTTCACCAAAACATTTTGTGTCGAGACAGATGCCTCTGGTTATGGGTTAGGGGCTGTACTCATGCAAGATCAAAAACCAGTCGCCTATTACAGCCAAACTTTAGGCCAAAAAGCACGCCTTAAATCTATTTATGAGAAGGAACTCATGGCAATAGTGTTTGCCGTGAACAAATGGCGTCCTTATCTGTTGGGAAGACAGTTCTTAGTCCGCACAGACCAACAAAGTTTAAAATTCCTATTGGAGCAAAGAATTGTGGGAAATGAATACCAGAAATGGGTCACCAAATTAATGGGGTATAGTTTTGAAATTCAATATAAACCAGGGGCCAGTAACAGAGTAGCAGATGCATTGTAACGAGTGACACACCAACCAGAACAAGTGGAGTGCGCTGAGTTGGTTTTGCCACAATGGAAGCACTGGGCAGCCTTGTTAGAGGAGATTAAACAAGATGAATTTATTCAGAGGGTGCTCAACTCAATTTCAACAGGTGAAACTCCCACCCCAGGGTTTACTGTGAATCAAGGCATGCTGTTTTTTAAAGGAAGGTTGGTTATACCAAGAAAATCTAAATACCTCAACCAAATTCTTCATGAATTTCATGATACACTTGTGGGAGGGCATTCGGGTGAACTTAAAACTTATTTGAGAGCTGCCTCTGAATTGTTTTGGGTAGGGATGCGCAAGGATGTTATAGCCTACGTTCAGAAGTGTGCAATCTGTCAACAAAATAAATATTTAGCTACAACCCCAGCTGGGCTGCTACAACCCCTGCCCATTCCTAAGCAGATTTGGGAGGAAATTTCCATGGATTTTGTCGAGGGGCTCCCTAAGTCAGAAGGGATTGACACCATATTAGTGGTGGTGGACCGTTTGAGTAAGTATTCCCATTTCATAGGGCTTAAACACCCTTTTACAGCCCCCACAGTAGCTGCTGTCTTTACTAAGGAAGTGGTAAAATTACATGGCATACCACACTCCATCGTCTCAGATCGCGATAAGATTTTTCTTAGCAATTTTTGGACGGAATTGTTCAAATTACAAGGAACTAACCTCAAGAGGAGCACAGCCTACCACCCTCAGACAGATGGACAGACTGAGGTGGTTAATCGCAGCCTAGAGACATATCTGAGGTGCTTTGCTTCTGAGAAACCTCGTACATGGTATAGGTGGTTACATTGGGCTGAATATTGGTTCAATACATCCTACCACAATTCCACCGGCACAACCCCTTTCAAAGCAGTTTATGGCCGTGATCCTCCTACACTAATTAGGTATAAGCAAGCTACAGCTGCTGTCTCAGCAGTAGATCAGCTCTTGGAGGATAGAGATGCCAATCTTGAAGATTTGAAGATGCATCTCCTGCGTGCTCAGCAACAAATGAAGAAGTATGCTGATACTAGAAGACATCACAGTACTTTTGAAGTGGGTGATTTGGTTTTTCTAAAATTGAGACCTTATCGTCAACAGTCCTTGGCCAAAAGAAAATATGAAAAGCTTTCAGCTCGTTATTATGGACCATATAAGGTGCTCATGAAGGTTGGACAAGCAGCCTACAAATTGGACCTGCCTAGTTCTTCCTCAGTCCATCCTGTTTTCCATGTTTCACAACTGAGAGCAGCAAGGGGTATGGCGCATTCTTCCTCTGATATACCAGACCAGCTCTCTCCTGATTTAGAGCTGGTAGTTGAACCTGAAGCTTTGCAGGGAGTACGCCACAAAGTAACAGGGCAAACTACCAACCTGGAAGTTCTACTCAAATGGAAGCAACTGCCGGCATTTGAGGCTACATGGGAAGACTATTACACCATTCAACAACAATTTCCTAATTTCCACCTTGAGGACAAGGTGAAAGTTTGGGAGGGGGGTAGTGTTAGACCCCCAGTACGTTTCACGTACTCTCGTAGGAAGGGCACCGTGGGAAATGTTGGTTGATTATGGTTACACCCTCATTATTATTTCTTATGTTTAATTCCTATTTTGTTATGTTTATTTTCTGTCTTGTTTGGAGTCTGTTATTGTGCTGCCGTGCTTGGATAGTTTGTTATTATTTGGGGGACCACACCAATTTGTAACAAACTGCACATGGGCAAGGGAAGGGTATATGTAAGGCTGAGTGGCGCAAATACTGGTATTGGGAAAATTGTAAGATCATTAGCTCGTAGGAGAGATTCCAAGCCTCTCGAAAGCTTGGTGGAGAACCTTATAATTCTATCAAAGCAATCGAAGTAATTTTCCTTGAGTATATCAAACAAATTCTGTAAAAAAACAGTTCTCTAATCAATAGGGATCCTAACAGCCAATTACGTCTGATTCTAGTTTTGTATCTGGATGGTGGCTCTTTCTATAATTTCTTAATACATTCAGTTAAAGTTCCTTAACAGTACATAGTGTGGAACACCATAGGATCTTGTCAGTAACTTATAGTTTCTTCTATGCATTTCATGACATTATTTGACTGTTCTATACTTGATACTTTTCCTGTAATTGTTCTTTACAGGTTTTGTTTTTTGTTGTGCATTTTGAATGGAAAGATCCTTTTGCTGGATGAATTGAAAGAGCTTTGTTAACAAGAACTCATATAGTCAAAGACCACACAATCTTCTTGGATATGTTGGTAATGATTCCAATCTCACATTTTTAAAAACTCTTTTACCGAAGTCTCTCCAAAGTTGTTTTTTCAATCTCCTTGCAATGTTTTCTTTGGGTTTTAGCCTTTGTATGACGTGTCTTGCCATTTGAACGCAGGTATATTTTGAAAGTCAATAGCCAGGTCTCACTTTTTGGGAAGCAAGATGGTATAATACATCTGAGGCGTGGTTTTGATGGGGGCATATGGAATTTCGTCAAGTTTTTGTCGAACATATTCATTTCTTTGGCAGTTATTGCACAACACTTATACGTCATTTGGTACATATTTAGCATTACTCTTCTTTTTAATATGCCAAATGCTAAAAGAATGAAGAATGCAACGAAGTCAAAAGGGTATGTTCAAGGAGCCTTCCTTTTGTCCAACTCTGAAAAAGGATTAAAGTGTACCGGTTGTTAAAGGGCTTATTCACAAAAATAACACAGAAGTAACAGCGTAGCAGATGAATATACCTCCATATGTTATGTGAAGTAGATGAAGACGTTTTAATCCAACTCCAGTGGATACATTTATCTGGCTTCTCCATCAAGATTGAAGACACATTCTTAACCTTCACCACAGATAAAGACAACATCCAAGATCCCCGTCTATTAGTCATCGATGACTAATTTTGATAAAAATGAAGTAAATCCTCAATGTATATTATGTTGGATAAGCAAAGCACCACTTTTATCTCTCTCTTTTCACATTCCACTTATTTTGTCCTAAAACCTTTAATTGGTCGATTTAGTTTATAATCTTTGCACATGTGATCAATTTAGACCAAAGTTCATAACATGTTTTAATGATTAAACTAATAAACATAAGCCTGAACTTAAGCCGTTTGAATAAATCTACCACTTTATTAGTGTTACAAATTTATTACCAAATTTCTTGTTAGGGTTACAAATTTACCACATTTAATCCTTATTAATTGTATGTACCACAAAAAATGGTTTTTATATTTGTAACACTTACAAGGTGTTTAAGGTAGCTTTGTACAAACACTTAAGTTTAGTGGTATATTTGTTAGTTTATTCTTTTTAAATTTTAGACTACTTTCTGTCCAATTTAGTATGGTTTAAATTTGTCCAAAATGAACTAAATTGGCGCCTGCGTAGGTTTTGGATTAAATTGGTAGGAATTTTGGATTAAATTGTCCAATTATAAAGTTTATGACTAAATTTAGGGGTTGGCATTTTTTTTCAAAAACCGACCAACCAACCTAAGTCTAGGTTCAAATTGAGCCTATTTTTTTTTTGTTTTTGGAGATTGGTTGGTCTGATAGGTCTAAAATATTAAAAAATTGACATTGTCAATTCAGTTGTAGGTCCGTTAAAAATAAAAATCGACAAAACCAAACCGACCTACACTTTTATATATTAATATATTTTTTTTAAATATTATATAATACATGTTATAAAAAAATATCAACTATTAATTAATATTATACAAATATACAATGTGAAAGTCTTAAACAAATATTTAGCGTGTAGAACTATGATTTTAAATTTAGGAGAGTGAGCAGTGAAGTATTAAACATGAAGTGTCAATAATAAGATATTATTTCTATATGTCACAAATTGATAGCTTTAAATTTATCAAGCATTGATATGAGCAAGGATAATATTTATTATAAACGATAGTAATACATCTGTATGCTCTAGCTTTAAAAAAGTGTTTGTAGGAGTAAAATATTTTTTATATTTTTTATTATGATAATAATTTTTAAGTAAAATTATAGGTCCAAAACCGCCAAACCAACCTCCATCAAATCGACATTTTAGGTCGGCTTGAAGGTTGGTTTTTTAGAAGTTATAAGTCGGCTAAGGTTTTGGATTTTTTAAAACCACCAAGATAAGGTCGGCTTGTAAAATGCCTTCATAACAGACCTATCGGACCTACGCCCACCCCTGTTCTAAATTGGTGAGAATTGAAAGTTTGCAGCCTTGATAAAAATTAAGAAACTTATCACTAAAATTCCCTTTTTTTAAATAATAGACCTAGGAAGTTAAACCTTTACCCTCAAGAATATTGGTTGTAGTGATTTTTTAGTAGTTTAGTAATAAGATTTATTCATTTTTTTTTTTTGTTTTAAGTCAGTTCTTCAAATTACACCAAATATCATTTTATTAATAAAAAAAAATACGGATAGTAAATTTTGTGGGAACTGATCAAGAATCATAGGGTTAGAAACCTAAACTTAATTGAAGATTTTAGCAAGCATAGAAAGTATTATGAATTAGGGTTACGTGAGAATTATATTCTTAGAAGAGGAAAGTGTGTGGGGGTGACGACGTAGGGAGATTTAAAAATTGAAGAAAAGAGAAGAGAATAGAGAATGAATATGAAGAAATAGGCTTTGAAGGATTAAAAGAGAACAAAATGTTTCTTAAATTTTATTCATAATTCTCAATATTCAACAAGCTGATAAAAACATGAAATAAGAAACTTATATAGGTTTATATTAATGGGCATTTAACATGCTAGTGGACCTTATATACATTTACAAAGCTATATTTGTTGGATGGTTTTTGTTCTAATGGAATACTAGGTGTCAATTTAGGTGGATTATGTAGATAAACAACCCTTTTAAAAGTTCAATTCTTTATAATAGGACAAGTATACTTGGACTTGATATAGTAGGAAAAATTGGTTTTAAAGATGAACCAAGTATACTCTTTTTCACAATGAATTTTGCTTTTGATTTTGGTTAGGAACTTAGAATACCCTCTAAAGGTACAATAGTTTATGTGATTTAGAGTGATCGAGGTTGACAATACACTATCAACAATTTTATCTTAATAAAGAAGTCAATAACATTTGATTTTTCTTTAGGAAGAACCAAAAATATCTTTATACTATTTCAAGAAAATAAGTAACTATTTTGCTATTTTCAATGAACTACTTTTACTTGATCTTTCTAAGATTTTTCAAGGACACGAGAAGCATTTACATCTACCACATTATACAACACTTCATTTTTGTAATGCCTTCCAATGGATAGTTACCAAGGGAATAAGTAGCTTCACTAATCTTTGTGTCAATTCTTTTCTTTATCCCTCTAGCAATATATATGACGTGTTTCGTTTCTAGGCACAAGGCTTGCACAACAAGAGGAGAAATAATATTTACATTGGAAGCAAAATTAATTATCACATCACATATTTTTTGTTTGATGATCAATGTAGTTATGAAAGTAGCATGTGTTTGTGACTTCTTTGACAATTAGGTGATTGTTTGAGCTTTTGAGAAATAGAGGTAGAATTGAAATCACACTCCATAGGACTCTTGATAATTGGTTCATTAGGCATGAGATGACCCTTTGGCTCACTACAATACTCACAATTGAAAAATTTAGGATCATATGAAGGTAAATATGAGACAATAGTTGAGCCTTTTTGTTTGTCCATTCTCATAATTGGTTTAGTAGCTCTATCAAGTTCATGTGAGGTAATATAAGTGGTTTGATTACTATTTGCTCTCAACATTGGTGTAGGTTCATATTGATTTGCATATTGAGTGAAAAACCTTCCTTATAATTGATATTTCATCTAAGATCAAGTATTATTTCGCTACAATTCTCATAAACATGTTTCCAATATCTCAAAGCATAACCACTCAATAAACTTTAGGAATAAGCTTGCATAATCATAACCATAGAGATCATGTTTAGCAAAAAAAAAAAAAAATCCTATAGAGATCATAACACATAAATATATTTTCAATCTCACCAATCCAATTTGAGAAAGTTTCAACATCCATTGTTCCATCATAATTAAATGCACAAGGTTTTTCAAATTCAGTAAAATGAACTAAGTTGGACATTTTGAAATAAGTTTTGTTTTAATGCTATTTCAATAAAATGACTAATACAATATCGTGTTGCAAAACAAATCAAGTGAAAAAGACTAAAGATATATCAAACCAAGTAGATGTGTGAAAGCTACAGAAGTAAAATAACCACGTTGAACCATACAATTGATCTAAATTAAACTTGAACCAGTTCTAAACTTCCTAAAAAATAACTAAATCGGGCTTGTTAATGTCCTATTGAACATTTTTTTTTTTTTTCCAAATCAGTGAAAACATTGTACTATCTACTATTGTTTGCAATTGGTGGAGATGAGTTAGGCCTCAAAAGTTAATTTTATCGTGTAGCAGTTCACGATTACTAAAAAATGGCCACCAAGAATTAGGTTTCATAGCTACTAGGATTCCATGCAGTGGCAGATTTAGGATGAATATCTAGTAAGGGCACCATTTACACAATAAAAAATAAAATTAGATACTTTTCAATTAATATTCGTTTTTAATTAAAAAATATATTATGTGTATATCATTTTAATAAAAATATGTGCAAATTATTGAGTTTATAATAAGTTATTAAATATTAAAAGTCTAAAATTTTAAATACAGGTAGGGCACAATTATAATTGTACATGTAGTTTGTCTATAATTTAATAAATATTATACCTAAAATTTTATTTATTATGGTACATGTGCCTTTCCTCACTTTCATCTACATTAGCCCCTGGCCTTGCATAGGGGTCGTGATGGTTGTGGGTATCTCTAACGGAGGTTACGAAGTTGAGTATGTGTGGAATTTGCTTGCCGTTGGTTTTAGGGTACTCTAATGTTGGATGGGGCAATGGATGTTTGTTAGAGCCTCAGAGGTGGATTTTGTTTGTGAGTAATTTCGTGATAGTGTGCTATAGGGGGCTGGTAGAATGCACGATGAAGGTTGGGTAATCTGAGTGGTATTGTCATGGGTAAGCTGGTTGAAGGGTGAGGGGTATAACAGGTGATGGTTGTGGCCTTGGGACTATGGTGGCTAGATTAAGGAGCTGAAATGGTAGGGTAGGAAGGCTCGGGTATAGCCGTTGCGATGACTGAGGTAAGGAAATGGTGGTCACGATGGTCAGGTTTTGTGTGGCCGTGTGGGTTGTGGGCTTATTGCAAAACTAGGTGGGTTCATATGGGACAAACATTTGCAATCAACAATTGGGATTACTAGGTTGGACATCTAGCTCTAATATCATGTTAAGAAGTTATTAAAAAATTAACTTTTTCAAAAAGTTAAAAGCTGTTAGAAGGAGGATCAATTATATTTTTATACATCTATTAATTTTAATGGTGGGTCGTAAAAGGATGGCGTGATCTGGTGGTGTGAGGTGGCACGATTTTCAGGCATTGGTGGTGGTCGCTCACTTGATCAACTTGGGTCGCGAGGGTGGCAAGTATTGGGGACAGCTTGAAAACGAATTGATGGGTTCTGTTTCTATATATTATTTTTTAATCATAAGAACTATACATAATAGTAGCATTGGAAAGAGAGACCAATTAAGAAAAATAAGAGAAGAAAAAATTATAGAAAATGATACAAATTAGGATTGATTTTCTTAAGAAAAAAATACTAACTCGTAGTAGGAATATTTAGAAATGTAAGAAAAATAAGAGAACAAAGGAAGAAAATGAAGTAGGATTGGAAGGAATAAAGAGAGAATAAATTGTTCTCTAAACTTCATTCAAAATCCTCAATATTCAATAAGGTGATTTAAACATGAATTAGGAAGCTTATATATTTATACAAACTAATGGACCTTCATTAACGAGCATAAAAGATTATGTCATCCACCTTTCTTAAAAGTCAACTCTAATAACAAAGCTAACTGTTGGGGATTTTGGAATATGACCAACATGGTATCTTGAAGCAACCAACAAGCTTGAAAATATTCAGTGTGCTAATGATGTTTTAGTAAAAATGACTTCATATTATGCCTTATTCAAGAGCTACTTCTATTTTTTTTTTTATATAAAATTGTAGGACGGTGTCTTTTCATGCATTTTTTTTTTATTGTCTACCAACTCTAGACAAACAGCGAGATTGTTAGGTAATTCTAATGCATCGATGAAGATAATACAAGCTAAAAAAATAATATTACAACTAAAGCTTTTGATATCTCAATGAAAAATATAAAAAGAAACAAAAAAACCACCAATCTTAACTTAAATACTAAAACTCTAAGGATCAAGAAAAAAAAAATCGATGTACAATACATGAGAGATGGATCAAATTTTGAAAAATATTTACTTTTAAAAAAATAGCTTTACTAACGTTAATGATGCTTGGAAAGTAGCTTCTATATGGGTGGATTGGAGTCATTGAAAGGGACCATATATACATTATTTTATTTGGGATAGATTCTATTAATGTAAGCAACTCTCAAACCATAAAAGTGAAAGCATCGGTCAAGATGCCTAACATGTATACAGAGAAAGGTAGCTAAGAGCGCTAGTATGCATGGTGCAGCTAAAGGGTGACAAGTGCGGAGGCACAATATACCATGGTGGCATGACATCGATAGTGGTGTGGCATGTGCACGAGCACAACATACCTTGGCGAATAATGTCATGGCATGTGCTAAGGCACAACATACAAAGTGATGGATGGTGCAAACATGGGTGTTGGATGGTGGCATTGTGGCATGACCATGTGTGTTGCTAGTGAGCATTTGTGTGCATAGGTATGACTAAGTTGAGGTAGGCAGACATGGGCACATGCTGAGGCGCTGGGCACTGTACACAAGCAATGCTACGTGCAACATATATATAGTACTCAACATGCATTTGTGGCATGATGTTCGGTAGCTTGGTAACACTTAACATAATTGTGGCACATGATAAGCACGTGACTTTGAATGGTTATTTGAGTTGCCTTAGATAAAATGAAAATATAAAATGTAAAATTCTAGAATGTGCCAAGAGTGGCAATTATTCTTCTTGATTTAGTAGGTTGAACTATGTCAAGTGTGGGATAAAGCCAAGAGAGACATGTGTGCTTCTTTAATTCAAGCATGTGGCAAATATGGCTAAGCTCATTTAATTCAAATATGTGGAAAATATGGCAAGTAACTTCCAAAGTTCCAATGCCTATTTTTCATGCATAGTAGGGGATGCTAGAGAAAGTGGAATCATAAAGGCTTAGTAATTGGGGTTGTCAACTATACTTAGTTTTTTGTTGCCTATGAATAAGAAATTGATGTAATTGGCAAGATAGAGTAATTCTTTGATTATTTGCCAAAGTAAAATATGTATGTAATTCATTGTTTATTTTTAATATAAACAAAGTTTTATTTGTAAGTGTTGCTATATTCTCTTTTTCTATTTAAATTATTAACTAAATACTCGAGAAGTGAGCATTACAAATACCACTAAAGTGTGCAATTGAGGAAGAAGGCTGATTAAGTATGGGGTTTGGCACTAATTACATTGTTTTGTTTTACTAAAGAAACAAAATGTGTGACAACAACTATGATTTGAAGAGTAAATACTTCCTTTTCGGCTCCAAATTTAGCAAAAGTTTTGTTGCAACTGACTCTAGCAACATCATCCAATGAATTTTTTTTTTTTATATGTGATGAGGTGTTCGTGCTATGTAATTGTCCAATCTTATGTTAAGAAAATGTTTAAAAGATTTCTTGAATGTACAAGTAAAAAAATATTAGACGAGTGCTAATAAAATGGTAAATTAGATTACTCGCATCTTAAATACTAAGTCACTGTAGCTTGATAAAATTTCTAATTGTCTTCATATAGATAAACTGCAAAATTATATTCCTGTATTATATAATATATATAATCATAGCATCTTCTTGGAACATGAAAATTTGACCAATATTTTTGGAGTTTTACTTATCTTTACAAAAAAGAATATTTAGTACATAAAATTATATCAATTTACATTTAAATTACTTATATATGGTATAATTATTTTAAAAATTAAAAAATATATATATTTTTCTTAATTCTACAAAATATCATGGTTTAAATGGTTCCATGCAAATAAATAAGTTTATATGTTTTCATTATCTTCCTAAATATCTTTAACGATTAGAGTTATGATATTACCGCAATTATTTGTTTATATTGTATTGACAAAAGTATATAAAAAACCTATCTTATTCTTATTACTAATTACATCTTAATAATATTATTATTAAATAAAATTATCATTAATGAATTGTCTTTGTGATAATAGTAATTGGAGTTACAATAATATTAACAACCAACATTTAAAGACAATTTTGGAAGCTGACAAGTAATTATTTAATTTAAGAATTAATTTTATAATTATTATATGTAGTATTAGAGATCAATTAGTTTTTAAAAAATATAATAATAGTCATGTTATTATGTATAAATGATTATTTTAGTCACATAATTTTATAATTATAAAATTAATATATTTTTTTAATAAAAATTATGTGATTTTTTTTTTTTCCGGTTCTTTTCGATATGTTACTGCTTTTGTGGCTCATCGAACGACAGCGTATACCTCAAAAGGGACCGTTATTTTATTTTAAATATACTAATTAAAGCAATACGTGCACAATTGTCTACTCACAATCTCACGTCGATCTATTAGACAAATTTCCTTTTGGCAGTATCTCTACTCCTCACTTTTTACATGTTCGTTCTTCCTCATTCTGAATCTCTCTTTCTCAAAGGAGTGTAGAAACTATTTGCCAATCGAAACCAAAGTCTTCAATAGCTTCCGAAAGGAGTTAACTTTCTTCTGCATTTCAAGAAAGGCAAAGCCTATAGGCTAAAACCCCCCATATTCAATTCAAAAGCTCAAAATCCAAGAAGAAAAACAAGAAGCTATTTGTTCTCTCGCCTTTCAAAAAACCCCTTTATCTTTCTTTGTCTGTTTCGCTTTCTCTCTCAACCCATTGAGTTATTCCTCTGTTTTTCTTCCAAAATCTCTAAATGTCAAAACTATAGTATTGAAGGTCAAGCCCAAAAGGTTCAAAACTCGAAAAAAGGAAGAAAATCGTAGCAATCTTCCAAAATGGGATGTGCACAATCGAGAATAGAAAACGAAGAATCTGTTTCCCGGTGCAAAGAACGAAGAAACTTGATGAAAGAAGCTGTTATGGCTAGAAATGCGTTTGCAGCTGGACATTCAGGCTATGCCATTGCGTTGAAGAACACAGGATCTGCTTTGAGTGACTATGGCCATGGCGAAACAGAAGAGATCCCTCAGCTCCATCCAGAGCAACATCCATTGGACCATCCTTCACAACCACCTCCTCCACCACCGCCTATTGACAACCTTCCTCCACCTCCACCGCCTATTGACAACCTTCCTCCACCTCCACCGCCTATTGACAACCTTCCTCCACCTCCACCGCCTATTGACAACCTTCCTCCACCTCCACCGCCTTTACCCAACTTTTCTCCTAGCCCTATTAAGCAAGCTGCGACCATGCCCTTGATTACTATGGAGTCCATCAAATCTGGGCGAGAAATAGAGTCTCATGCCATTTCTGAAGAAGATGAAGATGATCATGAAGTGGGTGGAGATGAAAACGGCAAAGGTTTACATGGGTCAAGAAATGGGGTTGGGGAAATGGGACATGGGGTTGCATCTTCCTCTACTTCTACGCCAAGGACGCCGGAGATGAAAGCAGTGCGGGACTCGAAAGGTATGGCCTGGGATTACTTTTTCATGGTTGATGAAAATATGTCATCTATGGGTGGAGACGATGATAATGATGGTGAGCATGATGAGAATGGGGATATGGGATTTGATAAAGATAGGGATTTGGGTGGTGGTTTTGGTGATGGTGTCAATGGAGTTGAGCCCAAGACTCCAGAGAATGTAAAGGAGGGGAAAGTTGTGGAGGGAGAGGGGAGAGAAGTGAAGAAGGTAAAGCCAATTGAGCATTCGAATACGGCACATGCAGAATTTAGAAGAGTAAGGAAGTTAATGGATGTTCCGACTGTGAGTTTGATGCAGATTTTAACTAAGCTTGATGATCATTTCTTGAAGGCCTCGGGGAGTGCCCAAGAGATATCTAAAGTGCTTGAAGCTACTAGGTTGCATTACCACTCCAATTTTGCAGATAATCGAGGTATGTATTTTCTTTTATTCTTATTCCATGATGATGCTAGCATCCTATTTCCTTCTTTTTGTTTGGGTTCTTTTTTATTGTTATGTTTGTTTTATGGGAGTTTTGAAACAATGTTGATTCTTGTTGCCATTTTCATTTATTTTCATACAATCAAGTTTCAAAAAAGACCCTTTTCGACAAGCTATTAATTTGTTCAATATGAATAGATTTGCTTATATTCTTATTAGGTTTTTCCTATAGCTTTTGATTTATCATACATTAAATGCTAATATTATATATATATATATATATATATTTTTTTTTTTTCAAAGTGTGACAAGATTACATTTTCTAAGAGTTTGTCAGATCTAGTAGTGGCTCTGGAAATATAAATTATTCATTAGTGTATGCAACAATATCCCTTGGTTGAGGAAGAGCTCAATCTTTGCTTAACATATGATTTCAATGTGTTCAGAAAGTAGTAATCTGTTTCCAGGATAGTAGCATTCATTGAATAACAAATCTTCTCTGGTAAATCTAATTCAGGTCATATAGATCATTCTGCAAGAGTCATGCGTGTTATTACATGGAATAGGTCCTTCAAAGGCATGCATAATGGGGGAGGTGGAAGGGATGAATTTGATTCTGAAGAATATGAGACTCTTGCCACTGTTTTGGATAAGTTATTAGCTTGGGAAAAGAAACTTTATGAGGAAGTAAAGGTATGTTGTACCCTTTTCTAGATTGATAATCCTCTTTCTCTCTCTGGTTCACATTTTCAGATGCTGAACTGACTGAATCTTGGTTTATTTCATAGCAAGGTGAGCTTATGAAGATTGACTATAAGCGGAAGGTTGCTCTGCTGAATAAGCAGAAGAAGCGTGGTGCTTCAGCTGAATCCTTGGAGAAAACAAAAGCATCTGTAAGTCATTTGCATACAAATTATATAGTCGACATGCAGTCCATGGATTCAACAGTTTCAGAAGTAAATCGGCTACGTGATGAGCAGTTGTACCCGAAGTTAGTTAGTCTAGCAGAAGGGTAAGATTTTGGACCTGATTTTCATTCCTTTCTTTAATAACTTAGATAAAATCAGTTCTTTTGTTGTTGTGTTCAATCCTGTGTATGATCAATCTACTAGATAAAATCAATCCTGGTGTGGAAGTGCTTTATGAAATTAAAGTACTGCTAAATTCTTACTTTATTTTTATTTTTCCTTTCCTTTGTGACAATATTCTTTCTTTTCCTTCGAATCTTTCTGAAACACTTCTCAGTTATACCTTGAGGTTTCTTTTAAATGCTCAATCCTCTGCGCTAGTTCGTGGAAATTGGTGGCTATATATGCGTGTTAATGAATATGTGTGTGTGTATTGAATTGTTCATGGCCATAAATACATAGCATTTGATCTGCAGGATGACCAAAATGTGGGAAAGCATGTGTGAACACCATGACAGTCAGCAGGACATTGTCAAAGATCTCAAGTCCCTTGACATCACTCAAGCTCCAAAGGAAACAACAAAGCACCACCATGAACGCACTGACCAACTAATGAAGGTAATTCAAGAATGGCAATCTCAATTTGAAAAGCTTGTGACTCATCAAAAGCAATATATTCAAGCTCTGAACAGTTGGTTGAGATTAAACCTTGTTCCCATAGAAAGCAGCTTAAAAGAGAAAATCTCATCTCCTCCAAGAGTTCAACATCCTCCAATTCAAACCCTTGTTAAAGCATGGCATGATTCTCTTGAAAAGCTTCCAGATGAAGTTGCTAAATCTGCAATTTCATCCTTTGCCTCTACTATAGGTGCCATAAAACTTCATCAGGAAGAAGAAATGAAGCTAAAGGAGAAATGTGAGGAAACCAGGAAGGAGTATATGCGCAAAAACCAGGCATTTGAAGAATGGTACCAGAAGTATTTGGAGAGGAGAGGACCTGATGAAACCGAACCAGAGAGAGGCGAAGTTGAAAATTCAAAGGATCCCATCTCAGAGAAACAATTCATTGTGGAGAGCTTGAAGAAGAGGTTGGAAGAGGAAGTTGAAACTTACCAGAGACATTGTGTCCAGGTGAGGGAGAAATCACTTGGTAGTCTCAAAACTAGATTACCTGAACTTTTTCGTGCCATGTTAGATTATGCCAATGCATGTTATGTGGCTTATGATAAATTGAAGTCCACCACAAAGTCTCAGAAATTAAATGGTGGCCCTAATGTGTAAACTCTTCTGTGTGTAATTTATCCTACTTAATGAGTTTCATAAAAATCACATTTTGACTATCATGACCGTTAATGTTACATAGTAATTATGTTATTTTAGAAATGTTATCTTATTAGTGTTTCCTTCTCTTAAAATTATCTCAAAACTCTTTAGAGTAAAAGCTTAAGTCTCAATGTCTCATACAACCTTGAGACTTAGCCTCGCCTCATGTGAGAAAAACCAACCTTTGGTTAGACAGTAGTTAAATGTAATTTTTGTAAGCAAGGAAGAACATGTTTGCTTGTGAATGTAATGTTAGTGATCTTTCCTTGTGTAAAATTTTGTTTTAAATGTATCGTTTACAATGTAGCTTTCCACACCAAGTTCTGATTCAAAGTTCATGCATAGTTATGTAGTCACACTATCATAACGTTATCTCACTTTAGAGTTGGTAATTTAACACTAAGAGATCATGTTGTCCTTCTCTTTGTTTCTATGTGCACATTTATAAAATGAAGAAAAATATTCTTGCTTGGTGGGTCTTATGGGCTCCACCAAAAATGAGGCTTACAGCTTATGATAATTCTTTTCTGGTCCCAGTATTTTTACCTTTTTTGCACAGTGCTTACTGAGTGTGAAAAGGGAAGGAATTTCCTCTGCCATCTTTAACACTAAGGGATCGTGTTCTCCGCCTCTTTCTTTGTAGATTGTTTGTACTTTTGGCTACAACAAATGTTCTATCATATTATAGAGGTTGAAATGTCTGGCATAGCAAGTCAAAGTGTCAGATCTTGTGAATAAAAGATGCCTTCGGATCTAAATCAGAAAGATATGTTTGTAAATTTTGTGGAGTATACTGAAGGAAAAAGGCGGATAAGCCTCTGTAATTAATTAATTTAATTTAAAATGTTAAAATTAATTTTATGATTATGTATAAATAAATATTTTAATTTTATAATTTTTTAATTAGATATTTATAATTATGTTATTTATAAAAATTAAATATTATAAGTCATAACTAAAAGTGTACATATATATATATATATATATATATATATATTTTTATTATTATATATTTTATTTTTTATAATAATAAAATTTATAATATTTAATTTATAAATTATAAAATTAATATACTGGTGTGATTTGTCGTTAAAATATTATGTTGTTTGATGGCTTTGCTTTAGAAGTAAAGGGCAAGATCATGAGATCAACATAGGATCCTCTTTTTATTACAAAATCATTAATTTGTCTGTTTTTTTTTTTTTTTTTGTCCACTAGTTTAAAATATATTGAAGGATACCTATGTTAATGCATTGAAGTGTTTATATCCCATGTTATTAAAATATGAAATTAAGTAATTTTATTTATGTCATTAAAATATTTTAGTTATTTTATTTTCATAAAAAATATTTAGATTATCCTTTCAATAAAAATGTTATACTTTAATTACCTTTTGAATGAAAAAAATATTATTTTATTTATAAAAACTCTGATATAATAATAATTAAATTTAATATGGGTAAAGTTTTCATTTTATTTAGATCAATTTAAAACATTATTTAAATATTATAATATATTATTTTAATTTTTTCTTAATCAACTTTCTTTTTTGTAAATTTTATATCTTATGAATTTTTTTTTTTTATATCTTTGGACACTTTTCTGTATTGTATTTTATGTAGATATCGTGTGTGAATACAAAATACGTGATACAAAAAAGTGTACCAAAAAATAAAAAAAAATTCTTCAAATATAAAATTTACAAATACAATTAACCAAACAAATATTGTTATATTTAAATTTAATTCTAAAATGTTAAAATAAAATAATAAATTTTTTCCATTAAATTCACATTTTTTATTATATCATTTATTATTAATTATTATTAAAGTAATATTTTACTAGTTAAAAAGTAACTGAAGTGTCTCATTTTTACAAAAAAGAGTAACCTAAGTGTCTCTTATAAAAATAAAGTGAATAAAATAAGTATTGCTATTCTTTTAATTTTTTGATTATTATTTTTTATTATTAAAGTGTGCAACATGGTCCTAACGGTGTTCCGTGTTTATATACATGTTGGTTTAAGTTTAGACCAAAATTAGAATCAATTTAATATAATTAATTCTTTAAAAATGAAAATCAAACCAATAAATTTGAAAAGTCATTCCAACGTGAAACTATTTTTTTAGTTTGGGTTGGGTAAAAATATTTCTCCCTATTTTGCTAATGAGTTTTATTTATTAATCTTTCTTTTTTTTAATTCTTGTATTATAGTTTCTAATATTTCAATGTTAATTTTATTATAATTATTAAATTTGCAAAATTAGATTTTAATCACTTACCTAATATTATTATTCATATTAATTACAAAATGCAAGAAAGATTTAAAAGTAAAACAAATAAGCAATAAATAATAGTAATGACTTACTTGGTAAAATCTGCTAATTTTTGTTTCGAAATTATCCATAATGTTATTCATACGATGCAAACTCTAACAGAAAAATGTGGAAGATAATATAGTTATAATGAATAAATAATTAAGTAATATAGAATTAATGTCTCATATGGATAAAAAGGAAAATAAGAGAGTATTTGATCTAAAAGCTATTGCATGAATTTCACTTAAATATCTAAACTCTAACGGCAAAAATAGATAAAATTTATTTATCTTACACTAACAAACTAGAAGACTAAATTCAATTCTAAAATATTATCGAAAAATGAAAATAGTTATCCCTCTTAGATGCATCTTAGATGGAATTAGAAACATAACAAATTTATAATAAATAACAAAATAAAATATAGAAGTTCAAATCTCTAATACACAGTTTATTACAAAATAGAAAATGAGAGTAAAATATTTATGAAAAAGTATAAAAAAAATGAAAAAACAAATGAAAGGGGCTTACGATGACTGTTAAGGGGAGCTTGTGGTTGTGAGAGGCAGAAAGAGGTGAGAAAACAATTAGAAATAATTTGTATAATCTGATGTATTAGTGATAGTGATAGTGTGAAGGATCACAAAAACTTAATGAAATTTTTTAAGTTTTTTTTAAATATAATTTTATAAAATAGTAATAATAATAATAAATAAATTAGGATGATTCCATTTTTGCAAGGTAAAAAAAAATAAAAATTAAACAAATTTAATATTAATCGATTTTTTAAAATGAAGAATTAAATTAAACGAAAAAAATTTTAAAATTAAAAATTTTGATTTGAGTTAGTTTGAATAATTTGGGTTGAATTGGTTTCAAATTTTTTTTTGTTTTGAATACCCCTAATCTAATGTGACAAAATTTACATGGGAATTTAAGAAAGAAAAAAAATCAATTGTCAATATAAAAATCTAGTATTTTGGGATAATAGGAATTGAATTGACTACTATTTATTTATTATTATTTTTTTAAGAAAATAAAGTTTTATTAGCTAAAAGCTGCAAAATCAGAGACAATAATAGGACAAAGTCAAAGCGACTCATCTCGATTAAGTTATAAAATTTGAGCAATAAATTCCATTTTTTGCTAGACTATGAGCAGTAGGGGTGAACAAATATGAATTAGTTTAAATTTAAATTAAAATTAGAATTAATTTAATATGATCAATTTTTTAAAAATAAGAATTGAATTGAACTAAAAAATTTAAAAAATCAATCTAATTTAAACCAAATTTTTTGGTTTGGTTTGGGTTGGTTAAAGAAAATTTCTTCCTCTTTTTACGGTAATGAATTTTGTTTATTAAATTTTTTTAAAACTCTTGTATTATATATAATTTCTAACATTTTTAATGTTAATTTTATTATAATACCTAAATTTAGAAATATAGACATCGATCACTTATCTAATACCATTATTCATATCAAATACAAAATGCAAGAAAAATTTTAAATTAAGACAAATAAGCAATAAAGAATAGTAATCACATATTTGACAAAATTTACTAACTTTCAGATCTAATAATATTGTTCACCAATGTTATTCATGCAATGAAAACTCTACCGACAAAAATATGAAAGATGATGTAATTATAAATTTATAATGGATAAATAATTAAATAATATCAAATTCGTGTATCATGTGAATAAAAGATAAAATAAATTAGAGTACTTGGTAGAGAAGTGCTTGCACGAATTCCGTTTAAATATTTAAATTGTAATGACAAAAATGGACAAAATTTGTTTATCTCTCACTAACAAAGTAGAGGATAAATTTTTCTAAAATATTATCGAAAATAAAAAAAGTTGCCCTCATAAACATAACTAATTAGCAACAAATAACAAATACAAACATATAAATTCAAATCTTTAGTACATATAGACTACAGTATATTACAAAATAGAGAATAAAAATAAAATACTTAAATTATCCAAAAAAAAACATAAAAATAAAATAAAATTTCAAACATGTTCCAAGCTCCCATATTCTAATATATTAATAAAATATAAATATTATATTGAAATCATTGATTTCGCTAACTCGCCATTGAGTTTATTGAGTTATGTTATTTTCCAAACATGTCTACAAAAATAGAAAATTAAGTGTAAACTATGAATTAAATAAATTAAATTGTAATGATTATATAAATATTTAAATATATATATATATATATATATATGGGTTGGTTCGGTTTTTTTAAGATTTTAATAAATGAAAACCAAACCAACCCAATATTAATCGGTTTTTTATTATGAAGAACCGAACCAAACCAATAAAACTTAAAAACCGATTTTTTTGGATTGGTTTGGGTTGGGTTGGGTGGATTGGTTTGGTTCTGTATTTTTTTGTTCACCCCTAATGAGCAGCATAATAAACATAACTATTTATAATTGAGATTTTACGTCAGATTGGGCTATTTAATATATAATTGGTCATGTTGAAGGAACCTTATTATTCTGATTTAATTACCTGAGATAGCATATAAACGTAGGAAACTAACTTTTTGCTTAAAATAGCAAAACGACTGTGTTTTAGGAAAGCACAAATGACACTGTTAACCCAGCCTTCACTTCTTCTTCTTCTTCGATTCTTCTTCGCTTCTTCTTCTTCACTTTCGCTTCTTCTTCTTCTTCTTCTTCTTTGCTTCTTCTCTGTTCCTGATTTGTATGAAATCTTATAAGTTTTTATTTTTCGCTGTTTTTTAGTGTAATTTGAAGCTTTTTGTTGTTTGATATATGTAGAAAAGAGTGGAGCAGGTGAAGAATTGAAGATGAAGATGAAGTCATGTGAATGTACAGGTTACATACAAATTTATTTTATATGTAACCTGTACATTCACTTGAACCCACTTGAAGAAGAAGAAAAAGAACAACTTATATACATTCACATTTTGTATGTACAGGTTACATACACATTTATTTTGTATGTAACCTGTACATTCACATTTTGACCTGTACATACGAACTGTTTTTCCTGCAAAAGGTGAATGTACAGGTTACATACAAATTTATTTTGTATGTAACCTGTACATTCACATGAAATGCATTGTATTGTTTGTATGTTATTATTGTTTGAACAGCTTACAAAATGTGAATGTACAGGGTACATACAAAATGTGAATGTACAGGTTACATACAAATTTGTATGTACATGTTACATACAAATTTGTATGTACAGGTTACATACAAATTTACATACAAAATAAATTTGTATGTACAGGTTACATACAAAATAAATTTGTATGTAACCTGTACATACAAAAACACGAAAATGGCGTGGTTTTTACGAATACGCAGATAAATGGATATTTCCGTAAAAATCATATATATTATATAAATGAAACGGTGAGTTTAAGTCTAAAAAGTGCTATTTAGGTATAAAAAGCTTTTTTCTACAAATTTTTGTTATTTGAGTAATTCACTGTATTATTCTTCTCTTCTTTTGTTTCTCTCAAGACCGTAGCCATTTTTCGCTCTTTTTCTCCTTTAGATCCTTTTTATAGGAGAGTTTTCCTCTATATGACTTGACTCTCTCTAGGCAATTGTTTCTTTTTATTTTTGCTATAATTTAATAAAATTAACCACAATTTTATTGGGTTTTTTATTTAGATCTTAAGTTTAAGGTGACATTTTTGCACATAATTTTAGGTGTGTTTTTATTTTAGTACTCTTTTAGTTTCTTCTTTGTATAATGATATTATGGTAACAAAATATATGAAATCAATGAAATTGGTTTACACGATTAGACTTAATGAATCAATTTAGACAAAAAAAAATTACATTAATAGAATGATCCAAAAAAAAGTTTATACTATAGTAAATATATCTATTATATTTAATTTCTTCATGGATCTTTAATTTTAATGAACTAATAAATTTTTTTAGTTTTCTTAATAAAAAGAAGAAGCAATTATTCATAAGTTTTTAATTAGGGGGGATTCCGATCCCGTAAAAGTTGATGCAGTTGCCTAATTGTCAGGGATGACAATTTCTGACACCTTACGATAGTACGATTTGAATACGACACGACATAAATTTTTTATAGTAAAAATTGATCAATAATTTTTTTATTTTCTTAAAGGTTTTGTTATTTCTTACTATTATAAATAAGTAACACAAAAAAAATTCAAGTAAATTTTTTAATGTGCCAACCAATACAAAAATACGACACGAATAATACGAACAAACACGATACGAACACAAATAAATACGACACGAATACAACCAACACGACACGATTAACACCCCTAGACTTAGGAATGATATGATCTTTTCCTCCCCCATCAAAGACATGCATAGTATGCAGTGACGGACTTGCATTTGGGCTGTATCGGGCTTGAGCCCGGACAACTTTTTTAATTTTTTTTAATAAATATTAATAATATAAATATAATAATATGTTATATTAATTAAAATTTTAACCATAAACTATTATATTACTTTGCATTGCTCTGCTGCGCTGTTTGCCTGTTTCCGTTGCTTTCTTGCACTGTTTCTGTTGTTCTCCTGTACTGTTTTTGTTGATCGTTGCTTGCTTGCTTTATTCTCAAGCTTTATAACGCTGCACATTTAATAATTTTTTTAAAGTAAAATTATTATAATTATATATATATTTTTTAAAATACTAAATACTTAAAATATTTATATTTTAATTTATACTCATATCAATAATTATGTATTATATATTCCTAAAAATTATAGTTTTTAAACTTTTGATCGATAAATATTGTATAATTATTAATTTAAGTACTTATTTAAGTATAAATTTATATATATTTAGCACTCATTTTTTCATAACAATTCACCATTATTTCATTAAATATGTTATTTTTTTATTTTTTAAATTATTAATTAGAGTTCTTTATTTCAAAATATATATTATCCCATTGTTATATTAAAACATGAAATTTATTTTAAATTTTTATACTTATCAATTACAATTAATAGGTGAAAAAATAAGTAGGCATATAACTTATTTAATTCTTTAATTATTTTAATTTTTTGTTTTTTGTTATTAAGTGTTTGTAATTTTTAATTTATATATTTTAATTTGCATTAAATATTTTTATCGTAGGTTATAATGGATAAACCTCACTAAAATTTTAAATCATTTAAAACTCTTCATTCATTCTTTAAGAAAATAGATGATCAACAATCAACCAAAAATGCTTCTATTGAGGCTACCAATCAAAAAAGTAAGCGATCTCAAGAATTACTTATTGATGATAATGCACATATTTCAAAGTTTCAAATAATTGATTTTCGAAAAATTGGTGTTCAATCTTTAAAACTTAATCTAGATTTACGTAATTCAATATAGTCATATGATGTTAATATACAAGATGACATTTGAAAAGAATATATCAACATGGGACCATATCAACCCAAGTTGAATGAATTTTCACCTACTCAATTTGGGAACCAATAACGTCGATTCTAATATTCTTGGCTTTCTCGATTTTTTTGGATGGAGTACTCTTCAAATAAAGACAAAGTCTTTTGTTTTCTTTTTTATATTAATCTACCAAAACATTCAACATTCACAGTTATAAATAAAAAAAATTAGAGAAATTTTTAATATATATCAGCCCTCTTAAAAAAATATTTCTGGGTACGTCACTGATAGTATATGATTTAACTTGAACTTTTTTGATTAAAAAAAAAAAAAAACACTTCTTTTTTAACTCAAGTTGTGAGAATATCACAATTGAGATGGAAAAATTTTATCAGATTATGAAAGTGGGCTCAATTGTGATCTTGTCACGATTTGTAATATTAAAATTTTCCTGAAAAAATTTAAAAAAAAATTATTAAACTTTTCTGATTATCATTTTGCACTCACATTGAAATAGGTCTATTATCGTACAAAAGTAATGTATGGATTGAAATAAAATTCCTGTTAGCGAGCTTAGTTGTGAGGGTGGCCTCTTTAGGATTGGGAGACAAATGCCAAACTAATTTATTAGCTATTGTAGTTAGAGTATTTAAATTTTATAATTCTTTTTTCATAGTATAATTTAGCAATTTTAAAAAAGTAAAGAATAACTCAAACGATCAAATCTTAGATTTTTTTTTTTAATTATTATTTTCAATTGAATTTGAAAAATAAATTTTTTATATGAATGATTGTTGAAATACTTTTAAAAATAAAATAAAATATTTAAAAAATAGAAAAAAAATATATATATATATAAAATTAACAATTTGAATATGTGCAATCACTTTTCAAAACTAGTAGAATAAACTTTTGCAAAAAAAAAAAAAAAATTACTAAACTCAAGTAAACTATTACAAAAAGCTAGTCTAATCTTACAAGGGGGTCTAATCATAACGAAAAGTGTAATTCGCCTCAAATTGAACCCACATATTATCATGTTTAACATGATATTGTATCACTTATAACTCCAACTGATATTCAATAACAAATTATCATGTTTATAACAAATTTGTGATATATAATATCACTCTATCAAAATGATGACAGGGCTCAAAGTTTAAATCATAATTAGACAAGTATATCTTCCTTCCAAAGAGAATAGAGGAGGGACTTCAGAAGGGAAAGAGTATATGGGGAGAATCACCAGTCAATAATTGTAACTTTAGAAATTAATATATCAAGACTACTCGATCAGGTCCAGATAAGCGAGTCTATTGTTCATGGAATTATAAACTAAATAACCAATATGAAATTTTTGATACAACAAATGGTAGTTTTCCCATATCGTGGAGAGCAAACTTTTTGGTTTTCTACTTCTTAACATCATTGGTTATTTTGTATAGAGCTAAAATGTGGCAGCTGAAGCACAACTAAATTATCAACCATCACGTTGCTGCATCTTCAAGGATTCATAGCTGCACGCCAAACATAGACAATTTGAATTATACAATCAACACACAAACGGACTTTAATGAAGAACTTGTAGAGCCACAAGTTTATGAGGGTTGATGAATAATGATATATGGTGCTAAAGAAGGAAATTCTGCTAAACGTTTTACATGTTTGGTTGTCACCTGTTGCATGCTTACAAGGAACTTGCTGGTTTTGATTATTCTTCATCTCATCTCCTGCCACTAGGAAGAAAGCTGTGTGCCTGAGAAAAGGAGGAATTACCATGAACCGGTGCAATTTATGACAAAAATCAAACACAAATAAGAAACCAGATATAGAACAAAAATAACATTTGAAGAGAGGTTAACTTAGAACTTGTACCTGAAAAAGTTCATCATTTTAACTTTGGAGTCTGCATCTATGTCTGCGGTTCTGTCCAATGCATCTTGCATGTGGTGCAACCACCTCTCTGCAGCTTGATGTGTAACTGAGAATGGTCGATGCCGTGCGATTAGAGCTGGATGACCTGTCAAACATTAAGGGAACAATAACACTACCAGTTAACCGTCAGAAATGGCTTTAGTAGATTATTAAATTTGTAAAAAGGGTAAAGGGCTGCACAAGTAAATTTGTTATTGAAAATATGTACTTTAGTCTTTCTACTATTAGAAAGGGTTGCAAAAGTTCCTTTATATTTTGAAAATGCCATAAAAGTTAAAAATGTCACAAAAATGACCAAATAATTTTTTTACAGGGGCAAAATGGTCATTATAAAAAATAACTGTTGGAAATTAAAAAAAATTAAAACAACTATCCAATCCCTTTGCCGTCCAACCTTCAAACTATTCATCTTGCCGTGTCTATACCTAACATCCTTGTTTCACATCGCCGACAAATATAGCCTTCTTAATTGTCGATTATTTAAGTTCAAGTTCAAGTGTTCCCGACGCCTGGCTCTGCAAGAATCATTGAAAAAACAAAAAAAAAATCCAAAATTGTTACATTGGAAAAAAGGGATGATTACGGTGGAGTTAGGTGGCAGAAATACTTGGGCTTAACTAATTAACACCTAGGGAGGCTACACTCGTGGATGTGTTGTAAAATAAGGACATCGGTATTGACTGTTGGCGAGATGAACAGTTTATACTTTTTTGGTTTTTGAGATGGTCGACAACTTGTGGCAAAGGTTGGATAACGGAGGAGTTATGGTCCTAACGATGGGACGTTGCAAGAGTGGTGATTGGAGACTGTGGCACTAGGCTAATGTGAATGACGGCAAAGGAGAGGATTGTTTTAACTTATTGTTTTTAATTTTCAACAATTATTTTTTAAAATGACCATTTTGACCCTATAAAAAAGCTCAAATGGTCATTTTTGAGATATTTTTGACTTGTATGGTCCTTTCTAAAAACAAAAAGAATTTTTGTAACCCTTTCCAATAATAGAAGGACTAAAGTACACATTTTCAATAACAAATGGATCTAATAGGCCCTTTAAGGTAAAGTATCTCATGAATCTTATAGCTTACACAAATAGAGCGTATAAATCACATAGTTCATTTTTTTTTCCATAAAACAAAAGTTATTTCTATTTTAACTATTAACTTGAAAAATTGGACAAAATTTCGTCACATGTTGTTCATGTAACCAAATTTATAAAATTATTTTTAGTCATTTATCATCATCTTAATAGCTTCAATAAATTATTATTCTATAAATACACTTATAAATTTGGTAACATAACCAGTAAATGATAGAATATGATCCAATTTCTCAGTCAATCAAAAAAGAACTTTAGTTTTAATTTTATGAAAGCAACATGACCTATGTGTTTACTAAAAAGCTACAGGACTTATGTGCCAACTTAACCCTAGCGCCCTTCACCCTAAAAATTTTTATAATGCAAATTCCCTTGAAATTTACCATAAAATTTGCTTGAAAATAGCTTCTTATTAAACCCGGAAAGAACCATAGAACAAACACAGCAAGGGACTCTTATTCATATCACTTAAAAACAAAGGAATGTCCAAAGAATCAAGGCATGCAGCTAACTGAACATATTCAAACTAACATGCTTCAATTTTGCTAGTAAGTTAAAGAAAAAGATTCTGAAAGGATTATGCCTATACAATTAAACTAAATCACGAACATGAGTATGATCATTAAAAACCGATTTACTCAAAACCACACATTCATTTTTTTTATAGAACAGATATGCTTAGATGAATAAATACTGCAATGGTTAGTTTGGCAACGACAAACTGATGAAAGCTGTGGATAAGGTAAAAGTAATACGAAGTGATTCAGAAGGTAAAGTAATATGACGTAACAAAAACAATGACTACATTTGGAATTAATTTGGTGGCGTTCCTTAAAAGAACAAGAACTCTTATCATAACAGAAAAAAAAAAAAAAAAAGGCAATATAAATCATTAATGCTAGAACAAGACAGACATGGCTCTGATCTATAGCTTCAACAATAGAAGACGAATTAAAAGGTTGTTTTCTCACGAAAAAGCAAATTATTTCACAAATGTACCATACAGCACTCTTTCATTAATCTATTCATACGTCAAGGTAGCTATAAATCATAATATCAAATGTTCCTTGAATCAGCTAATTTGCTTAGTCTAAATCTCTGACTTGTAAGCTTCCAATCACATCTTCACAAATGACACTAAAACTAATTTAGAGGCTATAACATAAGAACAAATCATCACGAAATAGCAAAGTGAATTAGTGATTAAAAAAAATAATCAATTCCAGTTAATGAACAACCATCACATGAATCACCATTAAACAATAAGCAAATTGATAGAAAGGCCAAATGCAAAAATTGATGAATACCTCTTCTTTGAGAGAAGAGAGGTGGTCCTCCCATTCTCTGCACAAAAAACTCGTATTGATTTTGGATGGCTTCCTCTTTCTTTGAGTTCGCAAAAATTGATCTAAACCATTCTTCCTCGTCACCGTATACCCTGTTTTCCACATTTAATCAATACCAAAATTTTCGATCAAAGACTCATTTTAAATCAAGTTTCATGTGGTTTCTGGCCTACCAAACAGAGTAGAGAATAGGAAATAAGAAGAAGACCTGTTGTAGAAATTGGTTGAGAGATTAATGAAAGACTGCAGGCCCAATTTCTGAAAGAGATTGGTTTCATCAATGGAAAACGCGTCCGCCGGGTCAACTCCACTCCACTCGGAGGCTTTCGCTTGCAGATTCTGCATTCTCTTTTTCCCTTATCTTCTCAGTTCTCAGTCGTAAAACTTTTTGAGTTTTGAGACGATACTCAGAGGGGATTGATTTGGTTTTGTACACAATGAGAGAATCTTAAGGGGCTCGTGGTGGTCTCGTGGCTGAGACGCGGTTTTGGGAATAAGATGAACAAATTATATATATATATATATTTTTTTTTTTTTGATATATTAAAATAATATCTGAAAATTGTTAAATATTTTTTCTTTTTTGGGAAATTGAAAATAAGCCTTTTCATAACATTGGCGTTGTTGAGGTTTTGAAAACAACTGCAGTCTTTGGTACCTGTGGACTTCTTTTGTTTTTTCTGTACTTTATGCGAAAAGGAACCATAGAATATAGTGTGGTAATGACGTCGTATGGAATTTTTGCATCGTTGAATGAATTTTTTTTTTTTTTTAAGAGCAAGGTTCACTGTATTATGTGTTATTATAATTTTAAATATAAGAGTTAATTTATGTTATAATCGGACTAAATTAAATTAAATTTAAATTAAATTTAGATTGGTCTAAATAACCTAAAAAATAAAATAAGATTGTTTCGGCCCATTAATCTAAAATAAAATTAAAATTTAAGTAAAAAATCTACAAAAGAAAAAAGTTAAATTAAAATAATTTTTTTCTCTTTCAATCTTTTTTGTTAACACTCAAAAAAAGCCACATGCTGTCACTCTCTTTCCCTTATCCTGACTCATCTTAATCACGGCTAACTCATACCCTTCATGCTATTGTTGTCCAATCACCATATCTTTATCTATTTGTCTGTTGTTATCTAGTCAATTTGCAATCACCACACCTTACCGCTCTACACTCTCTCAATTTTCATTATCTTTTGAATGATATTTTTAATATTATGAATTTTTTTAGATATAATTTTTATTTACAAGCTTTTAGTAGTACCTATAGACTTCGTTTTGAATAAAGATATGCTCAAATATATTATTTTGTTATTATGATTTGTAATTATCATTTTAAATGATGTTAAATAGCTTTATAAGAATTTGACAATATGTAATGCTTATTGATGAAGCTTTAATGATATAAAAAGGATATTTTGATAAATAAAAGGATCAATTAACCCAAAACACATGTAATTAGCAATTTGGGTTAGTTTGGGTCAATATGAGCCAATCTTAGCTCAAATTAAATTAAATTTGAACTAGAGTTAGACCAATTCAAATTTGGCTAATTTGGATCAACTTAAACTAACTCAACTCTTACGAATTTTCATTCATAATATTAAGAAGATATTATTAGTACGTATATAAAATAAAGCTATATATATATATATATATATATATATATATATTGAATCACGCTTAATATTATTTAGACAAAATTATCCATATATTTTAAGTTATTAACATTATGTGTCCTTTTTAAATATATTATCACATTAAATATTAAATAAAAATTTTAAACTTAGACAATAGAATAAGGACCACATTTGCTTAGGACTCTAATAATTTGATTATTAACCCATTTAATTAAAACTCTAAACATGATAATGTAATAAGGATCACACTCTAGAAGGACTCTAATCAGATTATCACATTCAATAAAGAATCTAAATATTATTTTTCTTTCATAATTAAGTCTGAATCACGTTTAATATTTTTTGGACAAATTTTTCATTATATTTTAAGCTATTGACCTTAGTTATCATTTTAAAATATATTATCAATAGGATTCTAAACATAATAATATATAAGAATCAAATTCAACAAGAACTATAATCATAAAATAATTACCACATTCAATAAAGACTCTAAATATGATAATATAATAAGAATAATATTTAATGATAATGATTACATTCAATAAGAACTAAAAATATTATTTACTTTTACAATTAATTTAAAAATATAAGAGAAATTAATATATTTTAAATATGTTGTATAAATTAATAAAGAAAAAAAATTAAAATAAGTAAAATAATTTACGTACAAAATTCATATCCAGATCACATGTTTTTAACTAATACAAGTAAATATATTTATATAAAACAATCAATAAAATGATTCTTCACGTTATGCATAAATCCTAACTCATATAAAGTTTCTCCATTAAATTGCTTATGCTATATTCCTATTTGGAGGAATTGTTATGTTATAGTTAGATTGTATGGGAAAGAGAATATTACCTAACATGACCTCATGTAAGTCGTACTTTATTTTTGAGTTATCACTATTTTTTAACATATGGGTAAAAAATTTCATTTTTTGTATGTGTTCAAAAGCACATAAGTTGCATACGACGACGAACAACCATTAAAATGACATATTATGTTATATTTACAATAAAAAGTTTTGGACCATAGATATCTTAAATATATCTTCAAAATAATTTCATTTTTGAACGTATGATATTGATTACGTGTTAAAAATAAGAGGTATTGAACAAAGAGGATAAAAAAGAAAAATTGATGTTCTATGAGAAATGCTAATTTCATCTAATTTTGCACCCATTTCACCAATAGTTGTTATATCATGTCATATGTTAAAATTATTTTGTAAATTAGGGATGTTTTTAATTTTCCTATATAATATGGACACATGACACAATATAAATAGAATGGTTGCAAAAGTAGGTATAAATTTATGTGTCATTAATATTCTTCTAAATTGTATATGAAATTAGTTATGAAATGTTGATTTAATTATAAGGAGCAGGGCCATAGAGATCCCTTAGATTATATCGTTTGATTTCTTAGATTATAAGTGATGTCATTTGTTCATTAGTTTTAAAAAAATGAGTCAATTAAGGACACAATATATAATTTTAATAACTTTTAATTAAAATATTATTTTTAAATCAATATTTTAATATCAAAAATATTAAAATAATATACTTTGTTCTTGATTAACCTCTTAAAAAATAATATTTTAATTAAAAAAATTATTAAAAACATGTATTTTATCCTTAATATCCCTTTTTTTAAAATTAAGAGGACAAATCAGATAACTTATAATTTAAGAGACCAAATAACATAAATAATTTAATATGAGGAACCTACATGAACTTTTTACTTAATTTTATGATCACTTTATAAACGTGCATTTATTATGAAAAAAGTTAAAAATAAGTATTTACATGATCAAGTATAAACTTACATGAACATGACTCAAATTTATAAGAAATTTTTAGATGAACTAAGTTGCAAGCCATTCAACTCATTTATTTTCACATCATTAAAAGTTTTCTAGATCATACTAAAAGGAATACATATGTCTTTTACAATTTGCACACAACCAAAAAAAAAATTAACTATTTTATTAGTCTCTCATCTTTATCTAATAATAGACTTTAGTCCTCAAAACTTATTTTCATACAAAATGGTCCCTAATTTAACACTTAATTGTTAATTCTCATTAAATTTTGGTTTCACGTGACTTATTTTAAATGTGTTAAATTTTAAAAATTTAGGGATTATTTTGTATGAAAAAAGGTTGAGGACCAAAGTATATTATGAGATAAAAGTTATGGACTAACATAATAATTAACTAAAAAAAAAAAACCCAACTATTTAACTGGTGTTGATTGGATCACCTGAAAAACTTTCTTGATCGATCTCTCAATTTGAAGTAGGAGCTTGTTCCCATTTATTTCTTTGACTAACTATTGTTTTATTTATTTTATATTATATAAGCTTTGTGTTAGAGGAGATACAAATTGATTCTCCTAAAAATTTAAGTTATTAATAGGTGGACTAATTATTCGAGTTGGGTAGTTAATTGTGATGGGCTCATACTTATTGGAGTATGAGTAGACACTTTAAAGGCCCATTAATTAGAGTTAGACATAATCCATCAATTGACTAGATGAAGAGGTCATAAGTAGATATGTAAGGAATTTAGGGTTCAATCTTAAAAGGTTAACCATTTAGGTAGAGTAACCTAAGTGCTTATAAATCTATGAACTATCTTATGTCTAAGCAATGTGAGATTTTATTTTTATATTTCCATCAATCTCTCCCTCAAACGAATTACCACATCGTTCAGTTCCCTCTTAATCAAAGATACACATTATCTTCGTACTTTACACCTTGTTCAGCTCCTCCTCAATCAAATAAAGTTTTATTTTCACACTTTAGACTATGTCTAGCTTTTACTCAATTAAAGAAATCATTATCTTTGCACTTTACATTGTAGTACTCCTCTCGAGCCCACAATGAGCATCAACTTCATGCAAGATAAAATCTACAATGAGCCTTAAGTTCACGTAGATAAAGCCCAAAGAGCGTATCAGATTCACGCAGATGGAGCCTATGTAGTTGAAAAAATCACATAATTACTTACAATGCTTAAGTTTGGGATTGACTCTGATACCATTTGTAAGGAACTTAGGGTTCCATCCTAAAATGTTAACAAGTTAGATAGAGTGACCTAAGTCCTTATAAACTTATGAATAATCTCATGTCTAAGCAATGTGAGACTTTTTTTTTTTTTTTTTTACATATTTTCAGCAAGATATGAGTTAAGGACTTAAAATGGAGGAAAGACCCAAATACATTTTGCCAAAAATAGCTTATATGAGTGTTAGTGAAGCAAGAATAATTTTATAAAGTCACCTTTAATTATAGAATAAAATAATGTATTTTCATACTTATTCTTGCTATTTATGTTATTTTGTTACTTTTATGTATTATTATGCTATATTAGTAATTTTTAACCTAAATAGTTATTTTTGATATTGATCAATTTTTCTTAACTAGCAACAATTGATCCCAAAACTCAATTTTATATGAAATTGCTCAACAAATAGACCAAAATACTCTTATTATATAACTTTAATAAAATGTGATCATTATAAGACCCCAACATATCTCCAGCGATTCCACTGGAGCTTTGGTAGCCCTCTTAACGACATCGAAAGAGCTCCAGCAACTTCAACTAGTGATCTCTTTAGAAGTGGATATAATATATTACATAACATCATCACTGTAGCTCCAACGACCCTGCTAGAGATAAATGTAACATATTTCATTCAAATGTAGAGGTAAATGTAACCTGTATATTAAGGTAGAGTAGAATTTATAAATTATCGAGTGAAGTTGAATTGACTAACTTGTAGAGATAGATGTAACATGTTGCATACAAATATAAAAGTGGATGTAATATGTTACAAAAATATTGATAGATGTAACATAATACAGACAAATATAAAAGTGAATGTAATATATTACAAAAATATAGATAGATGTAACATGTTATATATAAAGATACACGTGGATGTAATAGGTTAAATTTGGTGGGTTGCTGGTGAAGGTCATCGAAACTCTAGTGTTTGCTGGCAATGGCCACCGGAACTCCGGTAGGTTATTGGTAATGGTTGCCAGAACTTTGATGTGTTTCCAAAGATCTTGATGAATCTAATTTTATTTTTATTTTATTAAATTTATGTAACAAGAGCATTTTGATATTTATATTATGAAACTATGAGTTTTAGGTGAAGTTTTGGTTAGTTTGAAAAAAATACAATTGTAATAAAAAAAAAAACGTGCTATATAAAGGCAATATTCTCCTATTTTAGTGATTAATTCAATAGAGATAGACATAAAATTGGATTGAAGTAAAAAACAAAGAAAGGCCATTTAATATTTGGTGAAATTTTGGAGTTTGAGAGGTTTGAAATAAGACCTTATGTTCTAACATCATGTTAGAAGGGAGTTAATAATCAATTCTCCTAAAAAAATTGAGTTATTAAAGGTGGACTAACTATTTTCTTGGTCTTTTAACACTTTGATTATGGTCTTTTTAAATGAATATTACAGCAATTGAGATAACTCCTAAAAATTTTCTCAATCGTCATGTATTAGAAAGAATAGATGAGATAACAATCATACTACACAATACCCTCCTTTTATCTAAGATATGGACAAAGGAGAAATGAAAATAAAGGAAGCTAAGTTTGGGAAGAATACTTGTGGTTTAAGCTCAAAACTATTATCTTTGGCTAAACGGTTATTATAGTATAGCTTTATGAGTCAATTCTACAGAGAAGTTAATTAAATCAACAAAAAAAAGTTATCACAAAATAATTGAAGAAATAATTTTATAATTAGAGAAAGAAATGGACAATAATTAAATATAGCAATCTTGGTAGAAAATAAAATCAATATGCAAATAACAAAGCTTCGAGATTCACTCAATTATTTTGTTTTCACATTACCAACTTTTATTCGTATTTATTACTCAATTGCATGTTTCACATCTCAAACAAACAATTGAAAAATTTAGAATTAAAGATTTAAATGAAATTGAAAGTTATTTGATTTGAGAAAAATAATGTTGTCATGGTAGAAAAATTTAATTTATTCTCACAAGCTATCTAACATCGACAATATATCAAATTGATAATATCGTAATAGAATATCAACTTATAAAATAAATAAAATAATTATAAACAAAAAATTGCACATAAAAAAGCATGACTGAATTTATATGAAACTGAAGAATATAATTTATTAAATGTAACAAAAGATGAACAAAATAATTTCTAAAAATAATTTCTCAAAACAAACTTATAAATTAGAAAGCACTTTTAGGAATAAAAGAAGTGAATAAAAAAAACTACATAATTAAGCTCATCTCTAGTCTTGCTTTAAATTTAGCCAATCTTACAAATTATTCTCACAAATTATAGAGAGAAAGAATGAGAATATGAAGTAAGAATTCTTTGCAATTTTTTAATGCTTCTAAGTGTTGAATGTTTACCTATTTATAGTGTTAGAATAGGAAGATTTGTTAAATTATAATGGGAAATAGGCTGATATGACCCCCTTTTGATACTTTTAATCTAAGATGGACACCAACTTACATATTCCAAATTTACCCCCACTTCAACAGTGTGTCCATTTATCCGGATTGGGAATTCCATTAACTTTCGCGATCTGCATCTTCTGCTTGGCGGTGGCGATGTTGACGTTGAGTCTGAAAATGGGGGTGTGATGCGATCAGACTCCTCCTCGGGGGCGAGCTTCGATTTCTTTCCTTTGTCAGCCCAGTTCAGCGCCGCCGCAAGGTCCAGCAGCGCCAGTCCGTCGCCTCACACCAGTCCGCAGCTCCTCCGCAAGCCTGTCTCTGCCATGCCGCGAGCAGCCCAGTCACCAGCAGTGCCTCTCGCCGTCCAGTCTGCGCGCCCAGATCCGCGCCTCCAGCCTCCAGTCCGCGCCACCAGTCTGAGCCTCCAGCCCACGCCTCCGCATTCAAACTCGATGAGTCAGATATTTACAATTCTATTCAAATTTCTTCAGTAGGAAAGAAACTCCCTTGTTATATTAGGATCCATTAAATACGAATGTTCTTGTTGATTGTAATTTTAGAAGTTATGATTTTTCCATGATCTAGACATTTGTATCTGATTTTTTTCGAATTTGTTTCTGGCCGCGTTTAGATTTGTAGCTTGGAATCTGGGAATTAATCGTGTTAAAGTTACCTGTAAGTGCAAGCATCGATCTGATTCTTGCTCGTGACTAAAGGGAAACAGGAAAAGTCTTCTCGTATATCTTTTACGTGATCATAGATACATCAAAGTTATCTGACTAGTAGTGGATTTGGAAACTGATATCTGAGAACTTTTTGTTCAATTTTAGGAACCTTTTTTTTTATAGAAGTCCTATAATTAAATTATAATGCTCAGAATTTGTGGTGTACTGGAGCTCGTATAACAAATTTGATCAGTTGGACAGTCGTCCAACTGAGCTCCGGCGAGTGAAATAAGCTCGCTGGTTTTTAGTTGGACGTACGTCCAACTCTGTTGAAAAAATGTCCAACTCTGTTGAAAAAATGTCCAACTCTGTTGAAATAAGCTCGCTGGTTTTTAGTTGGACGTATATAGTTTTTAGTTGGACATGCGTCCAACTGAGCTCCGGCGAGTGGGGTCATCGGCCAATCAAAATTCGATCAGTTGGACATACGTCCAACTCAGTTGGACATGTGTCCAACTAAGCTCCGGCGAGTGGGGTCGTCGGCCAATCAAAATTCTGCTAGTTGGACAGTCGTCCAATTCTGAGCAGTCTAGTTGGACATGTGTCCAACTGAACTCCGACGAGTGGGGTCGCCGGCCGAACAGTCGTCCAACTGAGCTCCGGCGAGTGGACATATGTGTCCTCTAAAATATACTCCTCTGGTTTTCAGTTGGACATATGTCCAACTCTGTTGAGGTGAGTTGGACAGTCGTCCAACTGAGGGGTTATTAAGGGCATTTTTGTCATAATATGTAAAAAAATCAGGTGGAGGGGGTCATATCAGATTTTTAATAAATAGGGGGTCATGACAGCATATAACCCAATTATAATAATATCATGACATTTTTTCCTTAAAAGATAATTGATTTGCAAGATATGTTTTGAATATGAATCGTAGATAAATAACTTGTCTTTCCATAGAATCAAAATTTATTTAATTTGGAACTGTACACCGAAAGTTATATTAAATATACTAATAGATGTCAAACTACAAGATGTTTCATATTCTATCTTATTTTTGGCCTTGAATTAATCATATTTTGATATTCTTCCTGAAGTGAAAAATCATGCATCATTGAATTATCTTGAGAAGAAATATTGCATCAAAAGTTATCTCCAAAATACAGCAGCAGGTTCATGAGATCTTGAGAAGAAATATTGTATAAATCAAATTTTGATTTCTTTGCTCTTTTTCGATTTTACAAGCATAAAATCATCATAATAAATATAAATCAACATTTATAAAATTAATATAAATAATGACTAATTTTAAATCGATTAAATCATAAATGCAATTAATTTATATATTTAAATATGCATTTTTATGCTATTATCAACTTGCATTTTACACAAACATTAAAATAGTGATTTCTTTTTACAGAGAAAGGGAAAAGGTTTATTAGATTTTATTATTTTTTGGACAAAGATGTTGATAGAAAAATGAAAATTCAGTGGTAAGATTTTTTTTTTTTTTTTAAATTAAATACAGTTGTATCTCTTTTAGAATTTTCCTTTAATTTGATTTGAAATTTTTTGAAAATGTGTCATAAAATGAATGGACTCACTTAACAAGCTAGCATGGTGAGCCTTGACATATCTAAAGATGATGTGTTTTAAGTTTGTATAATTGTAGGGTTAGCATTGATCATCTTAATTGTTTTTTCCTACTTGTTTATAAATCTCAATCATTTTCTTTTAAATCTAATATATGTGATAGATTTGAAGTTGTTAATAGAAAAAAAAAATTAATACTTAGATTTAAAATACATTGCTTAAATTTGACAGATAAAAAAAGAATAAGTAAATAATTCAAATCTCTTAACATCTTAATGTTTTTGTACTGTGACAACACAAGTCACTGTTACTAGATTCATATTCATAGTAAATAATGGGGGTGGGCATTTTTTTCAAAAATGGACCAACCAACCTCAGTCCAAAGCTAAATTGAGCATAAATATTTTTTATTTGAGGTTAGTTGGTTCAAGGAGGTCCAAAAAATTACAAAATCAATAAAGTTGATTCGGATGTATGTCCTAGAAAAATGAAAACTAACACAACCAAACTGATCTATATTTTAATAAATATTATTTTTTTAAGTTTTTTTTTAAATTATATTAAATAATATATGCTATAAAAAAATAAAAAAATGTAATATTAATTATATTACACAATATACCAACTACCAAGTCCTAAACCTAATTCATTATTTCTGTCTGTTTGTTTGTTTGTGTTTATATGGCTTCAATTATATTTTTATTATGCAGTTAGGCACATTCTAATCTTTTTCTATGATTCTTTTATAGGAAATTTTTAATGATTAATATTAAAAAAACTACAATTTCATATTTGCATGCCTATTAGAGCTATTAACTGATTTTTAGTGATAAGTGATTAAATAGATAAAATATGTGATGCTAATAATTTTTAAGTAAAATTGTAGCTCCAAAACATCAACATCCTTCAAATCAATCTTGTAAGTTGGCTTGAAACTTAATTTTCACACTTATAACATTATTCTTTTATATCAATAACAATTTTTATAATAATTTAATATATTTTGCCATCTTTCATTTTTCCTTACATTTTTCGCTTGAATTTTTTTAATTTATTTATGATAATCGAAGAGAGAGCTATCTCTAGCCAGAGTTTGCTCTCTATCCAAATAGGTTTATTTTATTTCTTCATTTTTTGTTTAAGTTTAATAAAATTACCATAGTTTATGGTGTAATTTTGCCTAGATTTCTAGATTTTAATTCAGGTAAATTTATTTTTCCCATTGGGTTATTTTATTGCAATTTTTTTACTAATTTTTGGTATTTTTTCAATATAGACATAGATTTATATATATTAGTTTTTTTTTTATGGGAGTTATTGCTACCTTGGAGATTGGAGATATAGGTTCAATTAAATTAACTGAAGACATAAAAGCACTCTTAGAAGTAATCCATACACCAAAAAAAAAAATGAAGCCTAAAAGTGGTAAATAATATTAGTGTTATCAACCAAACGATGAATGATGTTTGTGCGTTTGTCAATTTTAATTTTTTTTTCTTGTAATTGGATTCTTTGATGTATTACGATTTCAGTAAATAAATACAAATTTATTATTGTAAATATATATATTTTAATATTTTTTTTAAATTAATAACTTATTTAATTATTTTCTAAAAAATAACATTACTCTTTAAAAAAAAAAAAATTGCTATTTATGTCAATTGTCTTGCATTTAGCACCATACACATCTATGCATCCTGTATCAATTTCAATAGTGCTCCTCTTAGTACTCCAACTCTCCCACTAAACTTTAAAACTCATTTTGTCCTTAGCCTTTGCCTTAAAATAGTATTTGATCCTTTACTTTTTATAATACATAACTTAGCCCTTGATCTTTTAAAATTTAATAGTTTTAGTTCAATATAACAGTTCTCGAGAAAAGATTATCGCTAAATTATGTTTATGTAAAAATGTTAGGGACAAAATTTTATTAAATTGTAATAAATATGTTAAATTTTAAAATATATAATGACTAAATTATATGTTTTTAAAATATTAAAGACCAAATTCTATTTTTAGGTACTTTATTAGGGACAGATCACAAAAGTTTTTTTTTTTTTCCCCATCTTAGAGGTTTGATTTGAGGATTTTTTTTTTTTTAGCTTCTTTTTATTGTGTTTCTTTATACCTCTTATTTTATTCACCTATTCCAAACCAAACATTTATGGGTAACACAATATATTTGTTAGTTGTTATGTGATCATCTCTTTTTATAGGTTTGTATTATATTAAGTGTTAAATTAAATATATTTATAGATCAAATTTGTTCATGTTGTTAATTCTTGGTGATATTTGGTACTCTTTATTTGTTTGTTCTTTCATTTTGCAGGAAATTGGGATAAAATGAAGCAAAAAAAATCAAGAGAAAACAACAAAAATAACACCCCTCAAAACTTGTAATAACAAAAATAGCACCCCACGTGTTGTTCAAACTTATATTTTTATAATTAAAAAAATGATTGATATATCATTTTTCTTTGAACATCCATTCAATTAGAATTAAATGACTGCATTTAGACTCATTCAATGTAGAACATTTAATATTACACGTTCAATATTATACGTTTAAATTGAACGTTTAATGTTATTGGGGTGCTAGTTTTGTTATTATAAGTTTTAAGTGTGTTATTTTTGATAATTTTCCAAAAAACAAAAAATGTGAAAGATGAAGAAAGAAGGCAAAATGGGATCAAAATGAAATTGGGTGCTCGCTTCAACAAGGGTTGATCATTCAATGGTCGATTGGTAAAATCCTTTGATCAAATAATTTTTTTATCATATTGTAGCTATGCTCTTGGATTTTAGCTCAAATGTACACTTCATTGGGGCCAGTTGACCTATGGCTCGATCAATAGACCAATTTGTAGTGTGAAACCATCACGTTTCTTTCGTCGACCTTTAACTCAACTTGTCAAGCACTTAAAATTCTACAACAAAATGACATCATCTTTGCTTTGTTTTTCACAATCAACCTCAACAATGCAATTTAAACTCAAATTTTTAGGGCTTTAATCCAAAATAGTAGATAACACAAATGGAAAATCATTATTAGTTTTAAAAATTATCTTTGACGTAGCATAAGCAAATTGATATAGGTAGATAATTAAAAAAAAAATATGGGTGTAAGGGAGATTATTGCTAATCCTTTGAATGTAGAGCACACCTATTTATCACATATATGAGGAGTTAGGAGCAATTAGAATTAAGTAATAATAATTTTGTATGTGAACTTTAATTGGTACCAATCTTCCAAGTCTAGCATCACAACAAATTATGAGTGAAATTATGTTAAACATGTTTCATATAACTTTAGAATTTTTTTTTTTATAAATAATAATAACATATATTAATGACATATTTGTTACACAGTATTAAATATTATAACAATATAATTTAGATACAATTATGTTTTTAGCTGTGAAATCAGATCATATTGTATAATATAAAAATAGTATGATTATGTAAAAATTTCATACGATCAGGGGTGTGGGTCTAAACCATACTTGATACTTAACTTGATCTGTCTGATTTTTCAATAATAAAATTATGTGTCTTAATTTTTATTTTATCTTAAATTAAAAATAATATATTTTTATTTTGAAAATATAATAAAAATATAAAAATGAATTAAATATTGATTTAAATAACTTTTATAATAAAAAACTATTTTAAAACTAAACTATTTTATTAGAATATTTATAATCAATTTGTTCGATTAAATTATGAAGCTTATCATCAACCAATTACAATATAATTTAATTTAATACGATTGTCTCATAGATTGATATAAAATATATCTCGTAAGCGATGAAGAGAGAGAAAGGGAGAACGCAGACGACTTCAAAAATCTTTTAAGAGTATTGTAGAATTATAGTAGAATTGTTATTTATAGTAAAATCATAAAATTTATGAGATATTGAATTTTTTTAAAAGTTACTAATTTTTTAAATACAATATTTTTTTTTATAAATATTTAAAAATTATTAATCGAATACATCTTAATTTTTGCATACTCTCTTTTAGAATTTTAAAAGGTTTCAATTGAATACCGTAAAATACTATGCACAAATATCCAACGGTGTTAATGGAATTGACCCGCAATACTAAAATGGAAAATTATGGAGAAATCTCAAAGTATACTCTTAAACATCCCATTAAATACAAAAATTTTATAAAAAAAATTAATAATACTTGAAATGCCAAAACTACCCCAAAAAATCCCTCTTACACATCCCACCCAAACCATACCCACACATCCCCTACCGAACTCACATCTCCTATCGAACTGTTTAAACTTAGCACATCTTACCACCATCGTCCAAGCACAGCACCACGCCAGTGAGAACACACGGTAATTTTAGATTATTCAAGCTTAACAATTTAGGTATTGTTTTAATTTGTTTAGATTATATGAATCTATTACATATTTAATTGATTAAGAGGGTTTTGAAATTGTGGTGATTAAAGGGGGGAGAGACTGAAAATCCGTTGATTTAGATGTTAGGAGTTTACTTGGGGAGGAAGAAGATGAACGGTAGGTTTGGTAAGGGGTGCCGAACCTCGCTGTGGTTCGGTAAGGTCAAACGAACCTTACTATGTTTTTCGGTAGGGGGTTATCGAACCTCATAGTGTTGTTCGGTAGGGGTATACCAAACCTTACAGTGTTGTTCAGTAAGGGGTACCAAACCTCACAATATTGTTCGGTTTCCCTTACCGAACCTACCCTATTTGCAATAAATGATAGTTTCTAATTTTTTTAAATTTTTTTTTGTGATTTCTTTATTTATTTAACTACTAATTTGTTATTTTATGTATGAGTAAACAACCTCAAACCTCTTTGCATAGAAAAAAAAATGAAAAATTAAGGAGAAGGACTGGTATATAGAAGAAAAAAAAAAGAAAAATGTCCATAGTTAAGCCATCAAATGTTCAGACGACTGTAAATCATTCCACAAAAATTATAGAGGATCAAACTGGATTTGTGGAGGGTTTTTTACATGGGCCAAATGACCATATTTTTGAGATGTTAGTAGAGAATGAGGTGGAACATGATGAAGTTCACGAAGACACATCTTCATCTCTAATTTGTTGGTGCTGAAGCATTTTAAAACTCACATAGCATATAAAATATGGAATAAGGCTGTAAGTATTTCATTTGTAAAATGTTATTATCGATTTAAAATTAAAATATTATTTTAACTATTTGTAGTTTTGTTTATTTTTAGGGTGATCTTGAATTGTTAAGACTTATTTGTCATTATGTGGTACAAAGTGAGTAAGATCTCAATCAATCCCATAATCAGCATATTGCCATCGCATATATCAGTCAAGCCTAGTTTCGTTATGCCATGCCACATACAAACATGTAGATAAGATATTGGTATCAACATTTGTTGAGAGATGACATCCATAAACCAACACATTTTACATGCTATTTGGTGAGATGATTATAACTTTATATGATGTACAACAACTATTGGGTCTTCAAGTTGGGGGAATAGCTTGTACTGGAAGAAAATTAAGTATGAGTGGTGTTATTTCACTTATTATGGAGGTATTAGGAGTTAGTACAGATGTAGCAAAGTCTCAACTACGTCAAAAAGAATTATATGTCAAACTAAGTTGGTTGAGGACTTTATTTACTTCTTCTAGTGACTGACAAGATGATCAGGTGGCTAGGATATTCTTGCTACATCTATCAAGATGTACATTATTTGTTGATAAAACTGGAAACAATGTCCCAGTTTCTTACTTGACATTATTGATAGATATAGACAGTATACATGAGTATGCTGGGGTGCACTGCATTGGCTTATTTGTACCGACAGTTGGAGACAACTAGTCGATATAATACCAAGCAAATATCTGAATATTTGACTTTGCTACAAGCATGGATTTATGAACATATTCCCATATTATACGCTCCATCGCTAAACCCAAACTACAATAATCATCTTCGTCTTGTACATCGTTAGGGGTTGTACACCCTTGCTTCTGTAGACAAGAAGTTGTTAGAGGAGTTGAGAGAGACACTTGATGATCTAACTGCATATGACATGTGTTACTCTTATTTTATGTTTTTTAAGTTTAATTAATTTATTTCGTTATTTGTATTTTATCTTAATTCATTATGCTTATACTTTGATTTGTCAGGTTATTTGGGATCCATATTGCACTGATATTTTAGAGATAACGTTTTTTCATGGATGCATCCATTTTTTGGAAGTCGTCGAACCTTATCATAGCCACAGGGTGTTGCGCCAATTTAAACATATTCAAAATATTCCACCTGATCTAGTTAAGTCTTTTAAAGTTAACAAAGGGTCCAATCCTAAGGTTTACAAGGTAGAGTTTCATTTTGCAAATCAGTGTTGGACAAGTTGAAATAATCATGTCTTATCTCAACAGTCTAAAGGTGCAATAGTTAATCTCTCAACTGATTGTTCTTTAAATTTCATGCAATGGTATGAAAATATATTACATGTGAGAGTGCAAAACCTAATACATAAATTAACACGTGATAGGACAACGACTCACCATGCAATCCAATATTCACAACCTGAAGGAGCTGTTAGTTATCATTAACATAAAAGTTACTCTAACATTATATATTTTTTATTATATGGACTACTTTTTAATTTTTTTTGTATTTGTTAGGGTTTGAGAGAAGCATTATTTATTGTTGAGCGTGCTTTATCAAAAGGAAAAGAGTAATCATCCAAAAAATGGTACAAGAAATTCAAGAAGGTTCAAAAAATATTGCAAGAAAGTGTTAGTTTATCAGTTACAGATGCTCATTAGCCATGTTAATTTTTGTTAATTATATGTACTTGATGTTTAACGGCATTCCATGTATTTGGTTTGAATGCTTATTATCACATTAATATCAACTATTTATACTCAATGATATATATTGTTTCTTTCATAATATATATTCAATGAATGCATATATTTATATTGGTTTAACTCTTAATATAAAATGAACTAATCATCACAATCTAAGTCAAATATAATATTCGAATTTGTATACGTACTACTCAAAAATGATTGTAATGAATTGTAATATTCAATTTTCTTTACATATGGTGTAATCTAACCTTGTGCACATAGTTTATGAAAGTATAGGTGGTATTGGAGATTTAGGTTGCAAATCTATTTGTATTGTATGAAACAAATAAAATTAATATATATCTGATTAATTATACAGTTATAGCATAATATTAAAATCAAATCTACCTCCACAAAATGATTCCCATAGACCGAAATTATCTTTTGATCAGTAGGTGCGTCAAACCAAAGAAGGAGAAAAGTCCATGAGCCATGTAAACTAAATGCAACAACAACATTGTATGTGAAAGCAATGATATGTCACATGTCTAGTAATGTCATATATTTTTTATAACCACAACCTCCATTGAAATGAGAAAGTTTATGAACGAGCTCCTTCATTACTTCGAGATTATCATACAAGCAAGTATAATCATTGTAATAATTTTGTATTTCATTGAGCATGTCAGACCTCACTTGAGGCCATGATTCCTCTCCAAATCCAAGTCCAATGGCTATATCTCTAAACCCACAATTACCATCTCCTAATACGTCATTAAATCTCCTTACAAATGGTTTGATTTCAATAGGCAATTGAGATATATATGATGAAGATGCAATTAGTTGAGCTCTTTTAACTGATAACTTTCTCTTTCTTTTGAATTGTTATTTAGGAACCATGATCTATATCAAGTGCCTTCTCAAATATAGCATACTCAAAACTTGAAGGATCTTGTTGTGTGGAACATTTAGTCTTAGTAGGACGACCTATATGAGCTTTTTTCATGAGTCGCTCATCCAAATTAGTTGTACTTGGATCCGCTAAGATACTGAATGCCCTGTACATTTTAATTTTTACATTCTTGTCACTACTATGAAAGCATCTCATAAACTTCTCATACAAATAGTTGCAATCCAAATCTAAATCATCATCTTGTGATATGGGTGCAAAATTGAGTTTCTTCCAATGAGAATGAAATGAAGAAAACTCAATAGGACAACTTAATCGTTTGGTCAATGACATTAGCACATGATAATCCATGAGTTTGAAGCTTCGCACACCCACAAGTTGTAGCATTAAATGATACTTGATCTGCTCTATGAGATTCATTAAAAATAATTTTTAGTGTCGTACGTGAAACACGTCCTCTCAACCCCTTGTATAGCCACTCGGGCTTAAAAGTGTTGTTGGAGTGTAGTCAAACTCATCTAAAAGGAAGGTTTAATCTGTATATGTTGGAGCTCGAGTAACTGGTGAATGTTATCCCAGTTTGACACCAAGTTCCCTTGTGATGTCTTCAACTGTTGTTTCAACGCAGCATTGCACTTTTTGCCCTGTTTGTTGTTGAATTTTCTAAATGCATATGTAAATCTTTTCAAGCTGAAACAAATTTTTGTTTGTATGGATTGAGTCATACATTATTCACATAATGTATTGCTTCTTTACATTCAAAAAAGTTTATTTCAAGATATTCTATGTTCAAATTATATTCAATAACAATCTTGAATATACAACATTATGCCAAAAATAGTTAAAATTTTCCCATATTTCCTTATCTTTGAATAATTTCTTTATATTTTCTAATATATTTTTGGAGATATGTCATCTACAAAGATGGTGAATAGATGTAGGGAACACTTCTGTGACTGCATTCATAAGAGCTTTCCCTTTATCTGTTAAGATGACACTGGGCATAGAGCTTGTATACATCAATGATTTTAATCTCTCAAATACCCAGCAATAATTATCCTCTTTTTCAAATTCAAGATATGCACACGCAATAGAGAATGTCATATTTGCAGAAGTAACCCCAACAATCTCAAGAAGCAGTAATTTGTACTTCTTAGTCTTGTAGGTGCAATCCATGATAATCACATGAGGAAAAGCTCTTAACAAATCAATGGAGATTGAATGAGCAAAAAATAGATCTGTCATAACCTCATCAAGTCATTGCTCCTATGCCACTCAACATAATTGTAGAACAACCAATAAATGTATCAATTGTTGGAAAATTAACCTTCCATCTTGTTCTTTAAGCCTATATTTTTTACGAGCATTATATATATGTTTCATTGTACTACAATTTTATTCATTATTTTGCTTCATCCTATACAAAATATGTTTCAGCCTAACGTTGCACTTTGTCATATTAACTAGCAAATTCATCTCTTCATTATTGAGTTTTTTGGCATGTGGATGACCCTCAAGATATCTTATCAATTGGTGATTATGTGTATCGCAACTAACTGTCAACTTCAAGTGAGAACTATTTTCAATCATCATTTCTTTTTAAAGAAAACAAACAATTACATTTTTTTGTTCCAATTCGTTTATCCTTCTCATCCTCTTTTTTACCTTTGAGGTCTTTCGGTTTTACTTTAGAACGATAGACTCCACTTTTTTCATATGCAAAATCAATCATAAGTCTCTTACCATCTTAACCCTTGTCAGACTTTTTCATCACAACCACTATCTCATTACTTGTCCTATTAGACTTCGTCCATGAGATTAACTCTTCTTTTTAAAATAAACACCTATAGTAAAATAACATAAATCAATATATTCAAATTATGTAATACATAATATTTATTAAAAATATATAAGATATTTTACTCTATCTGTTTTAAATAAATTGATGCAGTCAATGCATTATCCATCTTGTAACTCATATGCTAAATCTTATAAAAAAATTGAATTAATTTTTTTCACAGAGATTCGGTAGGGAAATATAGGTAATTTATAAAATGTTCAATAGAGGGTGCCAAACCTAATGAAAATTTTTATGGCAAAAAATGTTCGGTAGAGGTTATTGAATATATCATATATGTTCAGTAGGGATTGCTGAACCTATATGATATGTTTCAGTAATGCTTATCAAACTACTACAAATTTTTCCAAAAAAAAATTTATATACATGTTTTAATTGTTTTTTGTCTCCATTTTTTCAAAAAATTTCACTTTTTTTTTTTTTTTTTTTGTATCTTTCATATATATATATATATATATATATATATATTTCATTTTTAATATTTTGGTTATAGTTTAGAGTGGTTGGTGGTAAGTATGAAAATGAAGGTGGAGGTAAGGGAGAAAATGTGAGATGTATGAAAATTTTTTAAAGAATGATTATTTTTAGGAAAGTAAGATGTGGATGTGAGATATATTATTTTATTTTAAATAAAATAAATAAATTTATTATTTTATTATATTTTAAATATTTAATTATTTAATTGAACGTTTCGAAGTGAAGTTCGAGATTTTTCTATAATTTCCCTTCTAAAATTACCTCTCTTGCGGTCTGATAGGTCCTCTGTGCTATGGTTCTTGCAACTTTTCCTTCAAAATTCACATACAAGCTTTAATTGAAGACGTCATAAACCCTTTTTTTTTTCTTGAAATGTATTCAGTTTTTGGTTACAGATATAGATAAATTACTTGTACCCTTGTAAAGCATATACGCCCTGTTCAATATACAGAGGGGATTGATTGACCGAATAGTGGTGATTGAAACAGAGAGAATGGAGAAGGATCATCTACAGCGGCGGAACAAGAAAAGGTCTCGGTCCGCGTGGGACGTTGGACCATCTGAACTGGAGGTCCGTTCGGATTTCAATGTTTAGGGTTTTAGGGTTTTTCTGATGATTGGACATGGATTAAGTAGTTGTTTGGTGTTTCCCTTTTTGTAGGCGCAACAGACTTTTGTGTGCGCTAATGAAGAAGAAAATGGAAGGCATGCATCGCCTCCGACACGGGATGATGATCGCGAAGGGCATTACGTGTTCAATCTCGGCGAGAATCTTACTCCAAGATGTGAGTTTTTCCTGAGATTTTATCTTCTTTTTCCCCGATGTTTGTATCTCAAGAAAAGCCGATTTTTTTTTTTTTAAAATGTCATAATAAAGAGAGCTTTAAGTATTTGCCTATGGCTATTTTATGTCAATAGTTAGACTCTTTTACGATATATTTTCTTCTCTCTCATCTCTTCCATATAATGTTCTTGAAAAACAATTTTCTTGTGCTTCTTATGCTATAAATTAATTGCTTCAACTCTTTTTCTCCATGATCATGACATAATTTGTCAAAATATAATTGTTTGCAGACAAAATACTAAGCAAAATGGGTGAAGGTTAGCTGTCCAGTGCCCTGCTGTCTACAAGATTTATGTTTTTGTCATTCTGCTTCTGTCATTCAGCAAATTGCTAGTGCTGTAGGCACCTTTGGTCGAGTTTTGGAATGTTGGGACCGTCAAGCTCGAGAATATGTTGCAATTAAGGTAGGTTCGAAGCATTCAAAAATACCGGGAAGCAGCTATGATTGAGGTTGATGTACTTCAACAACTTGCTAAGAATGATAAAGGCAACTCCCGGTGCGTGGCTTTTGGGTTTCAGGTCAGTTGACAGTACTACCCCATCATAAGACATTTCTAAATCTGTTGATTGTTTAATCTGCAGATGCGTACAACTTCGGAATTGGTTTGATTACAGAAACCATATATGCATCGTGAGTATCCGAATTTGAATTTCATCAAGCTATTGTTTCTCTTTCCATTATTAAAATTCAGGAACAGTGATTTTGATATTGTTGGTATAATGCAGCTGCTTTTTTGAATCAATGATTAATTGCCCCCTCCCACGCATGCACACACTTTTTTCTTTTCATTTTAGCTTGATTGACCATTCCTTGTGAATATGTTTTGAGCAGTATAGTGCTGACTTTAATTACTTCCTCTATTTCACAGGATAAAGTTGTCATGAATAATACTGCCTTTTGCATGGATCTTTACATAAATAACTCCTATTATATTATTTCAAATGAGTCGGGCCTTTAGATAAAATTTGTAGTTGAGGTTTTGTTGATCAGCTTTATTCTTAGAACTAGGAACTGAACAAAACCCTTCCTCTGAATGTATTTAATGGTTTTATCAGGTGTTTGAGAAACTTGGACCGAGCTTATTTGATATTCTAAAGAGAAATAAATACTACCCATTCCCTGTTGATCTTGTTCGGGAATTTGGACAACAGCTTTTGGAATCTGTAGCATGTGTGTGGATTGATCTTGTTCTCATTCTCATTTCATATTTTTTTTCTAACCAATCACCCAATTTCTTTCCTGGTCTGCTTTATTGTCAGGGTATTAAGTGTGTCAGTGGAGCCCTTTTTATTTAACTTTATTTTCTTTGCTTTATTATATTGGGCAGATATGCATGACTTACAATTAGTCCACACTGATTTGAAGCCTGAAAATATCCTTCTTGTGTCTTCTGAATATGTAAAGCTTCCTGGTTCCAAGGTATCTGGACTTTTACCATTCAGAGAATATGCTTTATATTTAAGCCTGGATTTAGTTATCATATATATATATATAAAAACTTGGAAATGGTACAGAGGATTTCTTCAGATCATACAAAATACAGGTGCTTGCCCAAGTCTAGTGCCATTAAGCTGATTGATTTTGGTAGTACTGTTTTTGGTAATCGGATTCATAGCTCCATTGTTTCTACAAGGCATTACAGAGCCCCTGAGGTTATTCTAGGTAACTAATTGTGGTATCAGCAAGAGGCAATGTGTTCCTGTTTATTTTATCTTATTTGTCTCGTGTTCTTGTTCTAACCCCCCAAGGCAATTTAGTGGTTGATGGAAGCATTCATGGAACTGTTGTATAAGCGAATTATTTAAGGCACTATGAGGCTCTTAAGACTTGGCTTGTAGGGTTAATTGGTTGTAAGAACATTAAAATAATTATATAGGATGCAGGGGAGGCTCTAAAAACTGAGATATTTCTCAAATTCTTTGAAATAAGTCTGTAATTCTGCCATTGTGCCAGGTTAGCACAGTGGTTGATAGTAGACTCATGAACAAAAAATAATATTACTATTTGACATTGTTATTTTCATATCCATTGATGGAAGTGTGGCTTACACCTGTTTAGATATAAATGTGTTGTATGCATTTATTGTCTGGATTTTGTTAATGACTTATTGTGCCTTTCTTTAGTTATGGATCTATGGTAGCTGTTAATTTGTGATGGACCTGTTTGGCATGTAAATTGATGTGCTTTGGCACAAGATTTAGGTGTTTTGTATTCTCTTGTTTTCTTCCTTGTTTGACAGTCTCATACAAGAAACGAAAATCAATTTCTGAAATCACATGCATGTGTTTGGTCCAATGTTGTAAAAGGATATTTTAAGTATTGAGCCATTTTTCTTAACTGAGGCAAGGCTTAAGCAGTCAAAGGCATAAACCTTAAACATTTAAATTTAAAAGCCTTAAAATATTAATAAAAGTAATTATTGATCTAATAAGCAATAAGTACAATAGAACATGGAAAGTAATTCAAAACTTTAAATTTAAAAAACGTTAAAATATTAATATAAGCAATTATTGATACGATAAACAATTAATCATGGAAATATCATTATAATAACAATAAAAAACCTAAAATAAATCATATGGGTTGAAACTTTATTGCATGAATGTCAATTTGGAGTAAAAGAAAAAATATAAATACAAATGGTTGAATAGAGAGAAAATGTGACTTGCATTGCTTCCACTTAGTAACTAGCCAAGTTTGCAGCTACTGGAGGCAAAGGAAAATAAAGGTATAGGCAAAACAAAATCTAATAATGTAAAGGAAGCAACCCTAATTGTGTTTGCTAACGTGGTTATGATATTTTTATTTTTTTATTCTTGATTTTCCATCTTTTTTAATTTTATGAAATCAGGTCAAGAATTTACAATTAACCCATGAAACCAAGTTAAAAATGAACCGCTTAAGTCTCAAGGCATAAGCCTTTGACTAAAAAGGTGCAAGCCTTAATTTTCCACTCAAGGTTATAGCCTCCATACTTTTTTTTTTAAGCCTTTTCAAGTTCTCCTCAAAATAGCCTCGTCAGGATTGGTCATGTTGCGATGACACAAATGTATTGCCTATGTTGTAGGTTGATCACTAAATGTAGTAATGTCGTGCAAACACTTTATCTTATTGGCAATTTATTTACACATTTGCTGCAGGTCTAGGTTGGACATACCCCTGTGATATGTGGAGTATTGGTTGCATACTTGTTGAACTTTGCTTGGTTAGTGATATCCTTGATTTGGTCAATTATTGATCATCCATGTTAGGAATTTTAATATTGTGTCAATTTTTTTTTTTTTGGTTCAGGGTAAAGTATTATTTCAAATGCATGAAAATTTGGAGCACTTGGCAATGATGGAGAGGGTTTTGGGACCTCTACCTGATCGTATGATTCATAGGGCTTGGTATGTGATGAAATTCATGAAAGTTTTGTTTTTACCTGATAAATCTTGGTTTGTAGAAGTCAATATGGATTGGCTATAGAAATTGTTAGGAAATTATTGAAAGCATAGAAGAGAATGAAAAATGTGATGTAGGAGGGTCAATCCTTCTGTGTATAGTGGTGCGGGACTTCTGTGTATAGTGGTGCGGGACTTCTGTGTACAGTGGTGCGGGACCCACTTTACATGACACAATATTGTCTGCTTTGGACCATAATTGTGAGTTCAGCTGGCTCACGGCTATGACTTACCAGTTCAGTGGGCTCTTATTGCTTTGCTTGTGGGGTAATCCTAAAATGTGTCATACCATTTAGAGAGTGCTTACAACTTATCAGCACATCATCACTTAGCTTTTTAAGTAATGTGGGACATGTGCAGGCGCACTATATCAAAGTGAAAAATACTCATTGTTCTCATTAATAATAGTGAAGAGTATATCTCATATTTATAGGTAAATTAGGTTAATCAAACCCTAGTGGTACAAAACCCTAATGAGACACCTGAAGACACAAGGAAACTAAACATGTATTAATAATATTCTTCAATACTCCCACTCAAGTTGGATGTAAATGACATTTAAGTTCAACTTGTACAATTATAAAGACAATAAACTAGACATAAGTAAATGCATTGAATAATAAGGAAAAGAAATGATTAGACCAGCCAATGAAGCCACTTCTAGGCGTTTGAAACAATTGATAGTCTTCCTGACGTAGGAATCTTAAATTTAATCTAAAGAAATTAAACAATTTTTTTTGATAAAGAGTGAATTCATCGATTCAAACCCAAAAATATTCTTTAAAACTAAGAGGAAAACATCGATAAGAAAGTTAATACAATATTTCCAAAATCTTCCTTTAAACTCACACAACACTTCTATATATAACTATCAAGTCCACTAAAATTCAAAAAGAAATATAACAAGTAAAATGAGCAATTTAACCCTAAACAACCATTAAAATGACTCAAAGGCAACTATAAGACTAATACCAATTAAACAAGTTATTAATAATGTAAATTGTACTCCTAATCTCCTATATCAGCTCTCCCCTTAGGAAAAGATTCGTCCTCGAATTTTGATGGGATCCCTTGCAGTAATTTTAAAGAACTGAAATAGAGTACTCATATAGATCAGCCATTTGAAAATTTGATTGAGCATGACTCCTACAGTTTTGAGTGTGAAACAGCTTGAGGAGATGACAAGGAAATCACATTCCATTTGAGTCTTACTGGCTAGTAGGCACAAACATGTGAATTGCAAATGTCTTCCTACATGGTTATAGAGAATCATAAAAATGCCAATGAAGCCAGTAATATACTGCCCAATAGTGAGAAAGGTTTCACATGAAAATATGTTCATGCAAGATAAATGGTTGACCCCTCTTCAATCTACATAGATGTTCAGCTAATGTTTGAGATTTAATACTTTAATCTGTAGTATTTTGGTAGACATATTGCTGATTTTGATACATCAAGAGAAGCTTGGTTCAAAATAGAAAAGACTTTTGCATCAAAATCAAGAGCAAGAATGATTCAGTCGAAGGGTGAGTTACAGAATCTGAAGAAAGGAAATATGAGTGTGTCAGAATATATCTAAAAGATTAAAGTCTTGACAGATGAGTTACAAGCAGCTAGAAGTTCTATAACAGAAGAATGTTTGTTGTATGCACTGGGAGGCTTGGAAGAAAATTTTGATAATGTGTTTGCAACAGTGACTCTGAAAATGTTGAATGAAATGGGGACTATTGATGATGTGAAATTTTTATTGTTGAGTCATGAAAGTCGTCTTGAAAGTAGGAAGAATGTGTCCATTTCTCCATTTCCTTTGGTCAATATGAGTAGTAAAAACTCAAGATTCAGGTGTTGGAGTGAATTTTAATGGTTCAAGACCACCAGTTCTTGGTCAGCGAACTGTATTGTCAAATCTGACCAACCAAGTGCAGCAAATGGATCTTGATAGTTATGTTCATCCAAATTTTTATGGGACTCCTCAGGTCAATCTAGCAGATGGACGTTATTGGCAACAACCTCTACAAGGTTTTAATCAGCATATAAGAGGGGGAAATAATGGTGGAAGAGGCAGATTTAATAACAACAATAATAGGCCATTGTGTCAATTGTGTAGCAAATTGGGCCACTTGGTGTCTAGATGTTGGTATCGTTTTGATACTAGTTGCAAACCTACTCCTAATAATTCAAATGTGCAATCTCTAGCTCCAGTTATGCCACCAGCTCAAATGGAATCTACCAACACTCCTACATCACTTCCCATTAGTACTTGTCAATAAGTCCACAAGAAATAATAAATCATACCACTTTGTTGAAGATGCTATAATTGATTTAAGTTGTAGGCCACGTGTAGTAGAAAGTCCCTAAGAGTGTAAGGGAGACACAGTAACGTCCCTAAGAGTGTAGGTTTGACACACTAAAGTTGTTAAGGGTGTAAGGGAGACATAGTAAAGTTTCTAAGAGTGTAGGAGAGACAATTTGAAGAACCATTTATAAATAAGGGAAATACAGTAAAGTTTCAAAGAGTGTAGAAGAGACAATTTGAAGAACCATTTATAAATAGGGCAGTACATGAACTCAAATTTTATCGAGCCCAAAAATAAAAAGGAACCAAATAGATTAAATACATTTAGAAAACTGATTAGATATATATTTTTTAAAATTAAAGTACTAATGGGGAGAGAGATAAAGGATAGAACTAGGTTTAGAAAATAGATTATAAGTGTTTAAGCTCTAATACCCAATATTTTAAAGCCGTGTTCTAGCATCAATGCTGATTCTTTCCATTGAGGTGAGACGAAAGCCTTTTCACAGTTTAAGGCTTAAGCCAACGAAATACAAGTAAGAACTTTTACATAAAAATAAAAAAGAAAAATTATTACAAAATAACATTTTAATAATCATACTAATCTCACATAGTTCATAATATAGCCATTAAATTACCACTAAAACATCATTACATGATAAAGTTGAGATCCATAAAAAGTTAAACTAAAAAAAACATTACTAATGTTAATCAAAAAGCTAGTAATAGAAATAAAATTTGGTAACATAACAACTCAACAAGCAAAATATGAAAGAAAAAAAACGAAGAAGAGGAACAAAAAAAAAAAAAAAAAAACTAATAAAAAAGAAAAGAAAAGAAAAAAACAGAGAAAATTTGTGTTTTTCGAAAACAGTTTGTTGGAAGGAATAAGAGGTTGCTGAATGTTGTTTAAAGAAGGAATCAAAAAGAAAAATAAAGAAAACCAAAGCAAAGGAAGAGGAAGAAAAGAGATTTTTATAAGTTATTTTATTAGCTTGGGCCGAAATATTAATGTGATTTATTTAAAGAGTTCAACTAAGGCTTGAATTTTGCATTCAAGCCCACCAATTTTCCTTTTGAATGTATGAAAAAAAGGTTATACGTCTTAATAGTCTCAGTGTGTGAAAATAGGCTTAAGCCTTAACTATAAAAGGCGTATAATATTTTTTCTCCTAATAAGCTAGCCTCAACGCTTGCCCACGTGGAAAACAAACCTCAAGGCCATAAGGCTAGCCTGATAACGTTTTTTGAAACTATGCTAATACCATGTCGGGAAATTTTTAAAAGTAGAGGGGAGAATAAGAAAGTAAAAAATACTCATTGTTCTCATTAATAATAGTGAAGAGTACATCTCATATTTTTAGGCAAATTAGGTAAATGAAATCCCTAATGGCACAAAACCCTAATGAGACTCCTAAATACATAAGAAAACTAAATATATTTTAATATTATTCTTCAACAGAAGTGAAGCACTCAAAATGGCCTATAGTGGGTTTTCCTGTTTAGACTTCATGTGGAGAAACCATTATGTTTTGATTATCAACTGTAAATGTGTTCGGTTATCAACTTAAGATTTTAATCATGTGCTTTCCTATATGATTTTTTGCAGCCGTGGTGCAGAAAGATACTTCGAGCGTGCAAGATTAAACTGGCCTGCAGGAGCAGTTTCTTGGGAAAGTATAAGAGCTGTTAAGAAGCTTGATAGTCTAAAGGTTTAACTCATTTCTGTTTCAGTTGATGGAGGGATTTGTTCAATGGCTTTGCTGTAAAGATTTCTAATTCCCACAATTGATGCCATTTTGATATTTATGCAGGATCTGGTGTCAAAACATGTAGAATGCTCGAGATCATCTCTCACAGACTTGTTACAAGGACTTTTGAAGTACGATCCTTCTGAACGCCTCACGGCACGACAAGCCCTTGATCATCCTTTCTTTAAGAATGCAAGTTGATCATTGCACTATGGGTGGCTAATATTTACTTGAACTTGTAGTCCAGACGTTGAAGTTATGCCCATGAAAGCTCATGGTTCCCGGTGTTTTACCCCAAGAAAGACCGGCTCTCCAAACACAACGGAAAGAGAAGTATGAGCAGTTACTTGAGATTGACATGCATGTGTACAAATAGAGTGGTCTAGATTAAAAGTACAGGTGAAATGGATTTTGTTGTTCAGTAGAAAAAATAAAATTTTCCTTACTGGCAATTTCTAGGAAAAAATATTACATTGTTGCTTCTTGCTAGTTTCTGGACAATAAGAAAAGAACGTTGCTTTACTAATAACAGGCCATTCTCAAACTTGTGAAACCTGTTAGGTCATGTTTGGTTAGATGGAAGCGTGAAAGTGAATTGTAATAGAAATTGAATTGAACGGAAACAATATTACTATTTTAATACTTATTTAAGTAGTGTAATTAAAATTAAATTTATAAAATTATAAACGAATTATAGTTAAAAAATAAATTTTTTATTTTTTAAATAATATAAAATAAGTAAAAAAAATTATAAATATATAAATTGTGAGAAAGATAGAATATTATAACGTCTTTTTAAGAGTTTGTGTAATGAAAATTACAGTTATTGCTATAATTTTTTTACATTTTATTACGGACTAACAATAAAATTAAACATAATAATATTCTAAATGATTTTTATTATAATCACTATTACTTTTAACCAAATATGTACTTAGCATCTTTGACCGAAAGATTTCATTTAGTATCTTTTACAAGCCCTTGATGAAAAGTAACACTTTGTCCAGTGGAATTGTTACAAACTTGTGGGGGTTGGGAGGACTAGGTGGTGTGTTAAGAGTGAGCGTAGGTTTGATAGATTGATTATTAAGTCATTTTATAAGTAGATTTTATCTTAATGGTTTGAAAATTTCAAAATTTTAGCCAACCTATCATTCATAAAAAATCAACCTTCAAGCTAACTCATAATATCAGTTTATCAGATGTTGATTTACAATTTTAGTTTAAAGTTATTATCATAATCAAGAATACAATAGAAAGTGCAAAAGTATTCTTTTACCTCTACAAACACTTTTTTTTTGTCACCCTGTAAATAATTTGCATAGAAAAACTAACTCAACATTAAAGCACCACCTGCATAAAATTCATGATATTTAATAAATATCTTAATAATTTTTGATCTACTGAAAATTGTATTAACCATTATATGTCCTCAAACTAAAAAAGTTACAAACAGTGCTATTGTGTCATAAAAAAACAAACAGAGACTAAGACCATTAAGTTTAGTTTAGGACTTGCAGACTTCCTATATTGTATAATTTTAATTAATATTACATTTTATTTATTTTATATAACATTTATATAATATAATTAAAATTATTTTAAAAAAATTAATATATATAAAATGTAGATCGGTTTAATTGTGTTGATTTTTATTTTCTACAGACCTACAATCAATCCGACCTTGTCGGTATTGAAATATTTTAGATATACCTGGACCAACCAACCTCAAATAAAAAATATGTAAGTTCAGTTTGGATTTGGACTCTTGTTGATCTGACTTTTTGAAAAAAAAAAATGCCTACCTCCAATGTGTGTGCTTATGAATAATATAATTTGTGTTTGTGACAACAATTTATTGTTTCAATCATGATAACAACTAAATTTATCAGGTTATGTATAAGCAGTTCGTTTAAAACTTTTACTGTGAGCATAAAAATGAACCAATGTAAAAATGTGCAACGAAAATCATAGCTATAGAATGCAAAGCTTCACGAACTCAAAAGCAAATAAAGAGATAATAAGAGGATAGTAACTGTTTTTGATTGTCTTAACTAGTGTTTCATTCCACTTTTTAGCTTAACGATTAAATTATACCATTTGAAAAACAAATTATAATTTTTAAAAGCTCAAGCATTTATATAAAAAGTTGATAGAAGTGTGGAGAAAATAGTTAAGCTTACGTTTTTAAAGTAATGATATTGTTAAAATAAAAGTGCGTGAACGGCCTATTTTATCTCTATGTAAGGCTTAAATATGTTTTATTTGGGGTCCATAACAAAAATGACACACCATTTAGTTTAGTTAATATATTTTTATTTTTTTTATTATTTATGTTGACAGTTTTTTAAAGAAAATGACAAAAATATATTAATAAAACTGAATGTTGATGGCATCGTTGTTACAAATTAAACTATAATACATTTATACCATTCGCCTCAAACGTTAGGGACGTAAATGATAAAACATATTTAAGTCCTACAATCAACTATACTTTAGTTTATTAATGTTAGATAAAGTAATCAAATTATAACAAATAACAAATTTGAGTCATGACAAAATGTCACCACCACCGCTTTTTAAACTCAGCAACAACGAAGTTTCGTGTTTTGGTATGATCAAGGGCACAAGGAAACTTGGAAATCTCTTGTGGTCTAGTGGTAAGACTCCTCCTCCTTCCACTAGCAACTCAAATTCGAATCCCACCACGGGTGTGTGAGTTATTTTCTCTTTATTAATAAAAAAAAAAAGGGCCTTTAGAGCCCTTTCTAAAAAAAACAAAAAAAGGGCACAAGGAAACTTTTGTCATAGTCCATCCGAAGTCATACTGACCCAAGAAGCTGATTTCAATCATAAATAAACTATTTACAATTATATCAAGGATGAATTCCAGGTTAACAACTCTCTACATAAACTAGACTTTAGTTCTGTAACTTTTTTTTGATACAAAATGATCCCTAATTTTTCAAAATTTTATACTTTTAGTCCAATTTGTATAAAATAGATCATTTTGTATGTAACATTTTGTATAAAATTGAACTAAAAGTATAAAATTTTTAAAAATTAAGAACTATTTTTTATAAAATTAGACTAAAAGTGTGAAATTTTAAAAAATTAGAGACTATTTTGAACGTAAAAAAAGGATTAAGGACTAAATTTATTGTTGAGTAAAATTAGGTATCAATTGAGTAGTCAAACCAAATAAGAACTAAACATCAAATCAACCAGCAAGATAAGCCTCAGAGCCAGTAGTAAACAAGACAGGCACACAAATGAAGAGACAAAAATAGAAGATGACTCATCTCATCGAAATCATAAAGCATACATTATTTTATTAAAAAAAAAAACTTGAAGGGCAAACAATGAGCAATGTGCTATGAGAAATACAAATTCAGATCAAATTTCAACATAACCTACAACCACTGGAATCAAACAAGCAACTGGAACAGCTTAATTTAGGGCAGCAACACTAGCATTACTCTTTCGAGCAAGCTTTGTCCACTCCGTATGGAAGGAACCAGGGCGATCGATTCGCTCATATGTATGAGCCCCAAACAAGTCTCTTTGTGCCTGAACAAGGTTTGCAGGAAGCCTGGCACGCCTATAAGTATCAAAATAGGAAAGGCTAGCACACATCCCTGGGGTACTAACGCCAGCAGATATGGCCAATCCCACAACTCTTCGCCAAGCTGCTTGGCGCTGCACCATCTCTTTAGCAAACTCCGGATCCACAAGCAAACTAGCCAAGTTTGGATTCCTCTGATAAGCCTTCTTAATCCTATCCAAAAACACTGCTCTTATAATACATCCACCTTTCCAAATCCTAGCCAATTCACCAAAATTCAAACCCCAACCCTTCTCAACACTCTTTGCCCTCAACAAATTCATACCCTGAGCATAGCTACAAATCTTAGACGCATATAATGCCTGCCTCACATCATCAATCAACCTCTTCTTGTCAACCCCACTCTTAACATAGTCCACCTCTTCCTTTAACCCTGCCTCCTTCAAAGTCCCAGAAGCATTCTCTCTCTCCTCCTTCAATCCACTCAAATACCTGTTAGAAAAAATCTCTTCATCAACAATGTTTATTCTTTATCACTAAACACACACAACACTTTGCCATATACAACATGCATTATAAACATTAACAACAATTTATATCGTCAATAACATTAACAACTCTAGTGCATCATTTCATTAGCTTCAAAGGGCATAATTTTCTTTCGTTACCTACAATCTAGAGAAGCTGCAATTGTTGGAGCAGCCACAGACAGCTCTGCAGCTTGCTGAACAGTCCATTTTCCAGTACCCTTCATGCCAGTCTTATCCAAAATGGTATCCACCAAATACCCATCACCAATTTCATCCTTAACCTTAAAAATATCCGCAGTAATCTCAATCAAGAAGCTCTCAAGCTCCCCACTATTCCACTCATCAAAAATTTCTGAAAGCTCCGAATTTGATAATCCACCAATGTTCTTCAACACATCATAGGCCTCGGAAATTAACTGCATATCACCATATTCAATACCATTATGCACCATTTTCACGAAATTCCCAGAACCCCCATCACCAATATAAGTAACACATGGACCATCCTCAACTTGAGCAGCAACCTTATGAAGAATATCTTGGACATTGTTATAGGCCTCGTAAGACCCACCAGGCATAAGAGAAGGCCCAAAACGAGCACCCTCTTCACCACCAGAGACACCCATGCCCAAATAAAGAATACCCTTTTGAGAAACCTCTTGAACTCGGCGTTCAGTGTTCTCATACCACTCATTACCACCATCGATAATCGAGTCACCAGGCTCCATATGGTCCGATAAAGAAGCAATGGTCTGGTCGACTGGTGCACCAGCCTTAACAAGGATGATTACGGACCTCGGTCGTTTAATTGAGAGCACGAAATCGCGAGGATTGTACTGGCCGTACAAAGGGAGGTTACCTTCTTCTTGAGCTCGATTAACGGTGTCGTCGACTTTGGAGGTGGTTCGGTTGTAGACGGAGATTGGGAATCCTTTATCAGCGATGTTGAGAGCCAGGTTTTGACCCATCACGGCTAGGCCGGCCAGACCAATGCGCGACAGAGCTTGTGAAGCTTCCATGGAAACGTGAGATAGAGAGAGGATTTGGTGGTGAATTGGAAGTATTGGATGAGTTGTTTGGGAGAGTTTTTCGTAGTTTTTAAGGGAGACTTTTGTACGATGAATGACGGACTCCTCGAGGGAGTGAAGGGACGGTGGCCTACTACCTTCACTCTGACTGTTTGATACTTTTATATTACAAAAATAAAAAGTTCTAATAGAAATCCCAATTATTACTCATGGACATCCCACTAAACGAGAAAAAATTTAATAAAATGAAAAATTACAAAATTACCCTTAGTATATTTTACACATTCCGGACATCCCTCACTCACAGAGGTTCGGTAGGGGTTACCGAACATTTTAGACATGTTCGGTAGGGGTTACCGAACATTTTAGACATGTTCGGTAGGGCCTACCGAACATATCATAAACGTTCGGTGGTCCTTACCGAACCACTGCGCGATTTGCAGAAAAAAAAAAATTTTTACCAGTTTGATTTGCTTTTTTATTCCATTTTTTTCATAAAAATCCACTTCTTCTACATTATTCATGTATGTATCTTCCATTTTTAATTTCTTAAGTTAAATTTTGGAGGTAAATGTGGGTGTGGAGGTGAAGGTGGAGGTGAAAATGAGTGAAGAAGAAGGAGTGGGATGTATGAGAAATTTTTAAGAGAGTGGGATGTGTGGGGTGTGGTGGGTTGGGGTGTGGTGGCTAAGAAACACTAAGGGTAATTTTGTAATTTTCCATTTTATTATTTATTTTGTAAATTTTTTCTTATTTAGTGGGATGTCTTTGAGTAATTTTTGGGATTTCTTCAGAATTTCCCTATATTATATAAAAGATTAATTTTTATTTTTAATTTTAATTTTTTTTAAGCATTGCATATATATTTTTAATATAGAATAATAAATTTGTAAATTTAAAAGTACGGTATAAATGGAAGTGAGTGAGTTATAATAAAATTAAGACCAGGAAGGCTCGGTGAACATGAGTTAGGGTTTCATCTATTCTTTCAGGATTTTGAGAGTCGACTTTAGGGTCTTGTTTGTTCTCTTGGTAGGGGTGTCATGTCGTGTTAGTCTTATTTGTGTCGTATTTGTTCATGTTATTCGTGTCGTATTTTCGTGTTGGTTGACACATTAAAAAATTTACTTGAATTTTTCTTGCGTTACCTATCTATAATAGTAAGAAATAACAAAATCTTTAAGAACATGAAAAAAATTATTGATCAATTCTTACTAAAAAAAATTCATATTGTATCGTGTATTGTATTATCAGATTGTATCAGAAATTGTCACCCCTGTTTCTTGGGACACCTAGGTTTCTGTAGCCATGTGAAGAGCTTCGATCTGCTGGTTTTTCTGGTGCCATTTGATCTCAAATTCTTCGATGGGGTCGACAAGGGAAGTTACTGGTGGAATTACCTAATTTGGTGGCCTGGTTAGGAGCATCTCCTCTTTCTTTCTCCAACATTAGGGGAAAGAGCCCCAACAACAACATCATTTGCTACTTAGTTTGCTCGTTGACAGTTTTCAAAGTTGCCATCGTCTTACTCCATCTGTTGCCCATCTCCTTACTCTACTTGGTTGGCACAATTGCCTCTTTCTGGCACTGCGCCTCTGGTTTTAGCTCGGCTCTGCAGTGAGCTCTTTGTAATAAGGCCACCAGAGTGTATGTATCTTTATTTCATTTTGTATTAGGTTTTTCTCTTAATTTTAGATTTCAATAAAACCCAACTAAGTCTAAAAATTCTTTTTTAGATCTATTGGTTTTGTTATTATTTTTGTTCAAGGATTGCAGAGATTGCGATCTCTTGATTGTTTGATTTGTATTTTAGTCTATCCTGTCTTGTTTGTCTTGTTTTAATTTGTTTGGGTGGAATGCAATTTGCTTCATGTTGGCCAAAGATTTGGGTTTTTAGATTCATATCATAAAAGTACAAGTAGACATCAATTTCCAATATTTCGTGAATAATGCTTAATGTATTTAATTTAGAAAATTCTCTCACATTAAAAATCAGTGTAAATTTGTCTTAAATGATCAGACCCCTTTAACAGAATTGCACTGGTGTATATATAGATATTACAAAGTTATATCGTGTGAAACTTATAGGCGTGACCAAGTCTATCACTTAGTGTAAGATGTCGAATATGGATATCCAATGTCAGAATTGTTGGTCTTCAACTTGAGATCGTATCTTGAGGTTGTAGATGTGGACGATTAGATGTTCTTGAAGCCCATATCTTCTCCTTGGTCCTTCATGTGAAATCATTTCGACATGGTTTGTACGACCTTCCTTTAGTCCTCCTTTTCAAATCCTACTTGACCTTGTATAATTTTGGTCATATCATAGTCTTAATCAAGTTGTCTTCTTTAAACTACATCAACTAGGTCTTATATCTTCAATTTATGCTCGGACAGTCTAATCTCTTAATAACCCATGTTATTTAGATCGTTTATACACGATACAATTCTTGTAAAGATCACTGTGACATTATCTTCATGACGCAATCCTCCCAGATCATATGTGGTTGGATGAGTTCCTTAGATCATCTAATCTATATCGAGCATCTAAGATCATAGTTTCCTTCTAAAACTCCTGTCTTAAGATTGCACATGAACGACTTGGACAACAGATTATATCATAAACGTAGGTCATATGACATGCCCTATCAGTAGGATTTATATACTTTATATATAAACATTATCTATTGCATCAATTAATAGTCAAATGGAGAGATCTGATGAGCAAAATGAGAAAGTTTAATATTCTCCATTTTATTGAGCCCCAACGTCTTTGCCAGTTTTGATTGTGTAAATTAATTTGATCTTGTTTATTCTTCTTAGAGATATGTTCTTTGAGATTACTTGTACTATTTTAACTATATGTATGAAATTCACCTTTCTTGAAAAGAAAAAAGAAAAAAAGAAAAAAAGAAAAAAAAAGAGTACCATATACATACATTTTTATAACTAAAAACGTATGTTTTTATGGGTTAAAAGTAGAAATGTAAATTAGAATAAGATGTTAATTGTACTTATAATACAACCTATTAATTTTTAAAATTTATATTATTTTGTCTCACTTAATTTTTCATAAAATGAGATAGTATTAGTTAAAATATCTCATTTGTTTCAAATGGGCCTAAATGAGATAATTAAAAATACAAAAATAGTAAAAAAAATATGATACATGATTATTTATATTATGAAAGTTTAATAAGAAAAATAAAATTATGTTTAAATTTTGACACATTAAAATTACAATTTAAATAAAATGAGATGAAATAATGTTATATCATAAGTCCATTAAAAAGATTAATTAAAATAAGAGATGGAAAGAAATAGGGTCTAAATGTATCATATAACTCCCTCCTTCGCTATTTTTTTTCTCTCTCTTTTCTTCTTCTCTATGCTTTTTTTTTTTTACATTTAGTATAAGTTTTTTTAAAGTTAAAGTTTGATATAGATCGAATTATACATTTTGAATATATTTTTTGCAGTATATGTTGATTTTTTTTTTCTATTTAGTTGAACATATGTGTCACTTAAAAAATAGAATATACATGCTAAATATTAAAAAAAACATATGTGTCATATATTAAAAAAAATATATGTTATTTACTAAAAAAATATGTATCATTTATAAAAAAAATTATATATTCCATATATACAAAAAAAAAAAAAAAAATAAGATAGGTGTGAAAAATAAGAGGATTATATAACAATTGGAGCCAAGAAATAGTCCCTTTATATCTCTAATTAAAAGTAAAACAAATTAATTAATAATTGAGGTCATATTTGATAATAATTTTAATTTTTTATTTATAATTAAATAATTTATTTTGTAATTTTTAATTCTTTTATAAAAATAATCATCAATATATTTAATAACAATTTCTACTTAATAATTTTTAAAAATAAATTCAAAAATCAACTACAAGATGTTTTATAATACTTGCTTTTTTTTTTTCAAAAAAAAGTTAAAATAAAGAAAATTTATTGTTATTTTTTACAAAATTTAAGTTATTAATCATTTTCTTCTGATAATTATATATAAAATAAGTTATAAGACTTAATTCACTTGTTAAAAATTTAAGTTATTAATCATTTTTTTCTGATATTTATATATAAAATAAGTTATAAGACTTAATTCTCTTGTTAAAAAAACATTTGGTCAAAATTAAAAAAATTAAAAATATAAAATTTTATTCAAAAATTTTATTTTTAAAAATTTGTAAAAACTTAAGCTTATTATATAACCTTCTTCACATACATAGTTTCATAGATAACCCTCCACCACCTCTCCACCCACTATTTCTCTTTTCTTTTCTTTTTTTCTCTTCTTCTTCTTTACGTTGTTTCTCACTCTCTCTCTCTCTTTTTGTTATTTTTCTTCTCTATGCTATTTTTTTTTTTTTTTCTCTATCTTCTTCTTCTCTATGCAGTTTTTTTCTCTCTTTTGTTTTATTTTTTCACATTTAGCATAAGTTTTTTTAAAGTTAAAATTTAATACACATTAAATTATAGTTTTATTTTGTGGCATGTGTTTCTAATATATTTTTTGTAGTATATGTTGATGTCTTTTTTCTGTTTAACTAAACATATGTATTTTTCTTTATAATTTAATTCTTTTTACTTCATAAAAATTGGGAGTTATCCTAAAGAAAAACACATGTATATATTGAGAGAAAATTAAATGTTACATAATAATAATAAAAATATGTGACATCATACGTGTCACTTCAGAAGAAAAAAAAATATATACGCTAAATACTATAAAAGAACATTTTTTTTCTCTATCTTCTTCTTCTCTACGCAGTTTTTTTCTCTCTTTTGTTTTATTTTTTCACATTTAGCATAAGTTTTTTTAAAGTTAAAATTTGGTACACATTAAATTATAGTTTTATTTTGCAGCATGTGTTTCTAATATATTTTTTGTAGTATATGTTGATGTCTTTTTTTTTTATTTAATTAAACATATGTATTTTTTTTTATGTATAATTAAACATATGTATTTTTCTTTATAATTCAACTCTTTTTACTTCATAAAAAGTGGGAGTTATCCTAAAGAAAAACACATGTCTATATTGAGAAAAAATTAGATGTTACATAATAATAATAAAAAATATGTGACATCATATATGTCACTTCAAAAGAAAAAAAATATATATGCGCTAAATATTAGAAAAGAACATATGAGCTAAATACAAGAAAAGAACATTTTTTTTCTCTATCTTCTTTTCTACGCAGTTTTTTTTTTTCTCTCTTTTGTTTCATTTTTTCACATTTAGCATAAGTTTTTTTAAAGTTAAAATTTGGTACACATCAAATTATAGTTTTATTTTGCAGCATGTGTTTCTAATATATTTTTGTAATATATGCTGATGTCTTTTTATTTTTTTGTTTAATTAAACATATGTATTTTTTTATATATAATTAAACATATGTATTTTTCTTTATAATTCAACTCTTTTTACTTCATAAAAAGTGGGACTTATATTAAAGAAAAACACATGTCTATATCGAGAAAAAATTAGATGTTACATAATAATAAAAAAATATGTGACATCATATGTGTCACTTCAAAAGAAAAAATATATATATGCACTAAATACTAGAAAAGAACATATGAGCTAAATATTAGAAAAGAACATTTTTTTTCTCTATCTTCTTCTCTACGCAATTTTTTTTCTCTCTTTTATTTTATTTTTTCACATTTAGCATAAGTTTTTTTAAAGTTAAAATTTGGTACACATCAAATTATAGTTTATTTTGCAGCATGTGTTTCTAATATATTTTTTGTAGTATATGTTGATGTCTTTTTTTTTTTCTGTTTAATTAAGTATTTTTATGTATAATTAAATATATGTATTTTTCTTTATAATTCAACTTTTTTTACTTCATAAAAAGTGAGAGTTATCCTAAAAAAAAACACATGTCTATATCGAAAAAAAATTAGATGTTATATAATAATAAAAAAATATGTGACATTATATGTATCACTTTAGAAAAAAAAAAAACATATGCACTAAATACTAAAAAAGAACTTATGAGTTAAATACTAGAAAATAACATATGTGCTAAATAGTATATATTAGAAAAAAAAAACCATACGTGTCATATACTAAAAAAGAACATATGCCGTCTATTAAAAAATAAAATGTGTCATTTATTAAAAAAATACATATGTTTCATATAACAAAAGAGAACAAGGTGTGGGTGGGAGGGGTTATTTTTTAAACAAGTTCAATAAAGGGGTATAAAAACTGGAGCCTTTTATAAAACCATCCCATATTTTGTTCATGATTCATAAAAAATAAATAATAGTTACGAAATATACATAATTAAAAAATTATTTAAAAAGCTATAAATTAAGAATCAAAATTATTATCAAATGTGTCCTAACTTATACAAGTTCAAAGAGATAGATAATTTCTTTTTTCCAAATAAAATTGGCTTAATTTTTTTGAAAATTTCGTTTCTAATTGAGTGGGTTCCTATATTTATATCTAACCACAAAACATACCAAATTGTAAGAAAGTCCCTCAAGGATTTTTTACAATTTTTTCACATGTATTTTGTACGTTAATTATTTTTATTATTTTAATTTTTTTTCTTTAGTTAATTTTTACAACATATTTAAAATAAATAAAAAAAACTAATTTTTTTATACTTTTATATTAATTTTGAAAATAAAATAATATTTAATTTTTTTATTAAATATAGTAATCATCATATTGTTAGTCTTTATTTAATGTAATCATTATTTCATTATCATATTTAATTTATTATTCAATGTGATAATATAATATAAAATTAATTTTATTATGCTTGCAAATTACTATTTAGAGATCTTATTAAATGTGGTAATTTTCTTATTATTAGAGTCTTTATTGAGTATAATTCTTATTTTATTATTATGTTTAGAGTACTTATTTAATGTGATAACATATCCTAAAAAAGCAATAATATTAATAGCTTATAATATAAGGATAATTTTGTCCAAAAATTATTAATAGTGATTCAAACGTTTATACATAGTATAAATTAGTGAAAAAAAATTGTAAAAAATCCTCAAGGGGATGTTGTTATGTTGTATAACACTAAAAACATTGTTTGCATCTTGTATCACACAACGAAGCCTCAAAAGAATGGGTAATTACATTCAAAAAATATTCGTAAAATTAATAACAATAAAAATAACACTATAATAATATTCAACGAGTTTAATTAATCGTAGCTTAATATTGAATAACATCTAAATGAACGGTATTTAATGTAAAATTTTTGAACTAATACATATTTTTTAGTTAAAATATATGAATTAAAAATAAATAATGTTATTTTTTAATTATAAGTTTTAAAAATCTAAAAATAATTTAATCATTACACACTATCAATATTAGCTTTGAATGCATCAAAGTTCTATAAAATGTTTTCAATGAATAATGATTTTTTCCCTTTAGGGTTAAATAAATTAATGTGAATAATTTTTGGAAATTTACCAAAAATAACACCTCTAAAATTTATAGTAACAAAACTAGCACCCTCAATAATATTGAACGTTTAATATTAAATGGGTTTAAATTGTCGTCGTTCAATTCTAATTGAATATATGTTAAAAAAAAAATAACATATTAATCATTTTTTTTAATTATAAAAATATAAATTTAAATACAAAAAGTACTAATTTTATTATTATAAATTTTAAAAAAACTAATTTTTTTGATTTCTAGTTAAGTGGATGTTTGTTAGTGCCCCTTAGTCCGTCCCTACATACAATAAAAAACAATATCAGCTAAGTTTTATATTTTTTAATAAAAAAATATAAGCAGGAGGAATTAAAATAATCCAGTAACCATTATAATTACTAAATGAAACGAAAAAGAGTAAATAAAGTTCGAGAAAAGATTGAAAAATAAAACTCAATACTACTAAGCCCTTCACCTGTTGTCATTCCACTTTAACAATGTCAGCCTAATCAATTTTGACCTTCGACACTTTTCTGCGTTTTATTAACTTTAAAAGCCCCGGAAGAATTTGCTTGATTGCTTCCTCATATCATTTTTTTTTTTTTTAGGATAAAAGGTTATTAGGCTTTTAATTAAATTTTAAATATTACTTAATTTATTTGCTTTTAAATAATATTATTTTATCCCATTAATTGTTAAAAATATATTATTTAATCATTTTGACTATTAAACAAATGTAAATAAAAGACAAACATTAATATTTTATTATTAAATTTAATTTTAGATCAATCATATGAAAAAAGTGTGATTTTTTAAAAGTTAAATATGAAAATTCAAATTTATTTATAAAAAAAAAAAAAACTTAACTAACCTTATTTTCTCAACAACAGTGTATATCTTATTTAAGTTTTCCAACACACCATGCATCCAAAGCACCATAGATTTAAACCTAGCCGCCATCCTATTCGACCAACAACCAACCTTCGATAACCATCCGCAAACATGACTAAGAACTGTAATGACACTTTTAAAAATATAATAAATATATTTCAATCACAAAGAAAACATCAATTAAATAAACAGTAGATCAATCTATAAAAATAATTCACACTTATAATCATTAATTTTTTCACACATTGTTCTCTATATATAAAATAAAAACAATAACCACGTTAAAGAGAGAGTAAGATGGATCTTGTCTAGAAAATGAAGGGGGAAAAAATATATAGGATTAAATTTGTTGTGTTTGAAAAAAAAAAAAAACACAATGATCAAAATATCCTTTTAATAAATCTAAAAATTTGATAAAATTATTTTAAAAAATTGTTAAAATATTAATATTTACGTAACATTTATCCTTCTATGATACCGTTTTTACAACTAAAATGACTAAATAACAACTTTTACAAATAAAAGAACCCAAAATCATAAACAAAAAGACTAAAACAGCACCGCACCCTATTTTTTAAGGAAAATAGGCTGATATAACCCCATATTATTATTTGTATTCTATATTAGACCCCTAACTTACAATTTTAATAATATTCCCACTTTACCCTTTATCTGGCGAATGATCAATCTGGATTGATATATGAAGGTGAGAACATGAAGGTATAGACGGTGGAAAAGAAGACGATGACGCGGCAACAATTCGAGAAAAAGCTCGAGCTCCGCATCAACCTCGGACCGCGAAGTAGAAGGCGAATTCGGAGAATTGAGAACCGAACCATTTCCAGAAAAGAACCGTTCCGATGGTTTACGAATAGACGGAGCAGAGGTTTTGGACGAAGCAATTCCCTTATGGTCACGACGTGTTCGACGAAACGACGAAGAGACAGCGGTAATGAAATTGGACCTTCGAATGTAAGAGAAGGTTGAGATAGGAACTTGATTTGCTGAGTACCATGAACTATGAAGACCAATCAACACATATATTTAATACCTCTTATGGATTTCTGATTATGTAAGAGAAGGTTGAGATAGGAACTTGATTTGCTGATTTGTTACTTCTTATGGATTTCTGATTATGCCGATATATTTAATACCTCATCTAAATTTCCAAGAGTTTATACTATGGTTTCTGCTAATATTGTTTTGAAGCTTTGAGGAAAATAGCTGATTGGAGAAGCCAGCAGAGGAAGTTGATCGGACAGAGGATGTTATGGAGATCGATCAAGTTTTTCTTTGCTTCGGACTCCATCAGAGAGTATTGCTTCGCTGAAATTTCTAGAGAATGTGCCATTTTTCCTTGAGAACTATGATCTGAAAAACTTACTAAACAGCAAGAAAGGAAGCTTATCAACAATGTAATGTTGGTAGTGAATCTGGATTTGTGGAGCTTGGATGCTCTTGCAAGATTTGTTGAAATAACTCGGATGCTCATTGGGCTGGCTTTGAGGTTGAGAATTGAGCATCCGAGTTTTTTTTTTTTTTTTTTCATTGCTCAATATCAAACATACAAAATCACAAAATGACGAATTTTTTTTTTTGTCCAACTGAGCTCATATTTGTCCAACTGAGCTCCGGCGAGTGGAATCGTCGGCCAATTAAAATTCGATCAGTTGGACATGTGTCCAACTGAGCTCCGTGACTTTTCAGTTTTTAGTTGGACATGTGTCCAACTGAGCTCCGACGAGTTGGGTCATCGGCCAATCAAAATTTGATCAGTTGGACATACGTCCAACTCAGTTGGACATACGTCCAACTCAGTTGGACATACGTCCAACTCAGTTGGACATGTGTCCAACTAAGCTCCGGTGAGTGGGGTCGTCGGCCAATCAAAATTCTGCTAGTTGGACAGTCGTCCAATTCTGAGCAGTCTAGTTGGACATGTGTCCAACTGGACTCCGGCGAGTGAGGTCGCCGGCTCCGGCGAGTGGGGTCGCCAGCCGGTCAAAATTTCATCAGTTGGACAGTCGTCCAACTCTGTTGAGGTGAGTTGGACAGTCGTCCAACTCTGTTGAGGTGAGTCGTCCAACTGAGGGGTTATTAAGGGCATTTTTGTCATAATATGTAAAAAAATTAAGTGGAGGGGGTCATATCAGATTTTTAATAAATAGGGAGTCATGACAGCATATAACCCATTTTTTAATTGTGTTCAACAGTTAAAAAAAACTTCTAAACAAAGCAGCTTATTCAAAACACTAAAATGACTAAATAACACCTTTTACAAATAAAAGAACCCAATCAACCCCAAAATCATAAACAAAAAGACTAAAACAGCACCGCACCCTATTTTTTAATTGTGTTCAACAGTTAAAAAAAACTTCTAAACAAAGCCGCTTATTCAAAACTAAACATTCGTCTTAAAAAATATAAAAATCTTGGAAAAAAGTCAATACAACCAACATTATTCTGCATGTAAGAATAGATCAGATTACATAGAAAATAAATTAAAATAAAATAATTTATAACACAAGCACTTCAAAACTCTTCAACATTGTCTAATTTTGTCGTGTGAAACTCCTAATTTTCTACACATAAGGGGGAAAAAGTTGATGAAGCTTTAAAAAACATCAGAATTAATTGACAAGAAAATCCAACCCCTCAATGTCGGGAGAAAACTCCACCTACAAGAAACAGAAAGCAAGTTAGTAAAATGACGTTAAAGATTGCTACTCTGTAAACAAATTGCATTACATCCAATTCACATCCAAGTTTGAACGAATCAGCGCGAATATAATATCAATTGGCCAATCCTATATCAGGAATATGCCAGTAAGTGAATATGAGGCCTTTTAAATGGCTCTACGCCTCTAATTGTTGACCAAAACAAAAGAAAAAGCTCTGAATGCCCTTCCATGCCACCCATACCTCTTAACGTCTTGGTCAAAAGCTAATCACAACCCACAAGAATGGACTACAATTTAAATGGTTGTTGCATACAGTCCGATTAAAATCGGCAACAGTTTTCAAAAGTCTCTTGATCCCTCACAAGCTTTGTATAATCTTAAAGGACGAAGTACCACAGAAAAAAAGTGATTACACTAAAATGCTTCCAGCTTCCAAACAAACATATGTTACACTAAAGGGAAATGTTTTGAATGGCTTGTCTACAGAATAACAGACCATAACCTAGATCCTTGCATTTCAGAATCACGTTTGTCCCCACACGTACTGACAGGTATACTTGCACCATCCACCTACCAACAAATTCAGATGTCTGAGTTTGCCCTTTCTTTCAGCAAATTACCATAATTTTTAGGACTAACACACCATATATACCCAAGAGGGGGAAAATACTCAGTTGAGATTACAACTATTTCACAACGTAGTTCGAGTAATGCATATTTTAAAATGCCTTTTTTAACTCAGTTGCACGTTTGTTTAACTCAGTTAAAAAATAACATAGCATAACACGAGCATGTATTATGAAATAATTGAAATCTCAAGCCTATACTAGCTTATTTATGTTATTATTATAGGGTATGACTGTAGCTTATATTCAATAATTTATAAACTCTGGATGTAACAGAAACACATCATGAGTTCTGATCAGCAGTTTATGTCAGCAATTGATAGCATCCACGGTACCACCCAAGTTATGAAATGAGAGATCATCACTAGGAGAAAGTATTTGATGAATATTCTTCGTTACAAACATTAAATGTAAGCATGTAATATGTACAAGACTTACCAAAATAGTAGTGACATACAGCATGCAAGTCTACTTGTGATCTGAGTGCCCCCTTTTATGTTTACGACGTGGAATTGTGTTAGCACTTCTAGCAGGTTTCTTACCCTTCTTGCTGTGAAAATGAAGTAAATAAAAAAGGTGTCAGGCAAAGCAACTGTCAATACACTATATTTACGAATAAAAAGAAAAGAAAAATAAACAACTATATAGAAAATGAAGGCCCAAACTTTAATGGTCTCTTTTCTTTTTTTGTGTGTGTGAACATTCCTTTTTGGGGGTGATGGAACTGACCTGAAAATAGAGGAGAGTATTCTGAAAACAATGATTATAGGCAATGCCAGTACAGCTGAAGCCTGTAACATTTAGATTACTGACAAGTTAGACAGTCAACAAGATACTAATGACTTAGTTCCCACAAGCAAATAAAACAAAGAAGGTTATTTGTCTCAACTTCTTTTAGTACATACCGCAAACCATTCCAATTCTCTAGTGGCAAGAGGTTTCGTTAAATCATGTCTTCTCAGCTTCTCTCTGACGGTGGTTTGAACCTTGAACACAAGAAATGATGCCATCAGATACTCTTAGATTTGGCTAAGTATATAGTTCAAACCACACAGGACGTCTGGGTTCTTATTGAGCCAGACAAGCAAAGTGGAAGCAATTCACTTGTCTGTGCAAGTATTACAGGCCCTACATTAAATGAAAGTGTAACAAAAGACTCACAGCCAAGCTGCCTGGCTCCATGAGAAACTAGATAGTCTGGTTTTATAGTACTTATCTGACTCTCCCCAGGTGTTTGTGCAAGTTATCAGAGTATGTGCATAGAAAAATGTATTATGAAAGAAGCAATGTATTGATACACTATTATGCTTTATTTAGCACTGGACTGAATGCTGCAAATAAGGACATCAGCTTTCCTGTTTTTAGGTACTGTAGCCATAATATTCTAATTGCTAGAAAATGCATGTGTTTCTCTTCCAAGATAAGCTTTTTTCTAAACTTGACACTTCTACTCGTAAGGCTTAGTGTAGTGTTCACTGTTCACCTACATCCGTTGAGATCTAACGTAAAAAAAAAACCTATTTTTGTTCTTATATCTCTTGCCTGCATGGAAATCAATAAGAAATTTCTGCCTATGTAGTGGACTAGACACTAGTGAACTGTTTTGCTCCGTGAAATACTTCAGGTTTCAATTTGCAACTATAAATGACGGATGACCATGAACTTGATTATGTGTGACTGCATTTTTCCAGATTCAACAGCTTTTACATGGGATTTGGATCTGGAAAGAAAACAGTGAACTTGATTTTGTAAAAAAATTCAAATTTTTGAAGAGCTTATTTTACAATATCAAACCTTTATTTCCCAAAATTCAATATTTTTGCTAAACGACTACGAGGATTAAAATCATTTTTTTTCCAAATTGATGTAAGAATATTAAAATCTGAAAATGAAGTCCATAATCATAAAAAATAAGGTGAAGCGCCTCTTTGCCTATGCAAGAAAGTTTCTCAGTTTTCAGTGAATGCAAACAAAAAAAAAAGGGAGAGAATCAACTTTAGTCTGGCCACGTCAGAGGTTATTCAGTCTAAAGAAAAAATTTGATCATGTTAAGTAGAAGCACTCGGGGAGGAATATGAGAATAAGACTTAGTTAATATACCTGTTGATGATAAGTCGTTGCAGATTTTAGAAACTTGCCATAAGCCTTAACTACCTTCTTTGAATAAGGCTTCAAAACCTCCTGTACTTTGTCAACATGAGGCTTTGCCAGAGTGGCAGCCTGATCAATATATGGCTTGCTGAACTTTTTTGCATGCTGTCCAATTGACATATAAATTAGGTTCACAAGTGCAAAAAACATAAAGAAATAAGAAGAAAATAGACCAGATAAAAAAAATACCTGAAAGCAGGGATCAACAGCTTCTTGTACTTTGACAGCATGTGGAGCTAAAGCATTCTTTGATGTCTCATAAACTTCACTAGATTTTGTTTTTAGTGAGTTCAAATGTGGTTCAACAGATGTTTTTAACTCCAAAAGTTGATGTTTTATTGATGGAATCCATTTCTGCAAGCAACAAAGTTAAGCATCCACTTCAATAAGGAGTTTCACATATCAATTATTCCTTAGAATAAGGCCAAACTTCACATAAAAAAGCTTATATTACACTGCACATATTCTTCAGCTTAAAATTTTAAGTGGGAAGCAAAAACATATAAAATAAAGACTTTGTTAATCATGGAGATAACAACATTGTGTACAACCAAAATTGGGACCATAAAGCATAGAGTTTCACATACCGAAAATTTGAAATGTCGGAGAAAGAAAACATAGATATAAGATATACTCTTACAGTTTTAATTGTCCCCACATGTGGTTCAGCCCACTTTTCACCTTGGGCCTTCTTTTCTAGAGCCTGCAAGAAATTTTGGAACATTTAGATCAACAGCCACCAAAATGAAATGAAAGTAGCACACGCTAGATTTATAAAATAAAAAAAATGCAAGCATACTGTAGTCAGTTAAACACAAATCCAGTAACTATCTTCTGATTGTTTACGACCATAAAGCAGCCATACTATACCTTCTGAATCACCATATCCATGACTGGTTTCCCGTGCTCATTCCAATGTGTCCCCAGGATGGACTACAAATAAATTTATTTTTAGAAAACAAGCAAGAAGATACTTCTTTTCCAGAGTAACAGAAATGTACTATATTTACCTGAGCATGAATTAAATGTACAGAAAGCCAAGGTGGGAACCATGCACCATGAACCTAATCACAAATCAAAACATGAATTAAGCCTTAAAAGCAAAACCCATTCTCAGGATCAGTTTCTCTGGTACACAATAAACAGGGGAAATCAAATGGTACAACCATATCTTACATGAAACATTGAAGTGCATGACATCTATGATTATACTAATATTACATATGCTGTCCTCAAAGAGCCACTATGAGTAATCAGATACAGTGAAAATAAGTGCATCAACAAGAACCCTGGTATAGAACAGCACGATAAGGATAGATAAATTTCAAACCATAAAACCAAAATAATCCAATTGGTGGGATGAATAAGGAATATGTTATAAGATAAGCAACTGCAAAAGTTCCAAGAATAAAATTATTTAAATGAAGTAAACTCATCGCTCCAAAACCCATGATATTTGAAGGTTATACATTTTTATTTTGAAGGAAAAAAGAATTGATCAAGTAAAAGAGAAGATGAAAACGTTCCATAACACCCCAATGCAACATACCACACATCAACTCAGCAGAACATGAAAAGGCAAGCATATTAATAGAACGAGAATATTCTTCTTTTTTTAATAAGAATACAACATATTTTTATGACCGGAAGATGCTCTGAAAACCCCTTGGGGAAAAGGTAGTTTTTTCAAGATGAAAGGCATCATAGACTAAGTCAATTAAACCCAATACCTCCAATAAGTCTTTAGATTTTGAAGTGGCCTCAAATTTTGCTTTGATCATTTCTTCCTGAGAAAATTGAAAAAGTGGACTGCACATGAGATGAGAATCATCAATAAGTATCTAGCATAATGTGATAATTAATAGTTTTACTCACCTCAGCCACTTTAAGTGCACGCTCGGTCTTACGGATCTTATTTTTCTGCTCATCATTAACCTTTTGGAGCTGTAAAAGTTGAAAATATCATGTATCATTACATTGTCTAAACTCTCATGGATTACAATAGTGATGCACTCTATTACAGACAAGAATCTTAAATATGGATAAAATTCTCATTCAGATTATGTGTCCTACATGAAAAGAGTGCAATTTTTTTTAGTATTTAATCACCAAATGCTAATGACAAATTGACAGCCAGTATCAAAAAGGGAAAAGAATTCAAAGGAGGCTGAAGCATGCAAACAAGTAATTATTACAGCCTAAGAAGGGGGGATAGAAAGGAAATCATAACTAACCACTGTTCGTATGAGAATAAAAATAAATAGCATACTTTTTCTATTTTTGAACCCAATTCCTTAGTCTTCTTTTCAGCTTCACTTGCCCGGGCTTGCAGGGCCTCCTTCTCCTCCTTTTGTGTTTCCACTTCCCTCTGAAGTCTTTGAACCTGCATTAGATACAGATACTTACAAAATATGCAATGATATCTATAGTACAGAGTACATAACTCATTTAATTTAACCATATCCAACCTGCTTCTCCAATTCACCAGCACGTGCATGAGCCTTTCCAACCTGCTCTTCAGCATCTAAAGACACTTTTTTCTAAGAAAAATAAAATATAAGAAAAATGTTAAAATTGTAGGATAATCAAAATTCTAGTACTGTAAAAAGTAGTTTACATTTTACATAAGTTATTTATTTGTACAGCCAAGCATAGTGTTCGATAGAAAATAAAAATATATATATAAAAATAAAAAGTAAATAACATAAGTGCTTGTACAGTGACCACAAGAATGTAAATAATAATTGGACTCGCACATTCACAACAATAATTATAACATGAATACCATAAAAATGGAAGCGACAAATGGGGAGAAGAAATATGTATGAAATATACACGAATAAATCAGGCTGTGATGATATGATAAATGACTAACCTGAAGAGAAGCGATCTCAGTTTGCAATAATGAAATGCTAGCCGACTTATCTATAATGATTTTCTCCTTCTCTGCTATTAAATCGTTCTTCCTTTTCAATTCTTGAGTCTTTTCATCAGCTTTGGATTCTGTTACAGTAAATAGAGTATAAAGTGTCAGCAATCAATGCAAAGACTTGGTATTTTTTTTTTTTTTTTGGGGTCAAGAAACAGTGATTGTTGACAAGCAGATACATTAATACCAAATAAATTATCGACAAGTTTATAATTATAAATAGACTGATCACACTGCTATAATTAGACGTTCGGCCAAACAAATCAAAGAACACAGTAAAAACTCAAAGAAGAATATCATGCCAGATCAGGAACCCGAAGTTCCCAAGCAAACAATCAATAAAAATAATCTCAAACTGCTATATTAGCTCCTACTACTATTTTTCACTAAACATAATGGAGGGGGGTGTTCGAACAAGGTAACCTTCTGCAATATCAAACCTTTACCACTCTACGCAAAAGCTTTTTGAGTGATTATCTTAGATGTGAAACTGCTAAGAAAATCGAGAGCAAAACTATAAAGTAAAGTTTTTAAACGAATCTTGTTACTCCATTCGACTTTGTTCTATGATTATATAGACTAATGTATTCCAGTTATACATAAAGTAAATAGTACTAAAATCCCACATACTATAAAAGGAGCTAGTATACTGTTCAATCTCACAAATCGAAGGATCTTAAATCTAGTATTTTGGCGGGCGAAAAAATTATTCTGTAAGTTGAAAACCTTGTGCTGCTATAGCTTCAAAGTTTTCAGTTTCCATCGTGAAGCTAACATCTTTTTCAATGCCTACCAACGGAAGGTCTCTGGAACAGTTAACATGCTCAATTAAGATTTAAGAGCTGCCAAAAGAGAAAACCCTAAAATCTCAAAGCGCAAAACTAACCAAGGACGTGAATTTTAGACTTCAATTGATCAAGCTCGATCTTCAAAGCGGAGAATTCAGGACCCTTGGATCCAACAACTTCGCTACGCTCGAATTCATCTTCTCCGACCGATACTTCAGCCCAAGTAGGCGATAAAATTAGGGTTAAGAAGATTGAGAAAATAACTATCATTGAAGCCGCCATGAATGAAACACTCAATCACAGTCCAACGAAAAGATATAATTAAAATAACCGAGTATCGGAATCCGAGAGTTTTGTTTGTTTAAGTTCTTGCACGTTGTACTACTAACTACTCAAGCAGGTGAGTGTTTTTTTTATTTATTATTATTTATTTAAATAATTGGACTTGGAACACAATTAATTATTATACTTTTTTTTTTTTTTTGCTACATAATTATTATACTTTTTAATTACAATTGCACACGTCTAAGCATTTTTTTTTTTTTTTTTCTTTTATTACTCTCAGGATAAGTTGAAAAGTAGTGAACTTTCTCGAAAAAAATAATTACTCGTAGTCATGAAGCATATTTTTTTTGTGAATGACAGAAAAGTCCTTATTTATATATCAATCACATCAGTTAGCTTTTTTTATTTATTTATTTATTTTAATCTTCTTTAACAGTGCAATAAATGATCATTTTTAATTATTTTTTTCAAATTTTTTCAACTACCAGACAAATTACTTATATAGTCTTTTACACAAATTATAACAATTACAATGTTGATAAAAAAAAAAAAAATAAATTAGAAAAATTATTATCTATCATTATTTTTTTCATAATAAAATATATAAATTATTAAAAAATAATAATAAAATTAAATAAACAAGTGACCATGTGCACATTTTTCTATTCTTTATCTTTATTTTACAAATTGCTAAAATATCCAATTTTTGTGTATCAATATGCTGATTAAAAAAAAAGAGAGAGAGTATCAATATGTACATTTTTTGCAGCTGAAAAAAAAAAATAATGCTTACATTTTTCACTTATACCTCATTTTCTTATGATTCATACATTTTTCAATTATGCCTTATATTTATGTATATTCCCTGTAAGGTTTATTTTGTATTGACAATTTTCGTGGACAAAATGTTTGATTGTAATCTAGAATAGGAATTCACCGATTAATCAGACGATACATGGTGATGGAGTCATCAAGCTTGGAACGCTCATATGACAGGTATAATATTATATCATGCATACATCTTCACACAATTAAGCACGACACTTAGTATGGATCGTAACGAAAAATGTAATTGTGCACATGTTGGTCGATCGATCGAGAGTATTGATCGATCGATCGAGTGGTCGATCGATCGAGACTGAGACAACTTCGATCTAGGTGCTCTTTGTTTGGACTGGATCGATCGAGCAATTGGATCGATCGATCGAACCCTTTTCGATCGATCGAGTATAGAACAACTTCGATCCAGGTTCTCTCTGTTTGAGTTAGATCGATCGAGTTTTGTGTATCGATCGATCGAGACCTTCTCGATCGATCGAGATGGCCTGTCGATCGATCGAGCCAGTATTATATTCCTACTCAAACTCTTTTTGTGTATTCGACCCATGTGTTACTTTTATCAATTTGACTCATTTAATGAGAAAGCAAAATTCTAGTATGAGTAGAAGTGTTAAGAAAGTAGAATCCTTGTGTGAATAAAAGTGTTGTGGAAATAGAGTCCTTATTTGCGTAGGATTGTTTTAATTGTGGAATCCTTGTATGAGTAGAATCCTTGTGTGAATAAAAGTGTTTTGGAAATAGAGTCCTTATTTGCGTAGGATTATTTTAATTGTGGAATCCTTGTATGAGTAGAATTCTTGTGAGAAATAAATGCTGATGTGAATAGAATCATTGTATGAGAAGAATTCTTTTGAGAACTAAATCCTGATATGAGTAGAGTTATAGTGAATTGCAAATCCTATTTGAGCTAGGATTGGACTCTATATAAGTGAAGGGATGTTTGTGCATAATCAATCAACTTGAGCATTTAAAATTATACAGCACTAATACTTTCTAGCATCTGAATTGTGCTTATTCTCTTCATCTATTGTTCTTAGGCTTTTTCATGTTTTATTCATATGCCTAATTGATTTGCATGATATTGAGCTTAATATTGAATGTTCTAGAGTTTGCTAGCTGATCCTGTTTTTACATCGCATGTTATTGAATCTGCTAGTTAGGATTGTTTATTGTTTGAATCCGCTCTAGGACACACATTGCACTTGTGTTTTTGTGCTAACGTTACAGGTGACAGGTTCGGTATTTCGTGTGACTCGAAATTACCGAAGGTGACGGGTTCGGTTGATCTTGTGTGACTCAAGTAGATCGGAACGTTGGTCCGGATCCAGACATCTAACTATTGGAGGCTGTGAAAGGAGCAAGCGGCTCGTAAGTAAATTACAGAAAGGGGGATCTATCTGCGACGGGTAGTTTCTGGACTCTATGGTTGTAATTGAACATTATTTTCATAGTGGATAGTTAGGTGGTCCGGTGGACCGGTGGTTTTCCTCTTAGGTCATTGTTGTGGCCTAGGTTGTTTCCACCTAAAAATATTGTGTGTCGTTTTATTATTCCGCATTTATCTTTACACGCGATTGCATGTCTGGCCGTTGTGATTAGATTATATAATATTTGTTGAAAATTGAAAATAACCTATTCACCCCCCTCTAGGCTTATTAGATCCGTAATTAAAAACTTTTTCAATTGGTATCAGAGCGGGTCACTAGATATACTTAGTGTTTGCCTAGGACCTTATTATGGATCATATGAGAGAGGGTTTTTCTACAACCCGTGCACCTTATTTTGATGGGTCTAACTACCCATATTGGAAAGCTCGTATGAGAGCCTTTTTACGTTCCTTAGATGAAAGTGTTTGGAACTCTGTGCTTTATGGTTGGGAACCACCTACGGTTACCAAGGATAATGTTGTCACACTTAAACCTAGGATTGATTGGACTCCCCAAGATAGAATTGGTAGTGGCTGGAACCAAAAGGGGATTAATGCTATTTTTAGTGCTGTGTCGCCGGATGAATTCCGACGTATCTCTAATGTTGAAACTGCTAAGGCTGCTTGGGATACTTTAGAGGTTGCCCATGAGGGCACGTCCCAAGTTAAACGAACAAAACTTCGCATGTTAGCTACTAAGTTTGAAAATCTTAGAATGAAGGAGGATGAAACGTTTTCTGAGTTTTATGCTGATTTATGTGATATTGCTAACTCTTCTTCAAATCTTGGAGATAAAATTGATGAACGCAGGTTGGTTCGAAAAGTCTTATGCTCATTACCAGAACGCTTTGAAGCAAAGGTTACAGCGATAGAGGAAAGCAAAGACATTGACACCATGAAGATTGAAGAACTAGTTGGGTCAATTCAAACATTTGAGATGAACTTTCCAGCACCCAAAAAGAACATTGGAATTGCTCTCAAAACCACCAATGCTGACGATGGTGATAGTGATGATGAAGAGCTACTCACACTTGCTAGAAAACTCAAGAGAATGTTCAACAGAAAAGATCGTAAGGGAAGAGAATTCACCCCAATGAGTTCAGAAAGTAAGAAATCTAAACCCACTGGACCTAAATGTTTTGAATGCAATGGTTTTGGACACTATGCAGCATATTGTGCCAACAAGAAGAAGAAAACAGGAAAAGCTTTCAATGCTACCCTTAGTGACACAGAAAGTGATGAAGATCAAGCTAGTGGGTCAGAAAAAGCTAACACCAACTACGTAGCTTTTACGTCAACTGTTGGTGGATACTCCAGTGAGTCAGACTTTGACTCAGATGAAGAGGGAAGTAAACGTATCCTTGATAAATTTAATGCAAACAGTTTTGAGGAGTTATTTATTGATTTAATTAAATGCAAGAAAGAAAAAGATAAACTACTCATAACTGTAACAAAGCTGAATGAACAGATCAATTTGCAAGACCTTAATTTATCAGTTTTAGAAAAAGAAAAAGTTGAACTGTCTGAGCATTTTGACAAGTTAAGTTTAAGTCTTGCAGGTATTGAACAGGAAAATTCAAAGCTTGTGCAGGAATTGGAGCAATCAAAGGAAACTGTCAAAAGATTAACAATTGGAGCTGAACGACTAGACAAGATGTTGAGTATTGGTAAGCCTTTCGGTGATACAAGTGGACTTGGATTTTCAGAAGAAAACTGTACACCTTCCACTTCAAAAACTACATTTGTAAAGTCTTCTAACTTTATCTCTACTGCTACAAATTCTGCACAAACACCCACTAAAACCGTAGGAGCTAAAACTGTTAAGTTTGTGCCTGTTTGTCATCATTGTGGTAGAAAAGGCCATATTCGACCTAACTGTAGATTTTTGATGAATGCTTTTCGATTTAATGATCATCTTCATGCTTATAGGTATAGAACTCATAATTATCATCATACCATGCCTATGTTGAATTTGAATAGGAAATATGAGCCTAAGAGTATGCCTTTAAAATCTAATGCAATTAAGTCTCAACCCAAAAACATAAAGAAATCAAAATTCATGAAAATTTGGGTTAGGAAAGATTGCATGTTTCCTATCAATTGATCACTATTGCTAGACCACCTAGGTACTTTTGTTTGAGTGCTTAAATGACCCTAGGTGAGTATTTTTTTGGTTTATTTCGTTTTTTTGTTGTTAATTTTTTTTTTGGATTAAAAAAAAAAAAAGGGTTTACAAGGTTTTGGATTCAAATGATGCTTATACTTTTACAACCTTATCTTTTGTGGCTTATTTTGATTCTCATTGTATATTCTATGCTAAAATTCAAAATTCTGCACATATTTACTTTGTTACCATATGATGACACTATTGACTGAACTTATGCACACACCCACTGAACACTCATGTATGTCATCTATGAAGTTTATGATTAATTCTGAAAGACTCTAAGACTTGAGCTAATCTTGATTGCGAAATTATATTGAGCTCTATTTCTTATTTTTTAAATATTTCATCTTAGGGAGATAACTAGTATTGAGAGGGCTACCTACTATGATGTGTGAAGCTACCGTAGTGAGCGGAGAGGGCTACCTCATAACTAGTGTGAAAGTCATCGTATTAGATTTATGGCTCGTACATGTTTTTTAAAAAAAAAAAAATTAATTAAGAAATTCTATTTGGCATGTACAAAAAGAAAGAGCAAAAATGTTTTTAAAAAAAAAAAAAAAAAAAAATCTCTTTTTTCATAGACATATTTTATTATGTAAGATTGATGACTCAATTATGATTTAGCATGATAGATGAACTTATTTTCTTTTGAGTCTCTTAAAATTGGTCATAAATGAAATTATTGGAATACAAGTGGAGTTCACATTTGTATACTACCTTAAGTGAATGTCAATATGTCATTATATGTGTTAGTGTGCTTATGTGACCTATTTATTTTGCTAATACAATGAATAATCAAAATTTAAGCAAAAATAATTTTTTCAATTGGTTGTATGCTTATTCGTGTTAAATGAGTTCATTACTTTGTGTGGTAAATAAAAAAAAAAAAAATTTCTTTTGAATTTGTTTTTCGTCTAGAGAGTCATAGAACTTAGGGGGAGTCATTGCATACATATTTCATTATTCTTCTTTTGACTTATGCAATTCCTCCTACATGCTTTGGACATATACATGTGTGCTCTTATGCATTTTTAGCCCACCTTGTTGAGAGTGACCCTTATCATCTTTAGTGTTTCATGATTTGTCAATTTCGTATGCCAAAAAGGGGGAGAAAGGTTCATGTTGCTATGAGATTAGATTTAGAGGGAGATGTTGCATTTATTAGTTGTGGGGGAGAAAGATTCATGTTGCACATACACTATATTTCATTCGCACCTTTATGTACACTGAACTAATAAGCAATGAGGCTTTCAAGCCAAAATTGTGTGCTATTTGTTTGTCTAATTTCAGTGGACCGAGCGTATCAAGTATCAAGCGAAGATGGTCCACCAGATCATAGACAGTCCACTATGTAATTGATGTAATGATATTTTAACCATGAGCGTTATGTAGTGAGAGAGTAGTTTTGTCACACGAAAATGCCAAAGGGGGAGATTGTAAGGTTTATTTTGTATTGACAATTTTCGTGGACAAAATGTTTGATTGTAATCTAGAATAGGAATTCACCGATTAATCAGACGATACATGGTGATGGAGTCATCAAGCTTGGAACGCTCATATGACAGGTATAATATTATATCATGCATACATCTTCACACAATTAAGCACGACACTTAGTATGGATCGTAACGAAAAATGTAATTGTGCACATGTTGGTCGATCGATCGAGAGTATTGATCGATCGATCGAGTGGTCGATCGATCGAGACTGAGACAACTTCGATCTAGGTGCTCTCTGTTTGGACTGGATCGATCGAGCAATTGGATCGATCGATCGAACCCTTTTCGATCGATCGAGTATAGAACAACTTCGATCCAGGTTCTCTCTGTTTGAGTTAGATCGATCGAGTTTTGTGTATCGATCGATCGAGACCTTCTCGATCGATCGAGATGGCCTGTCGATCGATCGAGCCAGTATTATATTCCTACTCAAACTCTTTTTGTGTATTCGACCCATGTGTTACTTTTATCAATTTGACTCATTTAATGAGAAAGCAAAATTCTAGTATGAGTAGAAGTGTTAAGAAAGTAGAATCCTTGTGTGAATAAAAGTGTTGTGGAAATAGAGTCCTTATTTGCGTAGGATTGTTTTAATTGTGGAATCCTTGTATGAGTAGAATCCTTGTGTGAATAAAAGTGTTTTGGAAATAGAGTCCTTATTTGCGTAGGATTATTTTAATTGTGGAATCCTTGTATGAGTAGAATTCTTGTGAGAAATAAATGCTGATGTGAATAGAATCATTGTATGAGAAGAATTCTTTTGAGAACTAAATCCTGATATGAGTAGAGTTATAGTGAATTGCAAATCCTATTTGAGCTAGGATTGGACTCTATATAAGTGAAGGGATGTTTGTGCATAATCAATCAACTTGAGCATTTAGAATTATACAGCACTAATACTTTCTAGCATCTGAATTGTGCTTATTCTCTTCATCTATTGTTCTTAGGCTTTTTCATGTTTTATTCATATGCCTAATTGATTTGCATGATATTGAGCTTAATATTGAATGTTCTAGAGTTTGCTAGCTGATCCTGTTTTTACATCGCATGTTATTGAATCTGCTAGTTAGGATTGTTTATTGTTTGAATCCGCTCTAGGACACACATTGCACTTGTGTTTTTGTGCTAACGTTACAGGTGACAGGTTCGGTATTTCGTGTGACTCGAAATTACCGAAGGTGACGGGTTCGGTTGATCTTGTGTGACTCAAGTAGATCGGAACGTTGGTCCGGATCCAGACATCTAACTATTGGAGGCTGTGAAAGGAGCAAGCGGCTCGTAAGTAAATTACAGAAAGGGGGATCTATCTGCGACGGGTAGTTTCTGGACTCTATGGTTGTAATTGAACATTATTTTCATAGTGGATAGTTAGGTGGTCCGGTGGACCGGTGGTTTTCCTCTTAGGTCATTGTTGTGGCCTAGGTTGTTTCCACCTAAAAATATTGTGTGTCGTTTTATTATTCCGCATTTATCTTTACACGCGATTGCATGTCTGGCCGTTGTGATTAGATTATATAATATTTGTTGAAAATTAAAAATAACCTATTCACCCCCCTCTAGGCTTATTAGATCCGTAATTAAAAACTTTTTCATTCCCTATCACATATTTTCATTTTTTTTTTTTTTACTTATTTTTTCCATATATTTTTCACATATTCACATATTTTTAAATAAATAAATAATAAAATTAATAACTTCAATCGTTTATAAAATTAATTTATTTACTTTGTCAAATAGCCTCAGGTGAATAATATATGGAATTGATTTTGACTGAATTATATATATATATATATTTTTTTTTTCGTTCATATATTTTTAAATTAATAAAAATAAATTTATTTTATTTTTATCAGGCTCAGGACAATGATAGTACATGTTTTACATTTATTTTAAGAATAATACTTTAATTCTATAATAAATGATAATTTAATTATATTATTATTAAAAAATTAATCAAAAAAATAACCATTTTTATGGTTTAATTATTTTTTTCAATTTTTATTTAAAAACAATTTAACTATTTTGATTAAATTTAATCAAATTAAAATAATTTTTATTTAATATAATTAAAAAATAAAAAATAACATTATTATTGTGCATCGCCTTTTAAAAATATGATTCAATTGTTACGAAGAATAAGTACAATATTTAAATGTTAATTTTGTAATAAGTATAGAATTGTGACAGTATTTTTCTATTCAAAAAAACAATTATTGCAACACGAACTATAGGATCTTGAGACATTTTAGTGGGCTTGATACATTTTTAATATTTAAGTTATATAAAAAGATTATAAATTGGCCATAATTGGTTTAATTTAATATTTATATTTTTAAAATAATTTTAATAATAATGGTGAATTGGGCCTCATTCTCTTCGTCGATTTACTCTCTCTTTTCTTTATTTGATCCGTTGATTCTTTTTAATTTTTTATTCCTTCTTGTCATCATTCCGTTCTCAGAGAAAAGAAAAGTACGAAAAGGGGCTAAAGGTTTATCATCATTCGATTTTTGGATCCTCCTATTCGAACATTTTGTTTCCTTTTTTCTTCCTGAATAAGCGAGAACTCATGTTGAGTTTCATAGATGTTAGAGGATCATCCCCAAAGTTTATGCATAGACCTTTAGCTGTGTTTGTTTTGCACCATGTGATTCTGACCAAAAGCTGCTTTTGAGAAGTTAAAATGATCTTATAGAGACAAGTTATTGCATTTTGCATTGACAGAGATAGGCTTGGATTGACACAAGTACTGTTTGAATAACTTGAAAATGAAGCATTTGGCACATTAACAACATTTTGACTGAAACAAGACACTATGTTTCTCATTTTAATGAAATGAAAGATTATGCAGACAATTTACGGAGAGAGACACAGAGAATTGAAGGCTTGGATCTCTGTAATGGATTTTCCTACGAAGAAATTAATAAGATTAAAGAGCGAAAAGGATGGTATTGTCTTTGCTTTTGACTTTTTTATAGAGGGCGAAAATAGAAGTTAAGTGCATGAAAAGGATTTTAGTTTATGATTTATGGTTAATTTTATAATTTTTAATTATTTAATAAAAATAATTAATAATTTTTATTTAATGATTTTTAAATAAAAAATAACCTCATGTTTAATAATAATTTATTTTTTTTATTTTAAAAAAAAAAACTTTAAAAATAAAAGAAATTTTTAGCTATTTTTTATGAATTTGAAATTTTTAGTTAAAAGATTTGATTTATTATTTAGAAAAAATGTTTGTTCAAAATAAAAAAAATATAAAATCTAATTGAAAATTTTCTTTTTAAAGCTTTATAAATCACTCCATATTTTTGTAGTGATTCTTTAAAAATGTAAAAATCAAAATTCGAAATCGTTTCCAAACATACTTGATTAAAAAATCACTTAAAAAATCAAAAATTAAGAATCAAAATCATTAACAAACAAGACCTAAATAAGTATAATTCGTTAAAAGAGATTAAAAAAAAAAAGGAATAAATTGGTGAAAATATTTCTGCTTAAGTGTAAAAAATTGACGGTTACTATTCAAAAAAATTAAAACATAATCATGTTAAAAATATGGCCATTAAATTATAATAATTTTTAAAATATTAATATTAAATTATAATTACTTAAAAATATAATTAATTTAAAATATTTTTAATATAACTTGAGTATAAAAACGTGCTGAGCCTTATTTTAATAATTGCATTTGATATGCTTTATCGTAATGAACTCAATTGAATTATAATTTATTAAAGTGCATTTAATTAAAATAATAGCATTGATAAGTTGCACAAAAGGAAAAAAAAAAGGACAAAACTAATAATACCTTATTTTTTGTTTGGAATAAAATTTTGAGAAAAAAAGAAACTACTAAGCATATTTTATAGGAAAAAATATCATCGAGCTCTTTTTATTTTTATAAAATATATTATTTAATCTTTTAATTTATAAAATATATAAATCTTTTTATTTATAAAAAATATATTTTTAAATATCTCTACTTATAAAAAATTATCAGATATTGATAAAATTAATTTTCTATCAAACTTTCCTTTAAATCTAATAGAATAATACATATATCACATCTATGTTTATTTTTTTTTATAGATATATAAATAAAAAAAATTAATATTTAATTAAATTACTTGATTTTTTAATAATTTTTAAAAAAACCTTAAATAAAATTTTCAATATAATTTAAATAAAATTTTTAAAAAAATTTAAATAAAATTTTCATTGTCTAATATTTAAAGTCACAACTTAGACAATGAAAATTTTATTGAAATTGATCAAATTCAATAAAATTTAAATAGAATTTTCATTGTTTAATATCTAAAATCATAAATTAGACAATAAAAATTTTATTTAAGTTTAATTGAAAAAAATTCTTAAAAATTGAAGTAATTTTTTAATTAATTTTTTTTAATTTGATATATATCTATTGAAAAATATAAACATACATCTAATACATGTGCTATTTTATTAGATTTAATGAAAAATTAATTTTGTCATTACCTGACACTTTATTTACAAGTAAAGGAATTTCAAAACATATTTTTTTATAAATAAATAGTCTTAAAGATACATTTTATAAATTAAAAAAATAAATAATATCTATTATTTAAATAAATGAACTATTTTAGCTCTCTATCTTATTTTATATTAAAAATTTACAATGCAAATAGTTTATGGATGAGTGGCATAATTATTTTAATAATACTTTAATCACTGTTTTTTTTTTTTTTTTTTCAAACATTACTGTTTTGTGATTGTAAAAAATAGGTATATTTAGTTTTATGATTTTTAAAAATTATACTCAAAATTTCATAATTATTAAAAAAAATTACATTAGTCCCATAATTAATGTAGATTAAAATGCACTTTTACACTAAAATTCTTAATTTTATAAATGGAGTTTGTTGTAATAAATAGTTTAACAAATAATATTAACAAATTTTCATAACTATAAGAGAATCTAAATTAATGGTATAGATAATGTTATATTTTTAAATTTAAATTTAAAAAATAAATCATAAAATCAACGATAAATTCGAATCAAACAAAAATATATTTTCACCATTAATGGTTGGAAATGATTTGTTAAAAAGATTTGTCTAATTCATTTATACTGAAAACGGTACTTTTCATAAATAATAAAATTACAAAATTAAAATACATATTTTAATATAATATCAAAATTATTAAGACATCTTTCATGAGATTGTGTCGGTAGAAACACACCCTTCTTCCTGCATCTATTTTACAGCTATAATTGTTGTTACAAGACTATTTCTTATACTATCTTGAATGAGATTCTAATGACTAAAATTCATCTTTAGAGGCGTCCCAAACACTACATAAGATTCAAAATTAAAAATTAATGTCATTAGAAGCAAACATGGAAGTCGTACGTGTTAATACAGTCACTATTTTTCAGAATTATATTAATTTAAAGATTATAAAAAATAATAATGATTGCAAAAAAAAAAAAAAAAAACTTTGTATGCCTTTACTATGTTTTTGAGCAATAATATTAATATTTCTCCACTGTAATAATAGTTAACATTACTTTTTTTTTTTTTGAAAAATTAAACCCTATTATATTATAATTTTTTTTTTAATAAGCACAAATAAGTTGAGTTTATAATAGTGGAAAAATGGTTGAAAACATTAGTATCCATGTCACTTACTATTTAAAAAGTAAACATAAAATGTTACTTTTGATGCAGGAAATTAAAAAAGATACAATAATCATTTTTATACTTACTATAAATTTATACTAATTTTCGAATATGTATTATTTATATGATGCAATGTGAAAAATTATCCACACACAAAATAAAAATTACTTATCAATTTTTTAAGATAATTCTTTCATGTTATGACATACATGATATGCTTAATATTTCTTATTTTATTAAATACAACATATAAATTATTCCATTAGTCCTCAAATTTTATTTCAATTTATATTTAAGTCTCAAATTTTTAAAATTTATGATTTAGTTTCAAATTTTTAAAATTTCTTAAGCTTTTAAATTATACAATTTAGTCTTCAAATTTTCAAAAATTCATAAATTGATCTTATATTGGGTACTAAAATATATATTTTTGAATCAAAATATGATCTATGTATTAATTTTTATAAGTTTGAGAACTAAATTGTAAGATTTAAAAGTTTAAAAACTTACGTGTAAAATTTTAAAAATTTAATGACTAAATTACAAAATTTAAAATTTTGAGAACCTAAATATGAACAAAAATTGTAGGTTATAGACCCCTATTTCTTACACAAATAAAGCCACAAATTTAAATATATTTAATGGTTAAAATTTTGTATAATTTTTTCACTAACTCAATCATTTATAACTATTGCAGGACTTTTTATAACATTATAATTCATTTTCTTTCCTCACCCATTTATAATTATGTTAATTAGTCTTAAATATTTTTTAATTATTATATAAATTTTATTAAATATTCATGTCTAAATATGTGGTTCATTTTTTTTTACCAACCTTTTTGATGAATATTTTTTTCTAATTGAGTACTTCATTTTTTTAAGTAGGATATTAACATTCTAGAAAGCCCAATTTAAATAGATGAAAATTTCAATTACAAAAATGCTTTTCAGAGAATAAATAAATTACAAGATAAAATAATTAATTTTTGTAAAGACAAATAATGAAAAAAATGCATAAAATTTTCAAACAATTACATACAACATGAGAAAAAAAATCTTGTTACTTATTCCAATAACATCTAAAAAAAAATTGGCGTGTTTATGACAAGTATATTTATATTGTTGCTATATTTAAAAAAAAAAAAAATCCTTAAATTTTATCTTTATTAATTCAAATTTGAAATTTCTCATAATTGTAAATGTAGTACAGTCGCTAATTTTTTTTTATTAATTTTTATTAATATATCATGAAACATGTACCATGATAGATGGCTAAAAAAATAAATGATATACAAATTTATCATGAGAAATTTTACCATGATAGATTGCCATCTAAATTTAGATTGACCTTACATGAGAAATTTTTGGCCATCTAATTTTTTTTATTAATCTTTATTAATCTATCATATCCAAGTTTTTAGCCATCTAAATTGACTTTGATATTTAACCATCTAAATGTAGTGCTCAATCGGCTAAAATAAATTTGGCCAAAAAATGGGTGAAAAAATGAACAAGAGATATAATAAATTTACATAATAATTAAAAAATATTTAAAATTAATTAATATAATTATAGATGAAAGAGGAAAGAAAAGAAAATATAATATCATAAAAAGTTGTGTAACAATAATAAGTAATTGAATTAGTGGAAAAAATAAACAAAATCTTAACTGTTGAATTTATTAAATTTAAGCATCCAAAAATTATGGTTTTATTTGGGTAAAAGAGAGGGTTATAGAACGTGTCTTTTATATATATACTTGGTTTGGACATGTGCTTTGCACATGGTCCTTTAATTTGGTTTTATTTTTATTTTTAGTAATATTATATGTATTAAATTGTTGCATGTATTAAGTAACGTATCAATATTAATTTGAATATTAAATTTGATTAGTAAGATGCTTTAGTAATTGTCAAACTAATTAATGACAATATTTAATTATATTGTGACATATTAACTGATACATGCATCAAATTATAATAAATTATATTTTCATTTATACTTGCATGTGTTTATTTTTATTTTTATTTATAAATCTTGAAATTTTTGTGCTTAAAAAATAATATCAAATATTTTGCCAAATTAAAGTGCTTTATTAGTTATCTTTATATAAAAAATAATAATATTATATGTATTAAATAATTTATCAATATTAGATTGAATATTAAATTAAGAAGGTGAGAGTTTAGAAACTTGAAATAAGTGTGAGATCATTTATTAACAAATGACCAATTATATTATAAAATATTAATTGATGGATGCATCAATTTATAACAAAAATAATTTTATTATAAAAAAATAAATGAGTCTAAAAATATTAAAATTATTAAAGAAAAATTCAGTACATGTGAATTCTAATTCTGCATTGTCTATATGTACTTTTTTTCTATAAGAAAAAACTAAAAATTGAGCTTCAATTTTTTATTTTTTATTTTAAAATGTCAAATATATAAAAGTTGACTCCATCTCTTAGCAAATAATATATCAAAACAATAAAATTTAAAAAAAAAAATCAATCTAAATGATCTTTAAATATTCATTAATTACATAATGATACTCTTTTTATATAATAAGAGAAAAAAATTAACAAATGAGTTTAAAAAAATAAATATCAAAAAAAATATTTGTCAAATAAATAAGAAATAAATTTCTTTTTTTTTTTAGTATAAATTATAATTAAATATAAATAATAATGATATTAATAAAAAGTTAGTATATATTAAAAATAGAAAAAATATACAAATAAACCATAAATGTGCATATAAAAAGGTGTATAGATAGAAATAAACTTTTAATAATGATAAAAATATAAGAATAATAAAAATATATCTTAAAAAACTCTATATTTTTTATTTTTTGAAAATTTTAACTAAAAAAGTGTAATAAACAATAATCACTTATCAAAAAATAATACAGTTTCTATAAATAAATAATAGATAAAATAATTGAATAAAAATTACATTAAATAAAATAAAAATAAAATACAACAAACTCTTCTTTTTAGATATAGCGATAGATAGTAAAATATATATATATATATATATATATATATATATATATATATGCTGCTTCAGATATTTTAGGTGACTTTCAAAGTTGAGGACAACGTGACTCCATACACACAACACTCGTCAACAGTACCAACTGCCACCTGTTATTTAATACTAAACGTACTAGACTACTAGTCAATTTTTGTTTGGAAGGTCTGAAAAAATCCTAAAATATACTCCGGACATCTCAGTAAATACAAAACAATATCTGAACTTGTGAGGCTATTTTTCCAAGAGAAGTTGGTTTCTAGAGACAATTGTGTAACAAACCAATCCAACTCAAAAGGAAAGATCTTCTGGTTCGGACAGGTAAAGAAACAACTTCAAATTCTATCGTTTCGAGATTTCCAAAATTTTGTCCTTCATTTGTTTGTTCCTGTCAAATTTTTTCCGACGAAGTCTCCTTCATTTCGAACTCAACCACTCTCCAGAATTTGGAGGAGTCACTTGGGACGTTAGGGTATAAAATTGTTCTCTCATTTTTTGAACTAATTTTTACATACAGGTACCAAATTTCTGTTTTTTTTTTTTTTTTTTGTAATCAAACGTTAAGTCTTATCCACGAATTTCCCTGTATTTTTAACATTTTTTGCAAATTATTTATAATGTACTATTTTCATGGTTTCCAAGCAGCTGGATTTGTTGGAAGTTGATTTGATGTTGTAATTTTTAGTTTACATTACGATTACTTGATAATTTAGTATGCAATTATACTATTTTTCTTATTTTAATTTGGGGGGTATCACCACTCACCAGTAGTTAGATGTAATGCCTTATTCTAATACATGGTATGATATCGTTCAATTTGGGTATGCTTGCATGGTTTTGCTCGTGCTTCCACCCTGGTATCATTTTGTATAGAACCTATACTTTTGACCATTATAATCTTCATTTTTCAAGCAATTTGGGCTGTACAACTTATCTGTCTTGCCTTACCCTATCTCGTCCATGCTCAATAATTTTATCTCAAGCGATTGATGACTGTCACATTAGGTCACAGTATTTAACAAAAATTATTATTATTTATTTAGGGTTAACAAATTATTCTAGTAAATATATTGCTTTTCTTATTATTATAAATAAATAGTAAATAATTTAAATTGTATAATATTAAAAATTGGTTAGTGGCATAGGTCCGTAACTCTTGTAAAGTATTGTTTAGTGTCGTACCTGTCAAGTACTTTAATTTCGAAAAAAAGATGCACTCTAGTCCTCAAAAAAGAAAAAAAAAAATAGCGTGCGAACCTTTTACACCAAAGATACGAGAAGTTACACAAAAGTGTGTCAGCACCCTTTTAAACCAAATAGAATTAAAGTGAACTTTTTTTTTTTACATAAAAAGTATGAGAATAAAAGATTTGGGACTAAATTCATCTTTTGCATAATAAATATGAGACTAAAGTGCTTATTTTATAATAATGGTTGGACCAGTGCACCTTTTATAGGACTAAAGTGTATCTTTTTCATAATTATGAGATTGAAGCGCTCTACTTGAAAGCTATGAGATTAAAATGTTCCTTTATTCAAAGCTAATGGATTGCTAGTGCCATTCTCCCTTAGAAAATTATTTGAATTTAGCTAGAAAACACAAAACACGTGCACGACACTATTGACTCCCTAGTCACTATTCAGTACTTCATTGAAAATATTTTTTTTAGGGGAATTAATATCACTGTTAAACACATAAACGTGCTTGTCTTTGTGTCTCTAAATGTATGTGATGTGTTCAAGCCGATGGAAGTGCTTAGCTTACTTAGTCTATTGAAAGGTGGTGATAGCTGAAAAGTATTTATTTTTCTATATGGTAGTTTAGAACTTTGGAGGTCTTTAGTTCATCCCACATTACTGTAAAACACTAATTTTCATCACAGGATTGTGTCTTTAAAAGTATCTTGAGCTCAAATTAGGATGGTGTTCCAATGTAAAGCATGAACTTGTTGCTTTTGTCAACTGCGTTTGTTTTTCAATAATTTTTGTTTATTTGGTCAACTTCATTATTAGTTATCTTACTGAGTTCATCTCATCTCTTCCTTCTTTTACAAATTTTGTTATCACTTGGATCAAATTTTTTGTAATACTCACTTTTTAAAACTTGTAACACATAGACAGTGACTTCACCTTGTTATAATGGATCATACTGCATTTTGGGTTTTCCCGTGATTTGTGACTATTGGTGGAATTCTTTTTTACACGAAAACAACTTGCTTCCCTTTTACTTGTTTTCCTGGTGCAGGGCTGTCAATTTACACTTCTCTAAGCCCCTTTTTTACTAGTCTCCTACGGTGTGATGTTGAAGAATGTACAAAGACGCATGAAAGTGTTTGCTGTGGCTTTAATAGTATACTTTGATTACAAGGTAGAATCTATTGTTTGCTTCTTGCTCTTTGTTTGCCTCTTCTATCTAAAGAGGATCTTAATGCCTGATTTTTGTGTTTGTGGTATAGGTGGTGCAGCTAAGAGATAAATGGACCCGCGAACCTCAAATACCAGATTTATGGGAAAAGGCTCATGAGCGCAATGCGCAACGTGTTCTGAATTTGATCATAGAGTTGGAAGGTTTATGGGTCAAACTTGGGCAATATTTATCTACACGTGCCGATGTTCTACCTGGAGCTTATATAGCCCTTCTCAAACAATTACAGGACTCCCTTCCCCCTCGTCCTTTGCAAGAGGTAATCTTTTCTGGCTTCTAGGTTGTTTTGCTTAATATTCTCTTTGAAGAATATCTAAAAATGAAAACTTACATGGTTTTTCTAATTATATATAATCAATGTGGTCCCTATTTTGGTCCTTTTTCATAGTGGTTATCTCACTTACCTTGTGAATGTATGTAGTTTTTTATTTATTTCTCACTTGCTCATGAGTTCTGGAATTTGTGAAGTAGAGGATTTGTCATGGAGAAAGAGGTCCTAGGGATGTGAGAAGTGACTGGTGTGTAATTTGTGAAGTCATAGGCATTACTAGTGAGTCTAATTAATAGGACTTTGAGGATGTATTGATAGCATTAACATTAATTATTTGAAAAAATTGATCATGGAATTCTGTCACTGTATGGAAAGTTGGAAAGCAATGGTTATGTGTTCATGTTGTTGTGTTTCTAAACATTAAAAGAATAAACATTAAAATTTCTTTTTCAATAAAGCCAAATGCTTAATATTTGGACAGGTTTGTGGAACCATAGAAAAAGAGTTGGGAAAATCAATGGAAGAACTTTTCTCAGATTTCAAGAAAGATCCTTTGGCAACTGCATCGGTAAGTTTCCCAGATTATGCACAGAGGTGCTATAAAGTGCACTTTGTTCAAGGCATTGTTTATTTCCCATGGCATAGAAGTGCTTGGTTATTTAGCTGATTAGCCCTTTTGCTTTTATGCAGATAGCACAAGTTCATCGAGCAACTCTACTTAATGGCCAGGAGGTTGCTGTTAAAGTTCAACATGAGGGCATTAAATCGATCATGTTGGAGGTTACTCTGCTTCTGCTTTATACATGTGAGCAATAAGAAATTTGGTTTCACTGTATGTAACTAACCATCATACCCTTTCATAGGATTTGAAGAGTGCAAAGTCTGTTGTTGACTGGATGGCATGGGCAGAGCCTCAATATAATTTTAATCCTATGATAGATGAATGGTGCAAGGAAACTCCAAAAGAACTGGACTTCAATATAGAAGCTGGTATGCAAATAAGTCACTCAAGACACTTTCGTGGTTGCATGTTGGGCATTGTGAGATAGGATGAATTGACATGAGGCAGAGTGAAGGGGTTGAAACCTCGTTCTGCTACATGTTTCATGTGTTAATGCATATTTAGTTAATTGTATGAGTTATTTTCGTTTGAAGAAACTTTGAGTTATCTGATCTTTAGCATGTCAACCATGCTATGAAAAGCCTCATCAAGTACATTAAGTACTCAGCTATTTTTTTGGAATACTCGTATGTCTTGTCTTGTCTTTTGGCTAGCTTGTTTGATATTGTGTAATCTGGTTCTGCATCATGTTAGCATCAATATGCTCCTCACATTTTGATTATGGGGCTACGATGCTGAAAGCTGATATCTTTGTACATCTTTTTGTATCTGTAGAGAACACTCGAACAGTGTCTAGAAATCTTGGTTGCAAAAGCACATGTGATAATAACATGAATGGGCACCAAGTGAATGTCTTGATTCCAGAAGTTATTCAGGTGCTTTCTGCCTCATCCATTTTTGTTTTCGAAACATGCCTCCATTATTAAAAACAAAAATGATACAGAGATCAGGCAACTTCAATTTAATTATCTCCTCCATTGCCGGCAAAACTGCATTTTTCTAGAACTAGAAACAGTTCTACACATCCAGGAATTGGGAATGCATAAGCTTTTTATTTCGCACTTGACGTCACAATTTATGACAAACCAAGGAGGATGGAACGGTTTTACACACATGAATGACTCTGGTTATAGTGTTACACTTTGGGGAACTTTTAATCTGTTTCCTGGAGAGTTTTTAAAACACTAACATTGTAGGAATGGAACAACTAAACCTTTTTATTATCTCAATATTTGACGTGCTAGATATCCAAGTTGGGTAATAGAAGAGCCACCTTTATTACATTTTCCAGATCCCATTGAAATTGAACTGATATTTTCTTGGGATCAATTTTGTTTCACTTTTTCCCTGTCATTGCAATTGCAATCACTTTTAATACTGAGCTCATCTTCATCTTACTCTTATTGTCAGTCTACAGAAAAAGTCGTCATTCTGGAGTATATGGATGGAATTTGTCTGAATGACATTGAATCTCTAGAAGCTTTTGGGGTTAATAAACAAAAAATTGTTGAAGAAATCACACGTGCATATGCGCATCAGATCTACATTGATGGTTTCTTTAATGGTGATCCGCACCCTGGTAATGTTACTCCTAATACTAGCTTGATATACTTTTAACAACATAAAGTCCTTTTTTTAAAGAGCATTACAGCGTATTAAACTAATGAAAAAATATGTCGTATTTTGTAACCGGGTCCATGGTTCTTTGTTGCAGGAAATTTTCTTGTGAGCAAGGAACCTCCACATCCGCCAATTTTGCTTGATTTTGGGCTTACAAAAAGACTGTCCAGCTCTTTCAAACAAGCTCTAGCAAAGATATTTTTGGCATCTGCCGAGGTTTGTTCACACTTCTGCTATTTATGGTTAAGTTTCTTTCAACCTTGAACATGTAAGATGAATGAATTGATTGTCTGTTTATCGTTTTCTGACCTAATGAGCTAAGTTCTTTTCTGTGAATCAACAGTCATTATCTCCGTTTTTCTTTTTAAGGACAAAGGACAAGGTTTATCATATTATACTAATCTCTTACGTATGTAACATAATAATTTGACGAACCATATTTATAGTTGGGGGAAGCTTCTATCAATTGCATGATATTGACAGGCAATGATTTGAAGTCCATATTTTTATTTTTCTGATCTTAAGTGGTTTATCTAATGAAATACCTTGGTTACTTGGTAGCTCTTATAGTATGATTGCCACTATTGCTCTCCTCTCCTCCACTATCGCAGATTGCCTCAATAATTTTTATTTACTGATGGAGTTATCCTATCTATTCCTCTACAGGGGGATCATGTTGCACTTTTGTCTGCTTTTGCAGAAATGGGACTAAAGTTGCGCCCGTACATTCCAGAACAGGCAATGGATATAATAACTATATTCTTTCGTGCTACAATGCCGGCAAAGGAATCTTCTGTAAGTTTTCTCTGAGATTGGGCTCAATGTGCCATGTACTCCCCTCTTATCTGTCGGTTTTCCCTCAACTTTGTAGATCACATCTTCATTTATTTATTGACATATTTAATTTTTATGTGGTTTTTACGGTAAATATGAAATCTTTGGCTGATCAAAGATATAAAAACATGAAGGTTATACAAGAAAAGATGAATCTCAACAAGAAAGAGGTCAAACACTTTAATCCTGTAAGCCCATAGCATTCTCATATTTGAGTATGTTTTCTCCTGAACATGGTTTGGTCTGCTGTTACATAGTAATAACCTTCTTTTTTAGGTAGATGCCTTTCCTGGTGATATTGTAATATTTTCGCGGGTGCTCAATCTTCTAAGAGGTGTGTGATTGAAAGCTTCATTGATAATATCAGCGTTAAATGCAAATGTCTTACAATTTTCTTGTGATCTGATGTAGGGATGTCTTTGACAATGGATGTCCGCATAGTGTATTTTGATATAATGAGACCCTTTGCCGAATATGTTTTACAAGGGTGAGCTTATGCCAAAACTTTTCTTTACATCTTATTGTTATTGTTTCTGGCTTGCTTGTGATTTGGGCAGCTTGAGTATGTTCAGAAACATCATAAGTAGAGGACCATTGGTCAAAGATATGTGGATCTATGACACACCAGTCCACTCTCATGTGGAGGTCAAGCTCAGACAGCTCTTATTTGAGCTGGGGAATAAGGACAAAATACTTGGAATTCAGGTATGCCCTATTGACATTGTAGCATTCTAATTTTGAATAGTCCGCTACTTTACATGGTTAAAAGTTGGCAGAGAAAAGTTGTGATGAGGACTGCATTTCTATTATATTATAAGGGTAACGTTATCCATGGTTCCTGTGGAAGCCCAATAGGTCGACTCGCCTCCCATATAGAGTAACCAAAGCACTTATAAATCCATTTGGATTGTCATTCTCTTTCAATGTGATACTCTTGCCTTTATATATAACAGATACAAATACGGTCATGAGAAATTGATAGTTTTTTATTGTGAAGTATTAAGTTTCCTTTGGTCTCTCTCTTATAGCTTTGATTTTTAAGGTATGTGCATACAAAGATGGAGAAGTGATTGTGGACACGGCAGCAGGTGTCTTAGGTAGATATGATCCTCGGCCAGTCCAGCCTGACAGCCTCTTCTCAGTGTTCTCTGTGACAAAGGGTGTCACAGCAGGAATGTTGCATTGGCTGGTTGACAATGGGTGTGTGACAGTGTATTATGTTTTCAATTCTCTGTAGTTTCTGTGGATGAAAAACACTGGCCGAAAATATGGCAAACTGATAGTTAACACTATGCAGAAAACTGAAGCTTGATGAAAATGTGCAAAATATCTGGCCAGAATTTGGATCGAATGGAAAAAATCTCATAAAGGTGCTAAATTTTTGTTTTACTGATCTTGTTTCCTATAAAAGAATTCTGATAAACTTATGACTTGAGGCATCTCTTTAGTTAATGTTTTCTCTTTCCTTTTCTTTTAGGTTCATCATGTGCTTAATCATACATCTGGTCTGCATAATTCCATGGGGGACGTTACTAAAGAAAATCCTCTCCTATTGTCCGACTGGGAGACATGTTTGAAGTGCATTGCCATGTCAACACCTGAGACTGAGCCCGGTCAGGAGCAGTTGTATCACTATATGTCGTTTGGTTGGCTCTGTGGCGGAATTATTGAGGTAAGATACTAAGATTTACTTGCTTTGTTCACAATCCTTTGATACGACAACTCTCTCCTTAAGTTATATCGACTTGTTTGCTCACCCTAATATTCCAATCTTAACTTATTTCTTTTGCTGGTTTAATTCTGTGTTAATTGTCTTAAGAGGTTGCTAGTAACACTCCCCTATACGCTTCCTTATACACTCCCCTATATGCTTCCTTATACACTCCCCTAGTTAATAGGCTGGCATATGTCATTAAATTCTAAAAATAATGGACTAATTTTTTTTTATCATGACACATGACACATTTCAGCCTATAAATTAGGAGAGTGTTGCTAGCATTCTCATTGTCTTAAAGCTGACTTAGTGAGTTTGATCTGGAAGTACTTCATCGACCTCATCTCTATTTTTGGACCTATTTGGCAGCTACTAACCTTTACCTGCTAGAGTTGCTTACAGTATTAGATTTTTTTGAAAGCTCATTAAACATGATTAGATCATCGAATTTGATCTGTTTCAGTAATGTGTTTTTAGAGCTCCAATTGCTGTCTTTCTCTTTATTCTCAGCTTCCTATTTTTAGTGTTCGAATTAACTTTTTTGTTGAACAGCATGCATCAGGGAAAAAATTTCAAGAGATTCTTGAAGAAGCCTTTATTCGTCCCCTCAATATTGAAGGCGAATTATACATTGGAATACCTCCAGGCAAGTTTGTTCAGTATTCTTGCTTCATTTGGCATAATGTGACTGCTTCTGCATTCAGATTTTCTATGTTTAGTTGATCTACGTTACTGTTTGTTGCTTGCTATCAATACATATCCATTTGGTTTATAAAATACTTGAGACTTAGCAAGCAGCATAAAGTAGTAATGGAGATTATAAAGCCTTTTGTCATCATGAATAATGCATTCGTTCTCTTTAGGCGTGGAGTCTCGACTTGCATCCCTCACACCAGATATAGATGATCTACAAAAAGCTTTTAAGATGTGTAATACTCATCGTGCTTACTTGCCATCCACATTCCAGCCAGACACCATTTATGAATCTGCAACCACAATGCCTGCTTTATTTAACACGCTTCACACTCGCCGTGCAATCATACCTGCTGCTAATGGGCATTGTTCAGCCCGTGCTCTTGCGCGCTATTATGCAGCCTTAGTCGATGGTGGCAATGTCCCATTACCACATTCCTCTCTCTCTAAGCCACCACTTGGTAGCCACCCCCACATTCCTAAATTTCCTTCAATAGACTGGTCAGCAAAGCAGAAAGGTCGAAGAAAAAATGGCCACAGTTCTGCCTCAAAGACCAAAAATGATGATTTTGGACAAAACGCCAGCAGTAGTACTATAAATGACACTGTATTGGCTGAAAATATGCCAGGAATTAATCCTAGAAGCAATCATGCAGGGAAGATATTCAAGAACACTAGAATCCACGATGCATTCTTGGGCACGAACGAATATGCGAATTTGATCAAGCCAGATGGGACATTTGGACTGGGATTTAAGAAGAGTAATACAAACGGTGGGTTTGGGCACTCGGGCCTGGGTGGATCAACAGGATTTTGTGATATAAAAAACAGATTTGCTATTGCTGTCACACTGAACAAAATAGCATCCGGTGCCATGACTGGCCAAATAATGCAGTTAGTTTGTTCAGAGCTGAATATCCCGTTGCCGGCCGATTACTCCAGAACCATGGAGACTAGTCCTGATGTGCAGTTAAATGCAGAAAGGCTTTTGATCAACTGAGGACAATAAAGGTTTTTCATTTTTCCCTTCATTTTGATCAATGATATATGAATTTGTGGCAGTGTACAGTTTATAGAATATAAACTTAATCACAATGAAAATGGTAATCAGGAATATAATTAATTGAAAATAGTATTACTATGTTTGTTAGAATAGTGGAATCAAAATAATAATAAATATTAAAGTAACATTTATTTATAAAATTATAAATGAAGCAAAATTAAAAAATAATTTTTTTTTAATTTTTAAATAAGATAAAATAAGAAAATAATAATAAATGATTATACAAATATGTGAAGGAAAGAGAGCATTCTAATGTATTATTGAAGGATGTTGGAGTTACGAGATATTGTTGGAATGCTTTACATTCTATTATAGATTAACAATTAAATCAAATACAATAATAGCCTGAATTATTCTCATTACTATTCATATTACTGTTAAACAAACATGACCTTAAGGAAGCAAACCAAAGGGCCAAACTGAAATAATTTATACCATTTATTTGGCAATATGTGTTGTTTGTGCAGATTTGTAAGAAGTTGAGCACAATACAAAGTTCAGGCTGTTCGGCTTTCTCGGTGCTTAAAGTTCGGACAAATTCATGGATCAAACTCACTGTAACTTTTCCCTTAATCCTTTATGCTATTTGTGGTTACTGTTTTTGTACCTTTAGTATTGTGGAATGTGGACGTATTCCATAACTAATGTTTCCTTCTTTTAAAATGAAAAATGGAATTAAATAAAACTTATATTCCTTCTGCATAATCTGCTGAAAGTAAACATATGAAATAGAAATAACACTCTCCCTCTAACCACAGCAAAGTAAAAAAGAAAAGGAAAGGAAAAGCTTATATTTCGAAAATGAATTTTAAATGATGTGTCATAATGTATTGGTAAATACAATTAATTGTACATAATTTTATTAATTTAAAAGTACTATTTCAATTGTGATAGTGATATATTTGTAATGTATAGGAGTGCTATTAAAGAAATCATTTTCATTTAGAAAATTCTTTTAGTCTCAACTTGAGATGTGCTGTCAACCTAGTTGGCAAAATATGATCGAATGAAACAGATAGACCCACTTTTGTAAAGTGATTATCTTCTGCCAGTTAAGATGAGAATGCATCTTAACTTAGAGATAAATATAAGTGTTTTTTCCATTTGAGGGGAATTGCAACTAATTTGCCCTAGCATAGCATGATTGGACAATTTTACATTATTAATTTTACATGCAATCAAAGATATACATTCTTCTCTCGAGCTCACAATAAGCCTCGGGTTTATTAGCCCATGCAGTTGAGAGAATTACATAAATGTCTACAATGCCTAAGATTGAGGAGATTGAGGTTGACTTTGATACAACTTGTAAGGAACTTTGCTTCATATTAAAATGTTAACTAATTAGGTGGAAGAACTTGAGACTTTATCCTAAAAGGTTAACCAATTAGGTGAAAGAACTTGAGGTTCTATCCTAAAATGTTAACCATTCAAGTAGAGTGGTCTAAGATATATTTATAAATCATTTTATGTTTAAGTAATGTAAGATTTTATTTACATATTTTCAAAATTAACATACTTTCAGATTAAAAAAAAATAATGCATTAAATCTACATGATATACTGACATGGTCGGTTCTAGTTTGTAGGACTTTTTTTTTAATGAATTAGGCAGAAGTTTAGTGATCGTGCCGATGAAGCTAATCTCTTTTCATTCTATTAAGAATGAATGAATTTAAGACATGTTTTGTACAGATAAGTCAAATATAATGATAGTATATTAAATTAAATTATAATTATTTTTTATAACTTTCAGAGTTTTTATTACATAGTTGGATAAAATTAATAGATAATATTTTAATAAAATAATTTATATTTAAAATAATATGTAATTTATTTTATGTAGTTTTCTTACATATAAAAATAATTTTTTTTTATAAAAATTTATTTAAATTAATATTTAATTTATTTTTATATTTTAAAGATAAAAAAATATTATTTTTAATTTAAAATAAAAGAGAAAGTCAAGACACATCATTTAATTAAAAATTTAGATAGATTAAGTTAAGTGTCAAGTACAGTTTAGTTTCACACCCTTGGCAGTACAAACAACATAATTGTATTATTTTTATATTGTATGATACGTAATTTAATAACTAAATATACGACTGTATATAAATTCTATGGAGTCAATATTTTTAATAGTGACTAACAAACACTTATGGTTATAGTTTGAACTAAAAAAAAAAAAAAAAGCTTAGACGGTTTCATTGTGCTTTGTTTTGAGCATACAAGCACAATAATTGTTCTAGATTAACCAGAGAATTATGACATGTTGCAGTTCATAAACATTTACGTTGTTAGTGATGTTTATTAATTACTTCTGGACAATATTCCTGAAAACGTGCCTAATTAATATTAAAATAAATCCACTAAAATATAAATATTCATTGCTGTAACCCATCTACATTTGATTCTCAGTTAGAGTTGCCAGCTTCAGAATCTTTTCAATCATATACAAATTAAATAATTGCAATAATTAAATGGCATTCAAGTAATTCACAGAAAAAACCAGGGTGTTATATCATAAAATGCCACTATAAATCAACTTCAACACTAACTTCTAAGAAAACCATCTGTTCTAACATTAATTCTAAGTGTAGTGTTTCACTTTTCAAATATGGGAATAACATGATTGATAGGAGACTTATTACAAGCCTTCGTAGGAGTCCCTAGATCAATCTCACAACTAAGCAAGTTGATCATACAAAGCCTACTTACATGTCACATAGTCATCGTGATCAAATTAGCATAGCTTCAATGTCAAAGGCTCATAACAGTGTTTGGCATGGAATCCAATGGAAGAATAAAGAAGAAAAAGGCTGGCCGGGTGGTGGAAAACCTCGACTTTATATCACCTCTTGAGGAGGACAAGTCTGGTTTTGACTTGCCTGGAGATGATGAGGAAGTGCATGTCGAGGAAGTGATTGATAAAGAAACACACTGCGCTCAGAATTACCCAAAGTGCAATGAGTTACTTTATGAAGCTTTTAATATCTTTGATGCACTGGAGTTGATAATGGATTTATAGATGCATTGGAGTTGAAGAGGGTTTTGCAATGCTTAGATTTGGACAATGGTTGGTATATGGATGAGATTGAGAAGATGTTGAAGGTTCTGGATTTGAATTTAGATGGGAAGGTTGATTTTAAGGAGTTTGGATTGATGATGGGTGTAAACTGTCATTGACTCTCTTTTTCCCCTCCTTTAAAAAATAAAATAAAATTACATTGTTTAATTATTTTTAAATAACTTTTATGATAAGTTGTATATTTATTGTTTATGAATTAATGATATATCAGCATGTCAAAATGGGACATTTGAAAAACAATCCAACTTTTAATTCTCTAAATTTATATTCAGATTCACAAACTTTTAAATTTTATAATTTAATTTTTAAATTTTACACATAGGTCATAAACTTTTAAATTCTACAATTTAATTTCTAAATTTTTAAAAATTTATACATGAATTTTAAAATTTTAATTAAAGAACATGTATTTTAGTATCCAAGATAGGACCTATGTATGAATTTGTAAAAATTTAGAGACTAAATTGTAATTTTAAAATTTAAGAACTTATGTATAAAATTTAAAAATTTTGAAAACTAAATTATATAATTTAAAAATATAAATATAAATATAATTAAAATTTAAGATCAAAATTTATTATCCTTTTTATTTTCCTATTCTAATAGTAAAGTCGTTGTACATACTTATGTGATAGAAAAAGTATGTATAATTGTGTACTATGATAGTAATATTGATCCCGCATGGTTGGGTAGTGAATATAAGTTAAAAAAATTTAAGTTAGAAAGTTTCCTAAACTTCCTATATATTCTATTGATTATCATTTCAAACCTATAATTAGATACTAATCAAATTTCTATTTAAAATGTTGCCCAAAAAAATAAATTATATTTAAAATGATTCTCATAATCATAAAATTAACCAAGATAAATAACTAATATTTGACAATATAATATGAGATTTGATATCCATATAATATTAAACACTAAAAAATTCTCATCAAAGTTGTATTTTAATAATACAAACATTGTTTAAATTTAATTATATGTCATAACTTTTCTTCATACATAAAATTTTATTTTTAACGGAAAAAAAAAAATATAATTATTTTTCTTATAACGTAAATAAATAAATATTTTTTAGTGTCGTAAGAAAATGAATATATGTTTTTTTATATTAAGAAAATTAAAAATAAAACCAGTTAAATAACCGAATTATTTATGCACCAAAAAATATTATTTAGAATTACCACAATACCAAATTAGCCCTTAGTATAAATGTTTTTTTTTTTTAATTCAAGTTACAGATTTAAAATTATTGGGAGCAATTAACACTCTTCAAACTAATTCTCATGATAGATCTTAGTTGAGGGAATTAGTAGTATTGCACAGCTCATATTCTTGATATATATATATATTTTATGTATATTTTTAACTGAAATACATGAAATATTTTTATTAGACTAACTAGTATTCTAATCTGTCAAAATTTGAACAGTATTTTCAAATTAATTAGAGACTCTTGACATGCGCTAAGCACATGACATTTATCAAGGATATTAATGTCAACAATTATTTTAACAATAAAATTGTGTTTTTTGGGGGTAATATTGAGAACCCTTGCTATGTCAATAAGTGAGCCTATGAGAAACCCAATATGCGTCATCTGTAGAGGCCTTGCAATTATCAGTGAAATATTAACGGTAGAGCAGCTTCTTAAAATTGATAATGGCTATCTCAAGGACAAATTAAAACATAAGATCAGTATTAGTCCTATTCTTACTTGCCTTAAATCTTTTCTGAAAAGAAAAAGAATCTCAGAAACCAGAAATTTACCCAGTTCTATCGCCAGAACCCCATACCCACCTCCGCGACCCTCTCTTCCAGCTTCGTTGGCTTCCTCAGCTCCTATTTCGTCCAAAACCAGCCACCATGAAATCCCCATCGACACCAACTTCAACTCCCCAGAAACCATCGCCTTGCACCCAACATCCACTATCGCACCTTTTCCCAGCCTCTATCTTCCTTCAACCTTACGGAGTCATGATTTATAAAAGTATAATTTACCCTCTGCTTTTAAAAAAGATAGTAACTAATAACTTATAGCATGATATCAATGAAGATGAGAAGAGAAAAACAGGAATACTAAAAAATTGATGAACTTGAAATCTACACCTTGAAGAGAAAACAAACTAAAAGGAAAAACCGAGAGAAAAGTATTTTTGAATAATGCGTAAATGTTATTGAAGAATTACTTGAGATGAAGAACGGATTACATTTGCTTATATACTCTTTGTTTTATGTTCCTCTGTTGCTTTTCGAGTGCTAAGTAACCCAAAAAAAAAATAACAAAAAGAAAAAGGAAACAGAAAGTAGCTAATAGAATTACAACAGAATTGGTTACAAAAAATAGCTAACAGAATTATAACAGAATTGGTTACAACATAATTGCATAAAAAACATAAAAGACAATCCACAATCTGCTGTGTTGCAATGCTTTGTGCATCCTTGCTTCTTAACCATTCAGCTATAGGCATGCAACGATTCTTTATTTACTTCTCAATAAACCTTGTATTGCTTGATCTTAGTTATTGATCTTGATCATTTAATACCTCTACTTCAACATCTGCATCAACACCCCCCCTCAAACTTAACGGTACACAAGTAACGCTAAGTTTGCTGCGTAAAGCAAGAAACTGAACAGTGGGAAAAGCTTTGGTAAAGATATCAGCTTTTTGATCGAAGGAAGGAACAAACTGTACTGTGAGTTGATTCGCAAAGACCTTTTCTCTGATAAAGTGATAATCAAGCTGGAAATGCTTAGTTCTGGAATGAAAGACAGGATTGGATGTAAGTGCAATAGCACTTGTATTATCACACCATAACACAGGCTTATCTGGACAAGAAACCTGCAATTCACTAAGAATGGTTTGTAGCCATGTGACTTCGACTGCAGTTGAGGCAAGACATCTATATTCAGCTTTAGTGCTGGAACGAGCAACTGTAGGCTATTTCTTAGCAGACCAAAGCACAAGGTTTGCACCTAAGAAAACACATAAGCTAGAAGTAGATCTCCTTGTATCAACACATGTTGCCCAATCAGCATCAGAGAAAGCACAAATGAACAACCTCACAGAAGGCTTGTATTCGACACCATAATCAATTGTACCAGCCAGATACCACAGGATGCATTTTGTTACTAACCAATGAGATAGCAGAGGTTGAGACATGTATTGACAGACCTTATTAACAGCAAATATAATGTCTGGTCGAGTAAGAGTGACATATTGTAGTGCGCCAACCATGCTCCTAAAGAGACTGGGATTATCATAAACTTCACTTCCAGTAATGGACAGTTGCAAAGTAGTTGTCATAGGTGAATCAGCTGGTTTGCAATCTGACATTTTGGCTTTTAGAAGTAAACTTCTAATATACTTGGATTGTCTCAGCAGCAAACTTCCATTTGTTAGGAAAACCACCTCAATTCCAAGAAAGTAATGTAGAGCCCCCATGTCTTTGAGAGCAAATTCATCACTGAGCACTTTAATAAATGCCTCAATTTTACTTGTGCAAGAGCCAGTTATTATGATATTGTCAATATAAACAAGAATATAAAGTCTATGAGTAGGCTGAATAAGAAAGAACAGATAATCATCACTCTTAGCCTGAGAGAAACCAAATTTCAACAAGGTTGAACTAAGCCTTTTGAACCAGGTTCGTGGGGCCTGTTTGAGTCCATAAAGGGACTTATGCAGTTTGCATACATAGTCAGGGTGAGCACTGTCTATAAAACCAGGTACTTGGCGCATGTAAACGTCCTCAGTGAGAATACCATTAAGAAAGGCATTATTTATGCCAAGCTGCCGTATGGTCCACTGAAAAGAGATTGCAATGGTGAGAATGATTCTTACAGTTCCAAATTTCACCACAGGACTGAAGGTTTCCAAGAAATCAAAGCCTGCAGCTTGCAGAAAACCTTTAGCAACAACCCTTGCTTTTAACTTATCCAAAGAGCCATCAAAAAGCTCTTTTACTCTGAAGACCCACTTGTTGTCAATGATTGTCCTTCCAGAAGGTAAGGGAACTAAAGTCCAAGTTGCATTCTTCATAAGGGCATTAAACTCACTTTGCATGGCTTCAAACCAGCCTTTGTCTTTTAGAGCCGCTTTAACAGTCTTGGGAAGAACCATAATTTGAGAAGCAAAAAATGTCTTTGGCTTTCGTATGCCAGCCTTTAGTCTAGTAACCATAGGATGAGTATTCAGATTATCAAGAGAGACAGAAGTAGTAGGTGAAGAAATAGAAAGAGTAGGTTAGGTATTGTTTTGAGAAGGAAATAGATCATTGGAAGTGGGTATATTGGAAACCTGAGAGCTGGAAGAATGGTCAGCACACACAACATTAGTTAAAACAACAGAAGTGGGTGCTTTATAAATTGTTGGCAAGGCTGTCTTTAATTGAGACTTAACAGGTGAAATAGAATTCAATGTTTGAGCAAAGGAAAAGAAACATTCATCAAAAACAACATTTCTTGATATGATTACTTTACCAGCAGCAGTAAGGAACTTATAACCCTTGTGTACTGGACTGTAGCCAAGAAAGGTACAAGATTCAGATTTGAAGTCAAATTTGTTAGAGTGATAAGGCTTCATATGTGGAAAGCATCTACAACCAAATACTCTTAGAGAGTGATAATCAGGTGGAAACTTGTACAGTAGCTCAAATGGACTGTTGAGATTAAGAACAGGTGTGGGCAACCTGTTTGTGAGATAACAAGCAGCGAAGAAAGCTTCATCCCAAAATTTTAATGGCATGCTATTTTGAGCCAACAATGCCAAGCCTAGCTCAATAATGTGTCTATTCTTTCTTTATGCAAGCCCATTCTGCTGAGCAGTGTAGGGACATGACACTTGTCTCTTAATACCAAATCCAGCCAAGAGAGAATTAAGAGATTCATATTCGCCTCCTCCATTAGATTGTAATGTTTTCACTTTGTTGCCAGTAAGCAATTCGGCATGAGTTTTGAACAACAAAAAGGCTCTCTGAACATCTGACTTTTCTTTTAGAAAATAAATCCAACTATATCTTGTATATTCATCAAAAAATAGAACATACCAACGAAAGCCATTGAACGACATAATAGGGGCAGGACCCCACACATCTGAATGCACTACCTCAAGACAAACTGAACTTTTATTTACTGAATTGGAAAATGGTAACTGATGACATTTACCCATTTGACAGGAAGCACATATGTCAAATTGATTCTTAGAAGATGACACTAAACTTTTATTACATTTCTTGATAACAACATTAACAATCCTAGCATTTGGATGTCCTAAACGTTTGTGCCACAAAGAAAAATCACAGTTTGTGTTGAGATTATCATTAGAAAAAGAGTGTACAGAATTAGAGATACCTTGAAGCTGAGTTTGATATACTTCTCTAGTTTCATTTATCTTGCCATGAGTATTTGAATCCAAAGCCAACTTGAATGAGTAAAGTCCATTGCTAACCATCCCTTGTAACAAAATTTGACCCGTGAGCTTGTACTTCACACAACAATACTCAGGATGAAATTCCAAATAAATTGAATTGTCTTTGGTGAACTGAGAAATACTTAGCAAATTTTTAGTAATTCTTGGAACATGCAAAATATTCTTGAGTAAGAATTTTCTGTCAAGAGAGACTGTAGAGAAAGTATTCATACTAAGATTTGCAATTTGTAAAGCATCACCACTACCCACTATGAGCTGTTAATTGTTATCAATTTCTTGTTTGACTGCCAAGTTAGCAGGATCTGATGTGACATGGTGAGAGGCACCTGAATCTGTGAACCAAGTGGGATCAGATGACGCACAAGGAGCTGAAGCATATAGTGCAGACAATTGACATTGATTGTTATGCATTGATTGAGGCATGATATTTTGGATGATTGTTATGCATTGATTGAGGCACGGTATTTTCGATGGAAGATGGAGTGAGCTGAACACAATTTACTGATGATTCTTGTGTTAATAATAGTGGTTGTTGAACATTTGATGAAGAAAATGGAGGAAGCTGAGTTTGAAACATAGCAAAATTAGCTTGAGAAGGTGTTTGATTGAATGAGTTGTTAGAAGGATAATAAGGAGATTGACCAAAGCCTCTAGACCCATTATTTTGAGAAAATGATGAATTGAATGGTGGAAATTGAGAGTTAAGTTGTGGACGATTGTATTGAGACCATTGTGATCCTTGCAAAAATGGAGACTGGTTGTTTGAAGGAAATTGTGAGGATCCAATGACTGCAACATATGATTGATTAAATCGAAACCAGCAAAATGACCAGTTTTACCACATATTTGACATTGTGGTTTAGTTCCATTGTGGAAGCTATATCCTCTATTCTTGTTTCTGTAAGAGTCATAAGCTTGATTTTGAGAAAATGATTGATTACCCAATTGACTTTGAGAAAAAGACTGAGCAAATTGTTGGTTTTGTTGCAAAGGTGATTGATTAACAAATCTTGGATCTTGATTGGATAACTGCTGACTAGCACCAGTATTTGGCACCGTGCCTCTACTATTATTAGAATTGCCTTGAACAAAATTAGCTGATGAGTTTTCAAGATTGACAGTGGATGATACAACATTAGCTGATGGTAGCAATGTAAGTGGTGTGTTTCGTCTTTCAAGTCTTCCTTCTTGTGCTAACAGCTTGTGCATTAATTCTTGTACTGAGACATATCCTTCTTGAACATTAGCTACTACTGAATCATAATCTCCATCAAGACCATTACACAATGCAAGAACTTGATCTTCTTCACTTATGGCACAACCAGTTGATGTCAGTAATGATGCAAGTGTTTGTACCTTTTGAATGAACTCAGTGATTGTCAATCCACCTTTCCTCACAGAATTAAACTTAGCTTTATATTGCATTATCTTTGCACGAGACTGAGATACAAAGAAACTTTCCATCATCATCCATATCTGAAAGCTTGTTTCACAATCACCCACCTTCTTGATGAATTCTTGAGCCATAGAACTGATAAGCCATGAGGCAATCATCTGATCCTGCCTTAACCAGTATCGATATCCATCATTAACAGTACCATCTTCATTAGTCTTCGTTGGACATTTAATTGATCCACTCACAAATCCATTTAAGTCATAACTTCTCAAAACTCTGATCATTTGCTTCCTCCAATCATTATAACTGTCTTTATCAAGCTTGATTGCTAAAATTTGATTATGAAAAGAAATTATCTCTAGTAGTTGATTCGCCATAACGATTTCTTGGTTGTCTTTCTTCTTTGTTATTTATATTTTTAATTCAATTGTTGATCACCAATGCTCTGATACCATGAAGATGAGAAGAGAAAAACAGGAATACTAAAAAATTGATGAACTTGAAATCTACACTTTGAAAAGAAAACAAACTAAAAGGAAAAACCGAGAGAAAAGTATTTCTGAATAATGCGTGAATGTTATTGAAAAATTACTTGAGATGAACAACAGATTACATTTGCTTATATACTCTCTGTTTTATGTTCCTCTGTTGCTTTTCGAGTGCTAAGTAACCCAAAGGAAAATAACAGAAAGAAAAAGGAAACAGAAAGTAGCTAACAGAATTACAACAGAATTGGTTACAACAGAATTGCATAAAAGACAAGCCACAATTTGCTGTGTTGCAATGCTTTGTGCATCCTTGCTTTTTAACCATTTAGCTATAGGCATGCAACGATTCTTTATTTACTTCTCACTAAACCTTGCATTGCTTGATCTTAGTTACTGATCTTGATCATTTAATACCTCTACTTCAACATCTGCATCAACAATCAAAACTAAATGTTGTATATTCAAAGTCAAGTAACGCCAATTGTTGAACAATAGTAAGTGTTGTGCATTAAGACAACTTTTTCCTCCTAAGATATTATAGGTCCTCCACCATTCATAAAAAATCAGTTAGTTAATCATTTCAAAATCCAAGCATCCTATGCACTCCAAAAAAATATTATAAAAGAGATCATTCTACTCATTTTACTTAAATTTCATTTCTGTGCTCTATTGAAACCAAAATCACTCAATAATCATTCTTTTGTGATTACACTTGAGAATTTGATTAACGAAATTTCTCATGCTTCCACATGTGTTTTAGTTAATAATATTGAGCCTAATATTGATGTTTTTTATTACCATTGTCCTTTATTGCTAAAACCTAAAGTTTGCCTTGGTAATACAATTGCTATTCTATTTGTTATTATTAGTGCATGTTTACTAAAGTTTTCTACACATATGATTAAGTACACACATATTTCAAATGGGATGAAATGATACATAGCAAAGCTTTTTGATGACTTCTTTTGTTGTTTTTGAACAAATTTTAGATTTTGGTCTCAATTCTCATTATATGATGTTGCTAATGTACCCTTCAAGAAAATTGATAAAGTTTTTCCTCTTTCGTTATTGCTTTATGATGCTACAACTTGTCGTTGAAATTAAGTTTTTTTCAAAGTGGAGGAATATGACGTAAAAACTATGATTATTAGTGTTAAATGATTTATTGTTATGTAAAGTCCAATTATAAGGGCCCATGAAAATAGGTACTTGACTATGAGTATATATATATTTTATTGTATTTTGGAGCGAATATTTAATAAGAAATATTTTTATGTGCGAGAAATTGTTCTTTCTTTTATCCTCAATCCCTAACTTCTTTCTTCTTCCTTCCTTCCTTTCTTTCTCATTTCATTTCTTACTTCATCTCTAAAATCTTGTAGGCCATCTCAAGGATGAATTAGAACGAGTATGTGCGCTAAGTTCCAAGTTTCTAGGCAGACCCATTTTGTCCTTAGCCACTTAAATTGGATTTCCATTGCCAAACTTACAACTCTGGCTTTCTTTTCAATTCTACGAAACTCTGCGACCTCCCACGTGGTGTCTCGCCCACACTAGGTCAAGTCCTCAAGCAAGTTCAAGACGTTCGGAAAGAAGCCACCTATGACGGAAATGAGACTCCTCAGACTCGATGATAAGCCCACCAAGGCCCTTGTCTTTCGTTCTTTCATTCGAAAACATGACCTACAATGTCAAGGTTCCAAGGAAACTAAGCTTCTCTTCGATGGTTCTTGGCTGGAGAAACCGTCTTGGAGCAGAATTGGCTGATGAACAAGTCGATGGAAAAAGCATGTTTTCGAAAACGAATGCTCTACTTATTTTTTCCCTCTCTTTTTTCACAGTTAAAATAATTGTTATGTCATCAATACCCTTATAAACGTCACGTGCTTCAGGGATATCTGATGTATCCTAATTGAAAATAAGATTAAAAAATGTACCCAAAAAAAAGGGTGGTCTAAAGGTAACAAACCTTTTAGTTGATTGTAGTGTTAGGCCACATTCAATATTATTTGATTTATGCAACAAATAAGTACCATAGCTTTTGTGCGTAAAGTTTTAATGCTTTAACTCATTCTCTTTGCATTTTGGCTAAGTTTCATTGTAACAAACTATCTAGGGTTCTTGGCTGCACTTAATGAAAATGTACAAAAACAGTCATGTTTATTACGCATTTATTAATAGCAAACTATATTATATGGACTTGAAGTTACATAAACATAACCTCATATGTTTTAACAATTTCCTCAAAACATAACAATCAAACTTATTTTTATACAACTAAAAACCACACAACTGTAAATAAGTGAGACTCGAATCCAAACCTTTAACAAGTAGATCGACTTCGTGCAGTTGAGGCAAAACATGTTGTCGAAACTATTAAAAACTCAATGATATCTAATTAAAGTAGTCATACAAAAATACTCATTTGATTATTCTCGTTCTTCATTCCCTTTTGATGATCTTCATTCCTAACCACATAATCTAAATTATAAAACAGACGAACCAGAACAACAGAGCACAAGAAAGCTAACACAGGTCCAAAGATCCAAAGAAAAAGAGGCAAAGCTGTATAGAAAAACCTATTTCCCACAATGTTCAAAATGAAACCTTTTTCCAAAAGCTCATAGACATATTCTGTTGTGATAATTGACTTGGGTTCATTGAGAGTGTTAACTAAAACACTCACTTGGTTTATGAAGCCAATAGAAATTGAGTGGCACAAAAAAGAGAAGAGGAAAATTGTGAGGAGTGTTACATATTTTAGGGCCACGGATAATTCACCCTGAGCTCCGTAAACGGTATCGTTTAGTGGCTTTTTCACACTGTATGTGCTACTAATAAGTGCACCCAAACCAGAACATAAAAGGATTGAAGTTGTGGCCATTAGGGTTGAACCCATGATTACGTTCCTTAGTGTTTGAACTGCCAGAACGTTCTTCTTGTCATTGTCCTGTAAAAAAGAAATATTAAATTAATTATATATTTGTGGAAAAATGACACTCATGCATGACTCACGAGAATGACTTACAAATTAAGCTAACTTTTATATTAATTTGATACAAGTGATAGACTTAGTCACTTTACTCTTAATAAATTATACTATTCTGTTATTTTTTGATATACTTTAGTCACCTTAATCACAATTTTGTTAAGAGTAAGACGACTCAAATCTACTGATTATAAATGAGGTGATTAATGTGTGTAATTTGTAAAAGTAAAAGAGATTTTAGTTTCAATTCACCCAAATGATAAATAACACACAAGATACCTTAACCATTGTAGAGACCCATAAACGCCTTCCTATGGAGTTAATTCCAATAATGGTGGCTTGTGGTTGAGTTCTAACTTTATGCCACAACCATGCATTATAAGCAACTGATATAAAAAACCCTAGAGGTACTAGTATCGCATCTAAGTAATACTTCCTCCATTCCATTTTTCCTGAGATATATGACTCTCTTTATTAATCCTAGCTTCTTCTTCTTTTTCCCTCTGTATGAGATCTCTAGTTAATTATCTACCTCTATTATAATTGAGATAGTACTACTGAGAGCAGTACTGCTAATTAACCTAAAGGAGCTTCTTCTTTTATAGTAGTAATATTAATTCAACTCCACTTTAGATTACTGCTTTATGATAGCAATTTTATATATATCTCTGAAATAGCGAATTGTATGTGGACTGTGTTTAAATGCGGATTTTAGTGGTCACAAATTACTTATTTGCTTAAGCCAATTTTTCATTAGATTAAATTAATTTTTGGGAGGTTTGATGACAATTATGGAGTTCCAACCCTGAATAATATATACAATTTATATATAATTAAATTGATTCATAAAATAATATGTACATATTTAATTTATGTATATTCTGTAAATATTTTATTTAATTTATGTACAATTAATATGTTATTTTGGGTTCAATTATGTATCATAAGACTCGAATTCACAATTATGCTCTAAAATTGAACGGATAATTATAAAATATTTGAATCTCTTAGATTACGTTCATCACAAATCCTTGGGCTTGAACATAGATAATTTGGTTTATCTTCTATTTCTTTAATTAGTTTCCATGCAGATTAATAAATTGATAAACAGCAAGAAATACGGTGGAAAATAATTTAAAGAGAGAAGAATATGGCAAACACTACCTTAAAGCGAATTGGGAGGGGGGTTGGTATTATTCATTGTTGTTAGACTATTAATCTAAATTAATAACATATCATAAATATAAAATTAAGAGAATGAAAAGAAAAAAAACAGGTTTATTTTTTATTTTAATTTTTAATTTTTTAAATTTACGATTCTAAATTCGACCAATACATTAACATTAGTCCAGTATCAACTTATAATTTTTTTAAGTATGTCTATTATGTGGCAACTTAAGCAATTTTGCCCAGTAACTAATTGCCAACTTCTTTCTCTTTCTTTTATCTTCTAAAATCATTTTATACGTATTGCCAACTTCTTCCTTTTTATATATATTGCACAATTCACATACATTAAAAATGGCAACTTTAATTTTTGATTTGGACACTTCACAATGAGACATTAGTGCTGTTGGGTTACTTCAACACGGGCAAAACAACGTAATAAGACACATTACAATAAATATACTTTTTGCAACATTTGATAATGTTGTATTTGGCAATGTACTAAATAATATGCCACTTATTTATAACATTTTTGGATAACCTTATTCAATAATTCTCACAAAATATAATGTAAAAAGATTTTCATGATAATTTTTGTATTTTAAATACCGTTGCGTATGATGAATATTTTTTTTATTCACAAAAGAAGAAAAAAGCATTTGTTAGTTGAAGAAAAAGTAAAATTTATTGTTGGGAAATTTAAAACTTAAGAAAATATATAATATATTTTAAAATTTTATTAATAATAATAATAATAAAGAGATTAACAAGATGCATATTTGACAAAAAAAAAAAAAATCATGTTGTTGTCTACGTGGCATTCTCCACTAGTTAATCACTCGAGCAAGACAATTTGACATGATTAAATTAATTGTTAGTTTTGTCTATAAGTTGACATGGTTGTTCAATGCCAATTAACATAGAGATTTTGTACCTCTCATCATCAGATTTTCTTCTTATATTGATTAGCATGAATCATCATGTAAGTTTGATTTATATTCAATCATCTATTTCTAAATTTACATATTTACTTGTAGTGAATTCATGAGCTATAATAAGTTCTTTATAAAAGAACGAGTTCGATGATTGTTGCTTTTTGATAATTTTAAATAGAGTTATGTTACATGCATTATATTGGATATGAGATTATGAAATAATTATTAAATTATTTATTAATAAAAAAATTAATTTAATTATATTATATAAATTAACATATGCATGTTAGTATTATTCTTTTAAATAATATTTTAAACGACTAGAAGAAAATGGTTAATGCCATGTCTCATAAGCTTTTTTTTTTTTTAAGCATTTGTATCAAAGAAGACATGATATAAATGTGATTATTTGACTTTAAGTTGGTAAAAGTTTTTTTGTAGCAAAAAAAAAAAAAGTTGGTAAAAGTTTTCGGACAAATTTTTTTTTTGTTGGTAAAAAACTACTAAAATTAGTGCATATTAATTTTTTTTTAAAACAAAACTAAAAAAAATATATCTATAAAATTTTTAATAACAAAAATAATATCTTAATAATATTGAATGCGATTCAATTGAATGATATTACAAGTCTAAATGATCGCAGTTTAACTTGAATGATATTTAATTTAAAATGATGAGCATAATTTTTTAAAAATAATAAAAATATATATTTTGTACATAAAATAGTGTTATTGTTACAAATGTAATGGTGTTATTTTTATTATTTTTTTAAAGATTCAGAACACTTGATCAGTTCTAAACCAACCAATATAACGATATATCCTCGAAGTAAATAAATAAGTATTGATAGTGTCACAATTTAAAGTATTATTATCGCATTTTTTATTAATGACAATTCTAACTAATAATAGTAATACTAAATTGTAATTAATTATAGACTTAAAAAATCAACTTATACATTTTTATTATAACAATAATACAATATCATTAAAACAAATTTGGTTTATGCAATTATCTGTTAAATGATATAAACTGTTACCTAATTAGACGAAAGCAGATATCTTATAGAATTTCAACATTTAATTAATATAGTTGGACAGAAAAAACATTGGTTCATAACAGTGACGTATACTATACATATAGTGGATTAAGGCCTCCATGAGTGGGTGGCCAACAAAGCTTTAAAATTATTGGTTATATATATATATATATAGAAGCACGTTAATAAAGGAACAAATTAAACTAATATTTGTGAGCCCACTATGCAGTCTAGTAGTAAGTATACGAAAGTATGTGATATTACAATCAACTTGGATTTTTTTTCCTAACAAAATAACTTAGATTTGAGTTTCATAATATTAGATTAGATGGGAAATCTTGTGAACTTATTTAATAAAATATTTTTAAATAATAAATTTTTTATAATTATAATAATATCATTATAAATACATAAAATAACATATCTAAAATTTAGGATAATATCATAAACCTTCCTAAGGTTTTATTAAATATCAAATAGCTCCCAAAAATTTTATATTTATATTTTCCATGACCAGAAGGTTTTAACTAATATCAATAAAAAAATTCGATTAAATGGACCAACATGTGTATCTAGTCAAAAAATTAATAAAATAATTATTAGAATATTAAAATAAAAATTTAAATAAATTTATATTTCATTTTATTTGCTCAATATTTATGTTTATTCTACTCTAAACTTACAAATATTTCTTTTAAAAATAATATTTAATATTTAAATTAATTTGCTAGATGAGAATATCTTCTCAAAATAAAAATTGAAAATAAATAAGAAGTAAATTAACTCCATGTTAATAGATCAATTTTGACAATATATTGATAATTTGATTTCTGTCTGATGTTCAAGTTTTTAACATGAAGCACACCAAACATAAAGTGAGATTCGTCATATGATTCAGTGAAGGGAAATATAATAACTTATCTTTTTATTTGATTTTATCATTTTTTTTATATTTTTTTAGTATAGATAATTATTTTAATATTTTGTTTATTATACACATATTAATTCACTTATGTAATTGATTTTAATTCACCAAAAGATTAATGCACACTACTTACTTAATTATTACAAATATGCACAGTTTGGTCATTTATTGACAATTTTAATTTTTTTAGATTATTTTTTTGATAAAAAAATTTAATTTGAATCGAATTAAATATTTTTAACGTGGAGGTAATAAATGTTTAAAGAAAAGAAAAGCATTGTCTCAAAAAGTTTATAAAAAAAATAAAAAAAAAAGTAATTAATATTAAATTAAATTAGACTAAAATAACTAAAATATTTATATTTATAATAATTAAGTAACTAATAAATATTAATTTAAATAAAAGTAATCGATATATTCCATTTATAAAATTTAAGTCCTACGTGCAATTTTTTTAATTGTGACAGGTGAGAAATTCACTGAACCATGCTACTCCTTGGGCCTTGGGCCTTTGAGACTTTTTCTTCTCCTACAAAGAAGAGTTAGTCTAACTAAACTCTATCTTTTTCTAAGTTATCCCACCACTGTTTGGGAGTATGCTCAAGCCTGGAGTGCTTCTCTTCCAATTTCTCTGTTTCTAAGATGGAAACGAGAGGGCTGTGATGTGAATATTCAAATCGGCGACAAAAAAATGAATGGAGTCTTAACCACAATATACAAGTAGTATATCAAAATGTAGCTCCAAATTTGACTTACAAAGAAATATTAAATAATTTAAGGCCTGTGACATTTGATTTTTTTTTTTTTGAAGTTATTTTTTAATGAAGTATATTTAATAACAATTTTTAGTTCTAATTTTTAAATTTTTTTTTCAATGAATCACTTATGAAATTTTGGTGATCCATGTTAGCGTGAGTCATGTAATTAGTGTATATGTGTCTATCTGTAATAGAGTTCTAAGTTGTACATAATTCTATTTTATTTAGGACTCTTGTATTTTATTTTCTATATATACCTCTATTTTGATGTAATAATACAATAAGAAATACATTTTCATTCACATTATATTCAACTTGGTATCAGAGCGAAGGTTCATAAAGTTTTTCTGTCTTTTGTCAGCGTCGCCGTCACCACTTGTCAGTGCAGCCGCCACCATCACCATCTATCACCGCCGCCTGTCACCGTTTGTCCCACGCTACCACTAGGCCGCGCCGGTCTCTCCCGTGCGAGGTTCAGTCTCAGTCTCCTTCGCACTCTGTCCGTCCGCCGGTTCGCCGCCTCCAACGCTCTCTTCTTGTCGGTCCGCGTGGCCTGTCTGCCTCTCACGCTGCGCCTACTCTAGATCTGCCTCGCGTCGCCTTTCGCACCTGTCTGTCCCTTGCAGCTGCCTCTCACGCCGTACCTGCTCCAAATCTGCCTCGCGTTGCCTGTCCCACCTGTTTGTCCCTCACGCCCCCTCTCACGCCGCGCCTGCTTCAGATCTGCCCCCTGCCGCCTGTTAGCCTCCCCTGCTTTGGCCGCCAAGCCCACGGCTCCAGATCTACCGATCTGCCTACATACCAAGCCCACATCAAAACCCTAGCCCACATAATTCAAACCATAGCCCACACAATTCAGCCCAATTTTACCCTAGCCCACATCAAACCCCATCAGCCCACTAATAGTAAAAAAAAAAGAAAATATTTCAGCCCAATTTTACCCTAGCCCACATCAAACCCCATTAGCCCACTTCAAAAAAAAAACCATTTCAGCCCAAACTCATTAAGCCTAAGCCCAATTTCAGCCCAATTTAAACCCATTCTCATTCTTCTCATCCAGTCCAAGCCCATTCCTATCAGCCGATCAACGGTCTGTCCAGTCAGCAGTCAACACACAATTAGCACTCCAGTCAACAGTCATCAGCCAAGTCAACTGTCCAGTCAGCAAATTCACAATAAAAAAAATAAAAATATTTTTCGCTGCATATTATTAATATCTTTTTCAATGGAAGATTCGAAAGAAAATCAGGATTCCAAGACCAATGAAATATTTAGCCTAGCTATTCAAGCAAGGTTATCAATACCAAATTTTTATGGAGTAGCTGGACAAGATCATTATACAACTTATGGAGGTAACCCTACAGTTTCTATAGCTGGTCATGGTACGATTGGTATGGTTTCAAACGTTTCTCACTCTGTTGGATCAAATACTTGGATTATTGATTCTAGTGCATCTGATCATATGACTTATGATAAATCTTATTTTATTGACTTGTCTTCCCCACTAGTGTCTTATGTTACGAATGTTAATGGTGAAGCTTTTCCTGTGTTAGGGATGGGGCCAGTTCGTATTACCCTAACCTTACAGCTCTAAAATATTTTATATGTCCTGGATTTATCTCATCACCTGATATCTGTCTCACAGTTAAATACTGAGTCTAAGTGTTCTGTAACCTTTTATCCTTTGTATGTGATTTTTTAGGATCTTCTTACAGGAAAATAATTGGTCGGGGGTATCTATCACTTAGGGCATCCATCTTTTAGTTTTATGAAAAAATCTATGCCTACTCTGTTTATTGGTATGAGTGAATCTGCTTTGCGTTGTGAGACATGTGTGCTAGCAAAGAGTTATCGTACTACTTATTCTCCAAGTGTTTCTAATAGAAGTACAATTCCTTTTGAATTAATTCATTCTAATGTTTGGAGACCGTCTAGAGAGCCTACTATATCGAGTATGAGGTATTTTGTGTCGTTTATTGATGATTGTACACGATTGTCATGGATTGGTCTTCTTAAAAACAAAGATGAAGTTTTTCAAAATTTTCTTACTCATGTTCAAACACAATACAATAGCACCATTAGAGTACTACGTTCTGACAATGGGGGAGAATATGTTAATCGTGCTTTTCAAGATTTTTTCCAAACACATGAAATTGTTCACTAAACTACTTGTCCACAAACACCAGAACAAAATGGGGTGTCTTGAAAGAAAAAATCGTCACTTACTTGACATGACTTGTGCTTTCCTATTTAGTGCTAATATGCCAAAATATCTTTGGGGCGAATGCTGTACAAGCTTCTGCCCATCTCATCAATCGTCTCCCATCTAGTGTCATTCACGGACAAATCCTGCTTGAGATTCTCGCATCTCATGTATCCGTATCATCATTTCATAATCTCCCTACCCGTGTATTTGGTTGTGTTGTTTTTGTTCATGTTCCTAAAAATCAGAGGTCTAAATTAGATGCTCGAGCAATTAAGTGTGTTTGTTGGTTATGGAGGCTATCAAAAAGGGTACAAGTGCTACTACCCACCGACTAGAAAGTATTATGTCACTATAGATGTCACTTTTTTTGAAGATATGAGCTATTTTTTCCTCATCTGATACTGCTCTTAAGGGAGAGAATTCATATTTTGAAGAGCTGTATCATGGTAAGGGGGAAGAATTGGAAGGAACTGTGAGAAGTAACCCAATCAAGAGATATTTCGATGGGTCCAATTGAGATTTTTATCTCGTTGAATTCAGTTATAGAAGAAGCAGATGCTTCAAGTATCCAAGTTTGACTCATTTGGAAAACTTTTCTTGAATTGTTTTCCAAGTAAACATCCTTCGCAAAGTTAATCAGGTTGATTGATGGAAGGTAGTTCCCTTACCATGTTCTTCTTAGATAGCAAGTCTAAGCCACCAAAGTTTAAGTGCCCATATCGAAGATGCTCAAGCCAAGATACATCTTTGTAGCAAGTTTTAAGACACTTTGCTACATCGTTTTGGATATTAAGCAAAAACATCCTATTCCTTGACATTGGCACCTTGGTGATCAAATTACTTCTATTATCTCCCTATCCTACCCTTGATCAACTCCTTGGTACTGAAGGTCACTCATCTGAGGTATGTACACCCACTGATGCTTATAGCATTGAGTCTAATGTTGGACAATATGTGTTACCAAATAGGTCTACTCGGGGTGAATCAGTCAAAAGGTATGAACCAAATATTCATGCAAAATCAAAGTATCCAGTAGCCAACTACATGTCCACTAAAAGATTATCTAAGTCATATAAATCATTTGTAAATCAAATATCTTCTATATCAGTACCTAACAAAGTACATGATGCGTTGGGAGATCCAAAGTGGAGGAAGGCAATGGATGAAAAGATGGAGGCGTTACAGAAAAATGATACTTGGCAACTTGTGCCTCCACCACAGGACAAGAAGATAGTTGGTTGTCGCTGGGTGTTTACTGTGAAACATAATGCTGATGAATCTGTAAATCGATATAAAGCCCGCCTTGTAGCAAAAGGGTTCACTCAGACGTATGGTGTAAACTACGATGAGACTTTTGCTCCTGTTGCCAAAATGAATACTATCTGGGTTCTGCTTTCACTTGCTACTAGCTTAGACTGGCCACTTCGACAGTTTGATATTAAGAATGTGTTTCTTCATGGAGAGCTAGTCGAGGAGGTGTACATGAGTCTTCCACCTAGATATGTAGCTGATTCTCCTAGTAATTTTGTATGCAAATTGAGGAAGTCTTTGTATGGTCTTAAGCAGTTCCCTCGTGCTTGGTTTGGAAGGTTTTCTCAGTTTATGCAAAAGGTTGGTTACAGACAGAGTAATTCAAACTATACGTTGTTTCTCAAACATTAAAAAAGGAAGGTAACTGTTTTAATTATTTATGTTGATGATATGGTAATTACTGACAATGATACCGTTGAGATGGATAGATTACAGAGACAACTAGCCTCTGAATTCGAGATGAAAAATTTGGGTAAACTGAAATACTTCTTAGGGATTGAGGAAGCTAGGGGGAGAGAAGGAATTTTTCTGTGTCAGAGAAAGTACATTCTCTATCTGCTAACTGAGACAGATATATTCAATCGCAAACCTATTGACACTCCTATTAAGTAAAATTATTGTCTAGCAGAGTATCCAAATCAGGTACCAACTGATCGAGCTCGCTATCAGAGGTTGGTTGAGAGTTTAATTTATTTAGCGCATACTAAATCAGATATTGCATATGCGGTAAGTGTAGTAAGTCAGTTCATGCATAACCCGAGTCAGAGTCACATGGATGCAGTTGTGATGATGTTAAGGTAGTTGAAATCAGCTCCAGGGAGAGGAGTAATGTTCTCTAAACACAACAACCCTCTTGAAGTTTGCGGTTTCACAGATGCAGGTTGGGTATGAAATATTACAAATAGAAGGTCGACATCAGGTTATTTCACTTTCGTGGGAGGCAATTTGGTTACATGAAAAAGTAAGAAGTAGAAAGTTGTGGCGCGATCCAGTGTTGAGGTTGAGTATAGAGGTATGACTCATGGGGTATGTGAATTGCTGTGGATAAAAAGTTTGCTATCTGATTTGGGTTTTGAACCCAAAAGTACTATGAAGTTGTATTGTAACAATCGGGTAGCTATTGATATATCACAAAATTCAGTACAACATGATCGCACTAAGCATGTAGAGGTTGATTGTCACTTTATAAAAGAAAAGCTAGATGCCAAACTAATCAGTTTCCCTTTTGTTCCCACTGAAAAGCAACTTGCAGATGTGCTCACCAAAAGAGTTTTCACAAGGTATTTTATGACTCACTAAGCAAGTTGGATATGGTCGATATGTATGCTCTACCTTGAGGGGGAGTGTTAGCTTGAGTCATGTAATTAGTGTATATGTGTTTATCTGTAATAAAGTTCTAGGTTATACATAGTTCTATTTTATTTAGGACTCTTGTATTTTATTTTCTATATATATCTCTATTTTAAGGCAATAATATAATAAAAAATATATTTTCATTCACATTATATTCAACTATCCATATATTTAAAAGGAAAATATTTGTATTCATATTTCAAATTTCAAAACTTTCTTTTTTTTCAAACATTTTTGTACAAAGTAAATAAAATTTTATGTCTTTTCTATAGATTAATTTTGGTTAAAAATTATGAAAAAAAAAATAAAATTTATATAAAAGACCAATTTTTTTTTTCTCCTTAATTTTCTAGGTTTTGAAAAAAAAAAAAAATAGACATTATAAAACGTCACCAAATAATTTATATGTTATTTTTTATTTTTTTTCTAAATAAAATAATCAACTAAAAATTATTGTCAAATACAATAATAATTACTATTTTTATATTATAAATTAATTATTGAATGAAAAAAATTAAAGATCATAAATGAAAACCTTTACCAAATATGACCTTACTAATTGGTTTAGAACTTTAACTTTGATGAATTTTTTTGTTTAAATGTGGATTTAGATGGAGAATGATAATTGGAGATGGTGCCGTTAGTGTATTCAATTCTATTTATATAAATAGCCACACAATAGAAATCAAAATCCAAAATAATAATAATAATAACTCTTGTCCTATTTAGAGACAAGAGTATACTGATTAATTCTGAATTAAATAATTAAGTACCTAACAGTACAAATTGTACATAAAATATGTACTCTGATGTCGGAAATTTTATAAATTTTATTTAAATTCAACAAGTGTACGAACATTTACATTTATATTCATATTTTATTAATTAAACACAAATATTTCTAAATAATAAATAAATAAATAAAAATTTCAAGAAAACTCGTTTCATTGAGGTGGTTAAAGATAGACTCTATTTTTAAAATAAAGAAATTATAGGTTGACAAAAATATTAGAGTTTAGAAATTATATATATATATACATATATATATATATATATATATATATATATATAATTCGTGAAAATGCATGAATTTTAACACATTCATTCTTGAGGGTGTTGTAAAGAAAATTGGACTCAGATTTAAATATTATAGCAGAAAGTTAGTTTAATAGAAAACGAATTATGATTGGTTGGCAACTTTTATATGTAAATTAATAATACAAATATCAACCAGCAAGACAGCTAATTAGGAATTTGTTATTAGTTTCCATCTTCTCTCAATAATTCAAATTAATTATTTCAATAATTTCTATCATAAACCCTTAAAAAAAATGCTTCTAAAAAATAACCAGAATATACCTTCGTGCGATCATTTAGTATCTGCACACAAAGATACATGGGACACCAATATGATGTCTTTCCCAAACGCTGTGAGAAGTGAAAGTTATATTTGTAGTCATCATGTGATGTGATTATTTATGATATTTAGATATTACTTGATACACGTTCATTACTTGATTGACTTCTGAGAGCATATGTCTCCTCCTACATCTATCTTTGATTCGAATAGATATCGCGGCTATATATTCGGTATATATTTTCATTTATAATGAACATTTATAAAATTATGGATAAAAAAATATAGAATAAATTTATAACTATTGTTTATTAATTAAAATAATAAAAATTTATGTATCTAAAAAATAATACAATAATATTTATTATTATTGAATGATATATTTTATAAGTTAGCATAATTTCATGTATAATCCTATAAAAAATTTTGAAGAACTAAAATTTGATAAATTATATTATATATAATTGTGCTTAAATTCTTTAAAGTTGAGGAAAAATTTAATATTTTGAATATATGTGACTTTAGTGGTAAAATATAATATTTAAAGTCTAAGATTGAAACTTAAACTTAAAAAGTTTTCCGTAAAATTAATTTTATGATTAAAATTATACGGATAATGCATATGTTGATATAAAGCATAATGTCATAAATACATGACTAGAAGTCAATATTTAAAAAGTTTTTATTTATATAACAAATATAAAATAAATTTTGATGGATAAAAACTTAAATAATAATTTTCATGACCAAAATAATCAAAATTAGTTCATTATACAATAGAAAATTAAATGATTGTGAACAATAGTCAAAACCTTTATTTTTTTAATAACTATATGTGTTACATGTTCTTAAGGTAAAATAAACTCACTATATTTGACAAAGTTGATAATGAATATCACGCCTCTAAAAAATCATCTATTATGAAGATAATATTGTCATTGTTATTATGAAAACATGATATATTTTAGATTTAGTTTAACCCACAAATTTATTATTAAAATTTATTAATTGCAACTTATATTAGTGGCATAATAAAGTTACCTTATTTTTATTACATCGACTCAACACATTGATATGAGCCTATTAATAAATTTAAAAATATGTGTTTTGAGTTTTATTTATATTGAATATATTAGACCCTTAAAAGGTAAGTAAGTCTATTAAATAATTTTGATAATAAAAATAATCTTTGCCATTAGAGGAAGAGAAAAAAAAAATTGCGTAAAATTACTTAAAATTCGTCTACCTTATGGAATATGAAGTTCAAAAAATTATTCAATGATAGAAGTACTATATATTATTGATGTATTTAGATAATAAAAAATTTAGCTGCAAGATGCTTGAACAATTATTGAAAGTCCTTAGGACAATGAAATGAAATAGCATGAAATATTTATAAAGCTTGTTAATTATATTGTTGTAAAAAATAATACAATTATTATTGGAATAAAATGAGTTAACATTCCAAGAAATGACACCAAAAAAAGATTATAACAACTAATGACTCCCATAAAGTCTTAAGTACTTAATATAAAATGATATCATTTTAATTACGAGAGAAAAAAAATATTAATATATTAATGTTGTACAACATATTTTTTTTATATCTCTTTTAAATAAACAAAAGATGATGAGTATCATTAATAAAGTTAAAAGTTATTAAATGTCGATAAAGTAAAGTCTTGGTCAAATATAAAATATTATTTTGGGCACATATTTATTCATTTATGTGCAAAATAAAATAGATATAAGTATGAACACACTGATATGTTCATTTAATATTTATAAGGACTAAGTTGTCAAAGTATCTAAAATTGTAAAATTACTTATATGAATAACTTAATAATTTGTATTGCTTATAAAAACATTAAATTTAAATATCATTTATCGTTATGATAATTTATAAATATGTACTATTAAATTAATGTGAATTATTGCATGAATTTTCAATAAATATTAATACATTCACATTAGCATGTTTTCACATATTTCATGACTTTGTTATAGGATACAAAGTATATTGATTTATTTTATATGCTCTTAAAAATATGACAAAAATAAATAATTATCTTAAAGAAAAATAAACTTGTATTGATTTACTTTTTATTGATAAAATATAAGCATATTATATATCTAGTTATTATTTAATTGCATGATATGAAAACTATCTCATATTATTTTTCATTTTATAATCAGTTGGCACTATTTAATAAAATAATTGATACTCGTTATATCTATTGACAATATGAATGTTATTAGAGTATATTTGAATGTTGAATCTTTTAAAAGAACAAAATGATGAATTTTATTATAAACAATATATATGAATTATCATTAATATTACGATATGTTTTATAAGTGCAAGGTTTTTGATTAATTTTGTAATAACTGACAAAACAAGTTACTTTGTAAAACATGTACATTGCAATTTAGTATTTAAATGTAACATGTTATCGAAGTAAATATATTTGGTCCACATCTATGAAATATGAAAAAATTGTACTACAAATGAAGTCAAGTAATGACTAAATAGGCTCACTCGGCACAAGTTATTATATTTACTTTAACATTTGAAAAATTGTCATAATAATGTTAAAATATGTCAATTAAAAGGGCATCTCATGCTGATCGATTGTTATCATCAGAGAAAGCACATTTGTATACTCTTTTTCCTTTCTATAGTTTTGACCTACTGAATTTTCTTTAAAAGGTTTTAATAAGGTAATTTAAGCATATTGCATGAAAATAATGTACTCTTTTTCTTTTGTTAGTTTTTATCTCATTGAATTTTTTTAGTAAAGTTTTTAACGAAACATATTCTTAATACATTTGATATTTTAAATGAGTGTTATAATTTAAAGATCAAATCTTAATTTAGATTTCAAATAGAATTTTTAGCGGTGTATTGAAAAGAACAACAATTAATAAGAATTATTTCTATTGCATCATAAATTTGTATTTAATTAAATATTAAATATATATCATAATTCAAAATTTATATTATATGTTACAAAATTTATAAATAAAATTTTTAACGGTGTATTAAAAATAACAATAAGCAATAAAAATTATTTCTTTTTTTTTTTTCTTTCTATTTTTTATTTTATTTAATTTTATAACAGACATTTTTTTTTCTTTATAGTTTATTAAATTTTGAAAGACTTTAAGCCAAACACCTTAAATAAAAAGCTTTTATAATATTTGAGGGGTTTACTTTCCCAATCGAAGTATTTCCCGTCTTCGAACTTATTAGATTTTTTTAAAAATTCAATGATTTTAATTAATAATTTTTATTATATCTATTTTTAATATGCATTCTAATTAACTCAAAAATGTATGGTTGATTTTTTTTATTATTTATTTTATCATTGAATCACATAAAATTCAAACATTTTCTCAAACTAGACAAAGAATATTTAAAAAAAAAAAAAAAAACATATAAAATTTTACATGTAAGACACGTGTCTTTAACTTGTATTACATAAACATCTAAATTATGCCCTAATTTTTTTGGAAAAAAATATCCTCAATTTTTAAAATAATAATATTTATTGTCCTTTTCAATTATTTATGTTAATATATATATATATATATATATATATATATATATATATATATCCATTATTTAAGTTATTCATAGAATTATATATCAATTAAATTAGAGTTATAAATTGTGTGTCACTATGTGTAAAAAAATAAAAACTTCAAAACCATATTAGTTAAATGTAATTTTCCTTTTCTCTTTATTTTTTTTTCTTGAACACAGTTAAAGTCGTAATATATGCTTAAATACTAAGTGACATAAAAAGTAAAAAATTATATAAAAAATGATACCCTAAAATTTATAATAATAAAATTAGCATTTTATTAATATTTAAACGTGTAATATTGAATATTCAACATTGAACTGATCTAAATTATTGTCGTACAATTCTAATTAAATGAATGTTCAAAGAAAAATAATATATCAATTATTTTATTAATTATAAAAATATAAATTTAAATAAAAAAATATTATTTTTATTATTATAAATTTTAAAGTGTGTTATTTTTGTTGTCTTCTTAGAGGAAGAAAAAAAAAAAGGAAAGAAAGTATGGTAGGTACAGTTGTCATTGCAAAGATTTAATTAACTTAAAACAACTTTCAGTTAGATCATGCTTGCATGTGCATGATTTATTAATTACATAATCATCATTGTGTTTTTTTATTTATTTAATATACAAAATAATAAACATCATATGAGCACAAATTTGAATACATTTACAATTATTTTAATTATATATCACATATCAAAATTTTCTTAAACGGTATATAATTCTTTTATTTCATAACATACTATAATACATGTGAGTATTAATAATTAAATATAATTTTCAAACTTTTGATAGAAATTAATATACACCATCAAAACTTGGTGAAATGAAAAAAAATAGTGAAGAAAAAAATAAAAGAATAATAAATAAATAAAAATGTAATTCACTTTTCTTGCGAAACACATTATAGTAAAGATTTAACATATTTAAAAAAAACAATATTTTTTTTCATTCCAAATACCATTTTAAAAAAATAAGCTCAATTGATTCAAATTTACACCAATGACATTCAAATTAAAAAAAACTGAAAATTCATCAAATTATCATAAAAATTGTAACAATTAATTTTTTCAAGCATTATTCTTTAGTTGTTTTTGGTATCTACCTAAGTTTATTTTAGCTATTCTAATTGAAAAATAATAAATCTTCATCAAAGTTTGATTTTTGATGGCTTGAGTTCTTTAATTTTTGAACCTTTCAAATCTAGATTTAGATCTAGAAAGAAAACTTGCAAAAACATAACAAATCATATCTAACATCATCCTAAATAAGATTTAGGTGAAAAAATATAATAATAAATCTAAATCTCTGTGGAGTGAAATTAACCACAAATTAAATGTTGTGATATTTATTATTAAAAAAAAAATTCTCAAAATAAAAAAAAATTAATTAATTAATCAAATTCCATGAGGCTTGCTTTAAGCATACAAAATTAATCCTAAAATGTGAAGGATGTTATGTTAATTAATTAAACTATAGACCTTCATAAACCCTTCAAGTAACATGCTTGGATCGGAGTCCTCGTTTGTACCTCTTTCATATACATAAGCATCAATTGTTGTGCAAGAATTAAGAATCAAGTTGTTGAAAATGAATGCCTAATTAAAACCAAAACCAATCTCAATTATGATGATGTTGCTTATTTAGAGAGAGTGATTAGACCATAATTGGAATTAAAGCAGAGTAGCTGCTTATCTACGGCGTTCTTGTCTTATTATATTTTTCAATCTTTCTATGGGAAGTTGGGAACTTAATAGTTAGATTTAATTCCCATGTGATCATTTATCTCTTCCTTTATTGTCTTCGTTTATGTTACTAAAAGCAATTTCCAGGTGTAATATTAGTGTGGTATTCAAGAGTCTTAATGTTTTTCCTTTTCAATCAATCAAACTTTTTTCTTTTATAATCGACACAATCTACTTTAAAATACACATTAATCTAATCATTTAAATTAAAAGGAAGGAAACTAGAACATACATCTAAGAGGACACGGAGCACATAATAACTCTTATTTGATCACAAGGATTCTGGTAATTAGATTAAGCAAAGTCAAGCACTTTAGTCCACTGGTACCAATCCACTAGTTTACGAAGGTATGATCCTATAAGTCAATCTAGTAGCTCGACCATCATTGACTTTTGAAATACTGATGGCAATATTGGCGGCGTTAGAAAGTTCATGGGAGTTGAGAGACGAGTTAAATGGAGGCCAATTTACTTACCTACGTGTAAGTCTTCAAATGAGAGTGGCGAAAATCTTGATTCCACCTTCAATTACATCATTCAAAGACTCAAATATAAGCACCTGCAGTGAGATAGCTCAGTGAGTAACATCACTGGACTACATACACTAGATCATCCATTTGAGGGATAAAAAAGCCATAATTATGCCAAAAAACTCCTTATGACGTGATCTTGACGTACTAGCTTCTGTCGGTACTCTCAATATAAGCGCTGATCCTGATGAATGGAGAATAGCGGACATTATCCTGTCTCCCCCAGAAAGTCTTTTTTTGTTAAAAAAAAAAAAAAAAGACTCATATATAAGCAAACCAAGTACCACTAAATTCGCCAAGGCCTTAGTAGCCTAGCGGCATTGTAACCACCGATATAAGGTGGAGATCTCGAGTTCGAGACTTGAATGTAGCAAAAAAAAAAGTACCACTAAATTCGTCTTTTCTAAAGCTTTCTAACGCCACCAATATTACTGTAATCATATACGTATTTGAAAAGTCAATTATAGTTAAGCTACTTTATGGACTTCTAGGTCCTACTTTGTTAAGTTGGTACACTTCTAAGATGGTAGCAAAATTTGGTGATCAATTAAAAGGTCTGACTTAAAAAAAAATAAAAATAAATAAATAAATAATATTATAACAACTCACACACAATAAAAATTAAATTCTTAACTTAGTGGCACAACCTCACAAATCAGTTTCACACCTTAACCAATTCTACAACGCTTAATAAAAATTAAATTCTTAACTTAGTGGCCCAACCTCACAAATCAGTTTCACACCTTAACCAATTCTACAACGCTTAATTTGTTCATATGCAACCTATACGTAATAATGATGATGATGATGAATAAAAGTAATGATGGATGAAGTCACCAGTGACAAAGACCCAAAGCCTTTGATTTATATTTTAATAAGAAATCATTCCACGTAAAGTTATCTCCATGAATGGATTGAGTGCGGATCACGTTAAACCTCTATTTTTAATTAACTCAATCATTAATGATCCTGTCATGTAAATTATCTTGTTCCTTATTTTATTTTATTTTTAACTTTTGGCTACCTACCATAATTCAATTCTAGGTAAGTACTTTCAAATGGTTTTGTTACTATAATCTCAAATTAACCTTTCATTCAAAGTTGATACAAAATTACAGTTAATCATAATTTGTCCTAGCCTTTACTAATCTATTTGAGTTATATGATGGTTTAAAATTCCATAAACTTTTGTAACACATGCCTAAATTTTATAATAAAAAGTATGTTTCATTTCACAATATAAACTTATTTTAGGTTAATTAGATTCAATTATGTCATACACCTATGTAATCAAATTGCACAAGTAACTAACTTGATTATACTGGTCTGTACTTGAGTTTTAAAAAATAAAAATAAAAATGTTATGAAATGGGCATTGTTGTGTAACTGTTTTTCTCCTAATGAACTTCTTGTGTCTCTCTTCTCCATTTTGTATTCACCGTAAAAGGTGAAAGAAGAATCACATGATGTACCCTTGGAATCCCAAATACCTTATTCCAATTTCCAAGATCATCAAGCCAGTAAATCTTTATCATTAAAAAAAAAAAGGTTTGAAATAGTACAATTGAATAGGGTTGGAAAGTTGTAAGTATCGTGTCATTGTGTCCTCTTTTACATTAATTATGTTGTGTTAATTTATAAATACAAAAATTTACTTCGAAACGTGTTGTATATATAAAATAATAATAAATAATAAAATCTTTAAAAAAAAATTTAAAAAAATTATTGATTAATTATATAACTAATTTTTTTAACTGTTTGTGTAGCCACCACTTATTATACTAATCGCTTTGACTGTTGGGGCCCTTTGGTTTGGAAACCAAAGCATAAGCACCACTTGCTCAGAAAATAAAATGAATTTGACTCTCAAACTCAGAGTCTCAGAAGTTAAAAATTTAATACCAAAGGCCCATGTGGGTTCGAAAATTTCTACCGAATAAAGACGTGTGAAAGAGAAGGGAGAGGGATCTTACGGGATTTAACTGATGCATAAACCAAGAGGGGTCTAAGTCTGCTACTCATTGACTGTCTTCATTAAGAAACTCATACGATGGGTCTAAATTTAAATAACAATATATTAGAGTATAAACTTGGAATGATAAAAATAATCAAAATTATTAAAAAATAGAGCTTTTAAAACTTGGAAAGGCCAAATGCTTAAACCACTATAAATTCAAAGCACTCACCTTTAGATTGACATTAGCAAGCATTCAAGAGGAAGATACATAACACTTGAGAAATAAGCACCATGGATTCAAAGAAGCCTAACAAGATCAGAGAGATTGTTAGGCTTCAACAGATCCTTAAAAAGTGGAGAAAGTTTGCTAATTCTTCAAAATCCACCAATAGCAACTCTATTTGCAACAATAGCAACAAAGGTAGCAGCAAAGGCATCCATTTCCTGAAAAGAACACTTTCATTATCTGACAAAACCAATAGCGAAGCTTCTACCAACGCTGTTCCTAAAGGCTACTTTGCAGTTTGTGTTGGAGAAGAACAGAAGAGATTTGTTATACCAACAGAGTATTTGGGTCATCATGTTTTTCATGTTCTGTTGAGAGAAGCAGAGGAGGAATTTGGGTTTCAACATGAAGGTGTGTTGAGAATTCCATGTGAAGTTTCTATGTTTGAAACTATTTTGAAGATGGTAGAGGAAAAGAAATACATAATTTTGCTTCATAACAGCCTTAATAGGGATGATATGTTGGCATGTTGCTTTTCAGATAGCCAACTAACCTTTTCTCACCACCCAGAAAGCCCAATGTGCAGATAAACAGACATACATAGTTTTGGATTTTCATCCTTTTTTTGTTCCTCTACATTTTTATCAAAGATGAGGCTATGTATTTGTGTGTGAGAAATATAATATGAATAACATGTTTTGCAAATGTAGAATTAACTATTTAAGCATTAAAGAGTATTCAAAAATGCATTTCACTGCTATTGAATTCTGAGGCATAGTAGCTTTTTTCAATCAAATTCTAAGCATCTTTGCCTTCAATAATATATACCCTCATACCCACAAAAAATATGTATCATCAAAACATGAGAATCATTATTCCAATAAGCTGCATATTATGCATTTCCAACTTCAAGTTCATTCAAAAGAAAATTTTATCTAATCATTTTCATTGTCAAATTCTCAAAATATATGAAGTTACAAGTAGCTATAAGAGAAGCAATTGCTGCCTGAGAATAGTTTTCACACAATGGGATTCATTAACAAGTATCCATTCAAAAAGAAATATCAACCAAATGAGTTTTCTGTTGAAGCTACGAAGCACCATGACACTTCCTATCCAAAACCTTTTGCAATTCATATTCTTCAAGTTTTTCCACGAAAAGTGAGAAGATTATGAGATAAATTGGCTGACTTCTTTAGCTGGAGAAGTAGAATTTTGTATTCAAGGAACCAACATAAAAAAGAAGCTACCAATAATATGGTTACCTAAGATTTAAAAATTATCCAGAATTGGTCGACATTTTTAAAAGTACACATCTGTGAAATTAGATTAAGAGTATTGTATTGTATCCTATTCAACCATATCATATCAAAAAGAATACTATGGTCATGTAAATTTGTACTTACTTTTTCGCATAAATCAATCATATCTTATCAAGTGACAAAATTATCTAAAAAGTTGAATCATTTTTTCATTTTCCAAAATAATTTTGCCACGTGCCACAATTTAATTGATGTAGCTTTAAATTTATGTGTTATTAGCATTTCTCATCATATCAAATAGAAGGATAGCAAATTTTACCATCATCCATAAATTTATAAATTTCATGAAGTATAAAATCAATGTGCCAACTGTATAACTCATGACTCATTAAAACTTTTGACTATCAAAGTAAAAGATACTTAACCATATGAAGTTGGGCATAATATATTAAATTAAAGTTCCATTCGTAAAAAGTGCTGAAAGTTTTACCTGGAAAAGATGAAAGTTGGATTTTAAAAACATTCCACTTGCCACGACTGAAATAAGATTTTCAACCATCAAGAAATTTTTTAAATCTCTCTCATTGATTATTGCAACTTGAAGGGAAAAATAGTACAAGTCGTAAGTCGTAACTGCTGGAATTTACGAAGAAATAAACTACTATATAACTGCATGTAGGAACAGTACTCGTGCTTTTGCAGATATAAGTTTCTATTAAAACTGCATAGATGATACAAGGATAGTGATAGTATGCAAAATACTGCAATTACATATATATTGATACTTGAGTAATACCTGTTGGGCCTTAAATGTCACAAAATCGTGAACAACTGAACATAGCTCATTTGCAACATGGGCATTGCCAAAACCTGCAATTTTGGGACACTTTTCACTTAAGTCTCCAAAATCCGCGATTTTGGGCCTCCCTTAAACTCAAGAACTACTTGAAAATTCTCTGATTCTCCACATTTTGTGATTAAGAAAGACTGTTTGCAGCAATTTGGTTGAATTTTACTTGAATTGCAGTGATATCCAATCAACATCTTTGCATACAATTATCAAATGAAAAATACATGGGGTACTTGGAAGGACGAACTTCTTTAGAGGGAAAGATTACACAGAAAGAAAAAACTACGATAAGTTGTCCAAAAGAACAAAACCATCTTTGAAAATTGTAAAATTGAATGAATGCCTGTTGGCATATATAGTAATAATGCTAATAGCCTGGAACAGTTAGAGGATCAAAAGGTTAAGTCTTCACCATCCTCAAAGTTTGGGAATGTAACACATTTGAAAACTTTGCACCTTGAACACAAGACGCATCCAATCTGCAGCGAAGTATAAGAAGACAACAAAAGTTTCATTTCAACATAATTAATGAGGCTTTGTGACTTTGCATAATATTCCCATAAATCTATTTTTATTTTTTTCCCCTCTTGGATTCAATAAATATGTTACAAGATCATTGATTAGTGTTACTGTGAGCACCGTTATGCTCCATAGAGGTAGAGCTAGAAAAGTCCATAAAGCTTAAAATATATGCTTACCCTAAAACAACACATTTGGAGAAATCATCTTTGTCAATGAAAATCTAAAAATTAATTCGTCAAAATTAAAACCTAAATCTTAAAAATTAAACTAAATGATCCTCAAATTAAATCCTAACTAGAAACCGTCATTTTCTATAAAATTCCACCAAATTGGAGCGTTGTGTACCCCCACGTTCATTTCATGTGCTTGGACACGGTAAAAATTGAAGACTCAATCTAACATAAAAATAATAATAATAATAACATATACCACTACTATAGTTAATTGAGGTTCCAAAAAGTAATATAGCAAAACCAACTTACAGCTCTGCAAGAGGGACATCGACGATAAATCCTATTGTTTTCAGATTTGACATTGGTCTTTTGCCCTTTACAAAAGTCGCAAATCAACCACCCTTTACCATTGCAAAGATCACATAAAATTGCTGCTTCATCCTTCAAAACAACTGATCTTGAGTAAGTTTTAATTACCAATTATATAATGTATATGAACTAGAGCAAAATAAATTTTTTTGTTAAAAAAAAAAAAAAGAGAGAACAAGTTTAGGAGTGAATACCTCCTGTTTTTGTGGTTGCTGGACCTGTTGGAGTGGTGTACAACGATGAGGGTTCAAAAAACGACTCGTCGTTGATATTAACAACGGCGTATTTCGTGAAAAGTTGAACGTCCGAAGAGGCATAAACATCGTCATTGATCTCATCGCCATTTGAGTAACTTCAGTTCTCCACATGTTACACATACGAGACCCTTCAACTTTTCGTTATCCACTGAGAAAATCTAATGGTCCAAAATACCCTCAATAAACTGCAAATCTACCATTATTCTCACTTTACAAAACAATTAGCCACTAAACGAATCAAATTTTACGAGAGTATAAACTATTTATAATTTTAATAAGAGATTTTATTATTGCACATAAACAATTTTTTTAATTGAAGTTTAATGTTTAAGTAACATAATGAGTTATTACTATTTCTTTAGTTTTTAATAATTTGTTTTGAGAGAGATTAAACAATATATTTTTATATAATGTAAATTTTTTTTTTTTAAATGTTAAAATAATTTTGTAAATAACTTTACCATATATATAATTAGAACTAATATATAATTTAAATGACATAAGATTAAAATAGGAAATGTTATTAAGACTAAAGAAGGTTATTACTTATTAAGTACCCGCCATTTTTTATCATCTTTTTCACGCCCTTAAATAAAAATTGCAGGAGATATTTGTTCTATCATATTAAGACATTTTAATAGTATATATTCTTTTTTATCAAAATAAAAAACAATGCTAAACAACACGGCAATCTCGTTAGCACGGTTTCTTATTACAGCAATTAACAATTAATGTTCAAAGAAGAAGACAAAAAAGATAAATAAAAAAATAAGTAAATAATTTTTTCTACCATTAAAATATATTTTTGTTATATTTATATTATTAAAATTTTTATTATTATAAATTTATTATTGACGTTAAAAATATAACGGAACTTAATAAAAAGCCATACATATTATTATTCTTCTCCTTATAATTAATTTCTAAAATTAAAAAAAAAAAAATCAGAAATAGAAGTCGACGGTAATACCTTTATCAACCTACCTCTTAGCCTCACACCACACATAGCCCTCCTAAAACTACGGTAACGCCACCAATTTATAACCCACCAAATTTACCCACACCAATTTTCATACTGTCACCAAAAAAGCCACTCTCAACTCTTAAACTCCACCAGTTCATTGCACCACATAATTCATTTTTATCAACATCTTTGTCATTTTTGCCATTAAAAGACTCATTTTTAATAACTATTTGGTTTACCAATAAAGAAATTATTATTTTCATCAAATATAGGGTTCTAGCTCATCCTCTAATAACATAAACAACATAGTGGGCATTTAAGTGTTAGTGAGATGCATTAGGAGGTTAGAGTTGTTCACACTTCTCAAATAACCAGGGTAACAATCTGGAGTGTAAATATCGAATTAATACCTTCGTATAGAGGCATTCTGATAAAAACAATCAAATTGTCGAAAATCGAATTTCGGCGTCGTTTTTGTCAATTATATTTACTTTCTTAACCCTCTAACTTTTTGCAACAATTTTTGTCAATCGTTTTTGGCAACAATTTTTTGTGTTGTGTAGTTTAAAAACTCAATAAAATGATGAATAATATAAATATTTTAATATAATTTAAATTTTTCATTTTAATTATCAAAGCTGCTATTTTATCAATTTTACTGCTAAATTTATTGCTAATTGAAAATTTTATTACGTAACATGTACAAAATTTTAGATTTATATTTATAATTTTTTTATTCTAATATCTATATATTTTTTTATAACATGTACAGAATAAAATTATTATTTTTGTACGATGTACAAAATCTTGCATTAAGATATTTAGAATTTATTTATTATGATTTTAAGATTTTTTTATGTAATATGTACATAATAAAAATATTATTTTGTATCATGTACAGAAACTTGCATTCATTCTGTAAGTTGTACAAAAAAATGTAAATAATTATGTACGCTAGTCATTATGTAAATTATAAATAGTTTTATACTTGAATTATTCTGTAAGTTATACATAAATTATAAATAATTATGTATCTAGATCATTTTGTAAATTGTACTTGTACATAAATTATAAATCATTTTGTAAGTTGTACAGAAGCTGTAAATAATTATGTATGGAGGTCATTCTGTAAGTTGTACAGAATCTTCCTTTAACTTATTTACTAAGGATATTTTTGTAAATTCATATTTTAATTAAATTGTAAAACGATTCGTTTCTATTGAATATCACGCTATTTTTGTCCATTTTCGGTTTATGTTCGCTTACCCTTTATATCTGTCCCGAACTCGTAAATATCAGCGCTTAATGGGTCACTAATGTTCTCCCACGATCTTAATGAGTAAAAAGTTTTTCTAAGTCTATACCATTACCACTATTTATTCTTTGTTTTCTCTCTCTTTTATCCTTACTTTCCTCTTCTTTTAAGCTTTTTTGTTGTTTCAATATCAATTTTTAGAGCTTCATCTAACAATTTAGAGCCCACTTTAGTGTTAGATTATGTTCTTATTTGGGTTTTTTTTTTTTTAATCTTATACATTGAAGCTTATTTTGGCACATATTGATGCATTTTCAAAACTTCAATATTTTATCTGATTCATGAGTTAAAGAAATTATTCTGTTTCAATTATGGTAGGTGGGTTTTGTTGCCTTTGAGTTAGATTATGTTTCTAATTTTTTTTTAATTTTAAAAATTAATTATAAGGATGAAGAGAAGAATACGTGCATTGTACATGTGACTTTCCGTTAAGTCTCATTGTATTAATGTTAAATTTGTAACAATATAAAAATTTGATGGTATGAATATAAAAAAAAAATTAGTGGTATATTTCTAATAATCTCATAATTTGTTACTAGAAAAATTTAATTACTCTTAAAAAATTGGGAGAATTTAGATTTAGTAACCGTGCAATTCCACGGTCGGGCTAGTTAGGATTTTTCTAAAAGAAAACTTCAGTCACAAAATAATTTCTTAAAAACTGAAAATATATGTAAGGAGTTGGCAATAGGAGTTGGGGAGGGCAAACACCTTAAATAGGCCCTTTTATGTGGCTAATTGTAAATTTATACCCTATAGTAAATTTCTTGCAAAATAAGCCCCTTACACAAGAAATAAAAAGTATGAAATGCCTTACAAGAATTTATAACACCTTACAAAAGTAATAAAAATTTGTGAAAACCTACAAGACATAAATAACCTAAAATGTCAGAAATAATAGAAAATCAAGAAATAATGGAAATAAAAACACAAGACATTTCAGGATGTTTTTTCACAAGAAATGGTATTTAGTAAAAAGAAATTTGAAGAAATTCAAAAATCAAAACTGAACTTAAAAGAAAAAAGATGGATTTAGAGAAGAATCATTCTCTAAAATAAGGAAATTATTCCCAAGAAAAGACATAATATATTATGGCATAAGTAATAAAGAAATGAGCGTAACCATAGCTGATGCAAAAGGAAGGTTTAATATACCATTAATTAATAAAGAAACTATTATAGAAAAATTATCAAAAATCCTTGAAAAAGATAGAGAAAAAATTGGATATTTTCATTTAGGAGGAATACAAATTCTAATAAAAGCACATTTTAGAGAAGGAATAGATACACCAATTAAGTTAGCATTATTAGATAACAGAATAACAAATAGAAAAGATGTTTTGCTAGGAATGATTAACGAAAATTTAGGATACCAAAAATTAAAATTTACAGCATATCCAAGATTTGCTGTTAATATTCATGATAAAAATCTAAACCAAGTATTAAGTCTAGCCTATGACTTTGAACGAGGAAATTTAATGAAGGAAGGAAATCACTCATTTTCAATCCACTACCTTGTAGGATATTCATTAACAAACAATCACAATAGTTCGATATACGGACAAAATGAATTCATAGAAATAAACAAAACCTTCAAAGATATAGGACAAGTAATAAAAAATTCAGAAAAATTATCAGAATATTAAGTATATCAAGGAAAAACCTCTGATAACATCAAAAAGGAATAACATACAAAGAATAACATTTGTAGATACCCAATCGGAAGTTAGTAGAAGGAATAGAGAAATAGAAGAATTAAAAGAGGAAATTGAAGAAGTAAAAGATTTAGTCTATACAATGAAATAATAATGATCAAAGAAAAACTATTAGAAATACGATTAGAAGGAAATAATAGTCTAACAAGCATAAATAAAAACCAGATATCTATAATGGAAGCCTTAATTCTTATAGCAGAAAAAATAGACACTACGGATGAAAATATACAAGAAACAAAAGGAATACAATTAGAAATGTATAAAGAAATTATGGAACTAAAAAAGGATGTTAACAACATACCAAGAGGAAAAGGATTAAAGATTGATCCATTAAAAGGATTAAAAGATGAACCCCCTAGAAGATTTGATGCATTAATACCCATAAATGAAAATAGAAAAGCAGAAGAATCTAAAAAAATAATAACAACCTAATGGATTTAATAAAATATAGAAAAAGCTTAGAAGAACAATTTATGAATCCTGAAAATAAGGATATAGAAAAATTAATCAGTTTATTAACATTAACAGATAAAGAATTAGAAAAACTTTGCACAAATAAAGAAGAAGATGATATGACAGTAATAAGTGAAGATGAATTTGAACAAGAAAATACAACCCAAAGAACTAATATGGAACCAGTATTAATACCTAGAACAATCCCAGAAAGAGGAGAAACATCTGACCCACATAGAGAAGAGAGGTATAGGCCAGAAGAACCTAACCCAATATACAGAAGAAGACAACCACCTAAAATGGAAGAAGGATTACATTGGGGTACTAGAGGAAGTATTCCACCAGAATTCAGACCACATGAAAATTATAAAATAGATATTTTAGACTTAGATTGTATAAGAGATAGGAAAAAAGCCTTAGATGAATGGGCTAGTGGAATGAGTGTAATTATACAAACATCATCAACTACAAATACAAACCCTTCAGTTTGTAAAGTGTTAGTAGCTCATAAAATGACACGAAATGTAAAAGTTTAGTTTTCAAACCTAACTGATCAACAACATTTAAGAATGCAAGGAAATGCTACAACAGGAAGAGATTATTTAGATACTGTAATCAATGAAATATACAAGGAATTTATAGGAGAAGATAAAGGAAGAAATGTAACAGAATCTAGTGAAAATGAAATAAGTGAAGTAAATGGCACTTAACAAATATGGAAATATGTGATATGTGTTACATAGATTCTTTTATATGTGAATATGAAATGTATTATCATAAATTACCACCATCTATACAAGAAACTTATAAAGAAATGTTTTACCAAAAATTACCTGAAACATTACATAAAACTATGATAGAAGAATGGAATAATAGAAATAGACAAACTATACCTGATACCTTAGGAGGAAGAATAAGAGGACTTAAGAATTGGATAATAATAAAATGTCAAAAAAGAAAAGAATTCAAACAAATAAGAGGAAATGATAGGATCTGTTGCGATTCAAGAGATTTCAAAACACCAGGAAAATATGGTTGTAATATAAAACCTTACAAAAAATATAAGAAACATAAGAAATTTAAAAAATTTAAAAGATATAAATTTATAAAACAAAACTTCCATAAATATAAAAGAAGATATAATAGAGAATCTTATAAAAAGAGATACTTTAGAAGAAGAAGGTACAATATCCCTGAAAAGAAAAATTATTGTTCAGTAGGAAAAAAGAGATATAGATGTTGGATATGTAACGAGGAAGGACATTATGCTAATGAATGCCCAAATAGACTCCAACATAAAAAAGAATTTAAAAAGGAATTTACACAGAAAGCAAAAATATTAGAAGAAGCTTTTAAAATGGAATTAGAACCAATAGAAGAATCTGACATAGATGATACATGTAGTATTTATCTATTAGAAGAAACTGAAGAAGAAATAACGGATTCAGAAACATCTGATTATAGTTCTGAATATGATTCAGAATAATGGATGAAATATTAAGCATAACAAATCCAAATAGTACATATATAAAAATAGGATTAAAATTTAAAGGATATAAAAACTATCATTTACATGCATATATTGACACATGTGCAAGTATATGTGTAGCTAGTAAATATGTATTCCCAGAAGAACTCTGGAAATAATCCCCAAAAGAATTAGTAGTAAGAATAGCAAATAATACTACAATAAATTTAAATAAAGTACTAAAAGATACAGATGTATCAATAAGAGGAGAAATCTTTCATATACCTACAATTTACCAACAAGAAACTGGAGTTGATATTCTATTAGGAAATAACTTTCTAAACTCATATCAACCATTCATACAATACTTAGATAAAATCAGTATAACAACCTTAGATGGAGAAACAATTTATGTATCAAAAATTAGGAAAGCATTAACTGTTTCATCACCAACTTTTATGTCATAACATAAAAAGCGAAAACGTGGTGAGGATATAGAAAAACAAAAACCATACTTAGAAAATATTTCTTTAGATATAGAGGTTGACCAAAACCCCTTTCTAAATGAAATACGAGAAGATAAAGCCTTAACAGGAATAAGGAAAATTATTAAAAACAGTATGCTCAAAAAACCCTTTAGATCCAAATATCAATAGATCTAATGAAATAGCAAGAATAGAATTAAAAGACCCTTTAAAGGTCATAAGAGTAAAATCAATGATTTATACCCCAGAAGACAGAGAGGAATTTGAAAAACAAATTCAAGAACTTTTGGAGTTAAAAGTAATTATCCCTAGCAATTCACCACATTCTAGTCCAGCATTTTTAGTAGAAAAAGAAGCTGAGAAAAGAAGAGGAAAAAAGAGAATGGTAATAAATTTTAAATCTTTAAATAAAGAAACTATTGATGATGGTTATTTTATACCAAAGAAAGAAGAATTATTATCACTAATTAAAGGAAAGAAATACTTTTCAAGTTTTGATTGCAAAAGTGGATTTTGGCAAATAAGACTTGATAATGAATTACAGAAATTAACGGCATTTAGCTGCCCTCAAGGACAATTCCAATGAACAGTTGTTCCATTTGGACTTAAACAAGCACCAGGTATTTTCCAAAGACACATGGATAATATCTTTAAAAAGTATCACAATTTTTGTTGTGTTTATATAGATGATATTCTAATATTCAGTAATGAATTACCAAAATACTATTTAGATATTATTAATGTTTTACAAGAATGTAGAAAATCAGGAATAGTGTTATCAGAAAAGAAAGCAGTAATTGCTCAACAGAAAATAAAATATTTAGGGTTAGAAATAGAAGATGGAAAACATCATCTACAACCCCATATTTTAAACAACATACAAAATTTTTCTAGTATAATCAAAGATAAAAATCAATTTACAAAGATTTTTAGGATGTCTGACATATGCAGAAGCATATATAAAGAAACTAGCAGAAATGAGAAAACCATTACAGGCAAAACTTAAAAAAGACTATGTCTGGCAATGGACTGAAGAAAACACTAAATACATGGATAAAGTAAAAGCACAAGTAAAAAATTTACCAACTTTATATCATCCAGGACCAGATGATAAAATGATAATAGAAACAGATGCTTCACATGAATATTGGGGAGCAGTATTAAAAGCAAAAGTTGATGACAAAGATGAATATCTTTGCAGATTTACTTCAGGATCATTTCAAGGCCTTGAAATAAATTACCACAGTAATGAAAAAGAATATTTAGCTGTTAAAAAAGCCATAAAGAAATTCGCAATATATGTCATAAGTTCGAAATTTAATGTTAAAACTGATAATAAAAATTTTGGACATTTTTTAAGAACTAACATTGCAGGTGATTATAAACAAGGAAGACTTATAAGGTGGCAACAATGGTTTAACTACTACAAATTTGATGTAGAACATTTACCAGGAAAGAAAAATTGTTTAGCTGATGCTTTAACTAGAGAATTAGCACCTCTAACTATGTTTTTTATGACAGGAATGGATTCACTCGACATCGAGATCTAGATCAAGGAAAAGGAAATTTTGATTCACGAAACACAGATCAAATGCCTCAAGGAACAATTGGAAGTATTAAAACTCAAACAGAAATTAAGAAACAGAGAAACCATAACTAATCCAGAATTCCATATGGAAAGATCTGAAGAAGAGGAAGTTGGAACTTCAATAGGAACAAAGATGCAGATAACAGAAATTGAGGAAACTGCCAGTAATAACCCAGAACCAATCAAAAATTCAGAAAAGAAAAAACAAAAAATGAATTGGGTTAAGGAAGCCGAAAAGGAAGACTCAAAAAAGATTTATGTAGTCTATAATGGACCTAATCCAGGAATATATACCAGTTGGCCAGAAGCAAGTAAAGTAGTAAATGGAATTAGTGGAGTCATCCATAGATCCTTTACTAATAGGATTGAAGCAGAAGGAAGCTATAAAAACTTTAGAGTCCCTAAACTCTTAACCCCATCAGAAATAACAAAAAACTATTCCCAGATAGTACAACAACCAGCAATAGGAACCAGTAGAATGAGGAACCTTGGAACAATCCACAGACCAATAATTTTCAAAGAAACAATTAATAATTCATTCGAAGAAGAAAAAGAAAGACAAAGAAATTTGACAAAACAGGAATGGTTAGGATTATACAACCTAGCTAGAAAAACAACCGAAGAACATCTTGAAAACATGAAGTTCTATACAACAGAAAAGGATTTTCCTTCAGGTAGTAAATTCAATATTTTAGAAGGAGCTGGTCCATCATTTGTCTACAAAGAATTCCATGCAGGACTAATAGAAAACATATATCCAGGAAATGAGTTAAAGGAATTAATATACTTTCCTGATAATTTTAAGAAATCTATTAGAAATTTTAAAAGAAAAACCAGGGCTACAGAAAAGCCTATTTACTTAAGATGTTTCAGTTCTTTGATGGATTAGAACCAAGAAATACCAGTTAGTCCATATCATTTCATTAAGCTTGGTGTTTCAAGCAGTAAAAGAGAAGTAACTCGCCCAAAGGGCTTGCCAGAAAAGGAATTCAATATTGATGAATTGAACCTCGAAAGAGGACAAATGTTGAGTCAAATCTATCATGAAATAAGAAGAATTAACAATTCTTCAGAAGTAAAAGTAAATTACTGTACAAGTAAAACCATTATTACTTCCCAAAGTAATACGGTTATCAATAATGAGGACAGTGAAAAAGTAATTTCCTATGAAACTAACTTCAATTGTAACAATATTGAAGTAAGTGAGGAAACTAAGAAAGTATTCTGATACTACTCCAAACAGCAATCTACAGATCACCAATGTAATTATTGCCTAAAAGGAAAGATTCAGCTAGAAACAAGCTCGTCCAGCAGCTCCATGTAGGCAGAGCCCACTATGTAGGACCCTCCTCAACAGCTGAAGGCAATAATGTAGATAGCAATAATGTAGGCGTCTCAACGCCAAATAGGAAAAGTTGGGCATAGTGTAATCCCTCCAATGTAAACAGAGAACTCTTATTGCTTATAAAAGAGAACTCTCTGAACTTCGAGGGACACAACACGAAACCTAACAATTATCAATCTTTTCATTTCAAGCTTTAGCTATGTTTGTAATCAGTAAGAACTAAGAACCTCTTTCAAGGTTACTAGTTCTCTATCCTGTAATATTTTCTGTTCATAAATAAATAGTCCATTTCAAAATCCAAATTATCTCTTTCCTTTCATTTAAATTAAGTACGGATCTTAGAAGATCAGCAGGGTCAGGAGGACCAACAGCTTGGATCTGGAGTGAGGCTTAGTTTTCTGAAACAGGAAGATAGCTTGGAAGCGGAAGAACGCGGTGGACCCATATTTAGAAACAGGTTAGTCTGCAGGTAGAGACTGGTATTCCTTGAAATTTCATTATTATTATTAAAATCCTGTTTATACTATATGAAATTATGAATGATGAACAAATAAACATGAAAAGAAATCTGAAATTATACTTTACAGGAGTAAGAGCAAGAAATATTATGAGAATCAAGAAAAATTAAAAGATGTAATATATCTTAAACAATCTATTATCTGTTTTAAAAACATCTATAAAAGAAAATTTTGAAAAAAGTACAGGAAGATCAAAAGTAATGGAAAATTTACAAGGACTAATCGATTATTTCACCAAACAAGAAAAAAGAAATGATTTAATAAAAGAACAGGATAAAGAACACATAGACTTAGAAGCAAGTCTTGAGTTAGTAAAAATGGATATAGAAGAAAATAAGGAAATCTTAGAATTAAGTCGATGGATAGATCAGGAATTAGAAGAACAAAATTTTGAAATTCAATAAGAAGATTATGACCTAGTATAGAATATTTTGAAGAAAATGTATGAAACTATTAGAAGAATACTGTGATAATGAAGATTATGAAACCTGTTTAGAAAATTTTAATAGGTTTGACACCTTATTAGATTATTATACAAACTATGTCTCCAGTATATTATTCTTAATTGACCATCTGTAGGAAAAATACTAAGAAATTACTTTACACAGAAATTTGTACAAGTAAATAGAGCAAAATTCGATAATCTAATCTTTGGATTTTACCTTTTCAAAGAAATAGGAAGATAAGCAACTGAAGCTTAAATACAAAATTCAGCCAAAAGTTGGTATCAGAGCCAATAAATTAAGAAAAAAGATGTATAAAATAAGGTATACTCAACCAAATTCAAGCAGAAAAATGAATTATTTAAAATATTACAAAGAAGAAACAATAGAATTAATATTACAAATTAAAGAAATAACTAAAGAATTACCTAAGGAAATAACGTAATTAATAATTTACAAAGTACTCTATAATTATAATAAAGATTTAACATGATTATATCATAAATAAAAATGCTTACAGAAATACAAATCAACAATTTAAAAGAATTAATTAATCTAATCAGAAAAACAGAAAATAACAGAGAATTTAATAAAGATTTTATAGAAATGTTTTTAGCATATTTAGAAATAAAAATGAATAAATTAATTTTATCACAATAACAAATAGAGACTTAAAAGAAAAATTAGAACAATTAGAAAATATAAAAACAAAAGTAAATTTTATAAAAGAATTTAAAGTTTTTATAAACTTTATTTTAAAAAAATTAATAGAAAATACATAAAAGAAATAATCTTTTCAAAAAACTACTATAAGAGATCATTTTTGATAAAAACCATCTATGATACAAAAATGCAATTTGTTCTTCCAAAAGTTACATTTAAGACATATGCCCAGTTGGGAAGGTCGCAAGTGAACTTTCCAGAAGAAGCGCGAAATAGAGAAAGAACGAGGTTGCTATTGAATTGAATCAGGAGAAGCAATCTCGTTAGGGTTTCAACTGGCTAATACTTTTCAACGAAATTGAAACATGAAACGCAAAGATTTCGAAGATTTTCACAACGACTTTTCTCGAATTAATCTATCTGCTCCTTCGCCTAAAACCCGGAGACTGGTATGTTTCCAATTTTTCTTCTCCTTTTATGGTCTTAAGTTAAACTTTAATTCGTGTGTTGATTTTATTTAAATTTCAGTTTCAGTTTGTTTTCCCACTTTCTACTATATATAGTGTATTTACAATAATCCTTTAGTTTTGATAACATAACATGTTTCCCTGTTGTAAATTCGAGTTATATTAATCTGAAAATTGTTGCAGTATTTGATACATTGATTTGTATATCTGTAATTTTTTAAGGATGCTGATTTGCTTCCAATTGCGAATGAAGATTCAACCAGTAGTGTACCTCAGGGGTTTGATCAAATATTTTCACAAGAAAAGCACTTTGCTCGCTCAACTACAGTTCAAACAGATGTTTTGCCCGTTAATACGTTTCCTCTGGATGATGCTTGCAATGAGAAAGCTCTTGTGCTTTACAATCCAACACAAACGACGTTCTTCAAATCACCCACTTCGCCTGAGTTCTCCATCATTGTTAATTCTGACTTGATTCCTGGTCTAAAGGGTATGTATCTTGTGCTTCAATTTATATTTTTGCTGGTTCTCTGATCACATGTAGTAGGGATATTATGTTTTAAGAACCTAAAATTATGTTGCTTTTAGGCTTCAGCCTTTGACTGAGAAATAGGGAATATTAAGTGGATGTATTGATGTACTGCTGTCTTCTTAGTGAATACAAGAGTGTAGGATCTCTGTTTTATTATTTGGAGTGTTTGTTTAATGCTTAATGCTACTCGGCTACTCCTACTTGGAGCAAATGTTATAATAAAGTCTGATGTTAGGACATAGTTTCTGCTTAGTAGTTGTGGGAAGTTCATCCTAGCTCGAGTTCAGCTTATTGATATGATTTGCTCGGTTAACTTGAAAAATATTAACAAGTGCAATGGCATATGCTCAATGTGAGAGCGTAGGTTCAAATCCATTGTATATGTGCATGTGTAAATATTGTTGGGAAAATAACAAAAATAAAATTACATAAAACTTATAACAACAAAAATAACACATTCAGTACTAAATCTAATAATAACTCATATCCTTCCAGTTTAAAAAAATGTATTATTTTTTTTATTTTGAGTTTTAAGCGGTATTATTTTAGGTAATTTTTCAATATTTATTTATGAAGAAAAGTTAGAAGACATTAGGATTGACCGTTGCTTGTAGTTTTTTGTTTTTTTCCCCTTCTTGTTTGGCTGGGAGGACCATTGCCTTAATTATAAGAGAAATGCTAAATGCACTCACACCAATTATAAAAAAAAAAAAAAAAAAATTGAAAATAAATTTCATCACGATTTACCGTGTTGCACACTATAATTAGTTTTGAATGCAAATTTGTGTTTAATTAGCATTCTTATTGTTATAATTGTGATATGGTTTCATTGGTAGTGGTATTATTACATTTGCACAATGATTTTTAGAGCAAGTCCGCATCTATAAAGAAAATTCATAAGGATATCATAATTTTTCCTACTTATCTAACTTTTGATTCCAAACTCATGCCAGGCATTTTATGTTTTAGCTATCATATGTTAATCTAGTCTGTCTTGTACTTTCCTGGGTAGATAAAGTATTTTCTCTGGGGAATTCAAAATCCTTGAGATCCTCAAAAGAAGATTGCAACGAAAAGACAGCAGATGGTTTGAATGATAGTCTGTCTGTTGTTCCATGGATTGCATCTCATCATCCCATGGGTCCAAGACCAGAGCCTCAGGTAGTAGATTCTTTAGAACCCATGGAAGCTGAAGGAACTGACATGATGGATACAGAAGACAACTTTGTCAATTGCATGGGTGGCAGTGCTTTCAATTTTGACAAAATGATGGAAGGAACTGGAAGATTGCAAAATTGGCCGCAACAGCAGCAACTCTGTATCATGCCTCCTTTAATCCAAAACACATAACTCCTATCAATTGGTAGCAGCTAATTAATTGACCTTTTGCTCAAAACTTGTTTTTGTTGATTTATTGTAACCCTTGGGGGAAAGGGGAATGTGATAATCTAAAGTTTTAACTTTTAATCTCCTCAAAATTGAGAGGAAATGGGACAACGAACTGTAAGAACCTCTTGCATGGCAAGATGGTGTGCTGTAGACTACACCTCATGTTCTATGGATGATTGTATACACCTACCTGCATTGTTTGTGTTGTTTATGGAACTATAAATAGAACCACGGTGTTGATAATTTTTTGTTATTTTGTTAAATTTCGAAGTCTAATCTCAACTCCAGCATTATGGCATTTTATCGTTGTTCGAACGAAGAAAAAGTGAACGCCTTATACACAAACAACCACCTTGGGGAAAATTTTGTCATACGTTTTACAGCTTTTAAAGGACACTAGTTGATTTAATTTTATCATTTAAATGATATAATTATAACATATAGTATACATAATGTATATGTAATAATAGTGACAATGTACATAATGTATATGCAATTTTGGAAGGTTTGAAGCTAGCTTTATTGAAAAATTGGTGCAATATAATTCTTGAAAGTGATTCTAAAACAACTGTTTAGGTTGTTCTTAATAGTTCTCGTTGTTTGGCTCTTCATGGAAATATAGTAGATGAGATTTGTGATATTATAAGAAGGGTTGGGCTGTAGTTTTTTCTCCTAAAAAGTGCAACAGGGCTGTTCATAAAGTAGCAAGCTTCGGTCTAAACATACTTGGAGGAAATATTTGGAGGAAATGTCCTTTTTAATTATCTGATGCAATTTATAAAGATTCACATTTATGAGTTTTAATGAAGTTTTTCTTTCTATAAAAAAATAATAATAGTGACACATACGTAAAATATTTATTTAATAAATAAAATTACATTAAATTATGTACGATATAAATATATATAAATATTTAATTAAAATAATTGGTTGATTAAATTTTTGAAGCTACGGAAACTTTAACATTAACAGAAACACAACAATCAGCTAGTTATTTTGGTTTCCTATTCTTAGTTATTTTTTATTATACTAACTATAACAAAATTGATGGAGATACCTATAAAATTATAAAATTGTGAATATGACGAGGTTTTAGGTTTAATTATGTAAATAATATTATAAATTTACAATTTGGGCCAAATTTATTAATAACTTTAAAATTTTGAATCAAATGAACTAAATTGAAATGTTAAATAACTAGACATTGTGCCCAATTTATTATTTACTCTTAAGTATAATATAATAATTATGTAATAGTTTAGCTCCTCTGGTGCCCTGATTACTTACATTTATACATATATTTTTACCGATATTTTCCTTGATATTTTAGAAAATAACAAAACATATGTATCGAAATTTATATCATGATATTTTTACTCATATTTACCAATAGTTTTTACTAAATCAATTTTTACCCCATTTTGATACAATATAGTTTTACCAAAATTTTGAGCCATATATCGCGATATTTTCATTCATTGTTATATTACATGGCCAAAACAAGCCCTACGTTCATCTGTCACCCCACCACTGTCCCACTTTTTCAAGTTTTTTTTTTTTTTTTTTTCCTATTCTTTTGAAAATTTTTACATAAATTTGTAACTTTTTTTTTCAATTCATATAAATTTGTATTTCTTAGTATTCATCTTTACTTATATTACTTATTAAAGAAAAAAATTACAAAATAAAACAAATTGTTGTTATAATAATGGGGCAACTTTAACTATTTTTTGTCACTTATCTTGCAATGTGTTTACATAAATAATTTTTAAAAACATGGAAAAAAAATTAAAAGAAAAAATAATAAAATGAGAGAGAGAGAGAGAGAGAGAGAAAACAGGTAAAGAAAAAAGAAAAAAAAAATTGCCAAAAAAGGTATAAAATAAGACACTTTTATACACAAGAGAGTGAGAGACTAGCTAGGTTTAAACACAAACTTTTATTTTAATTTTTATACAAAATTTGTCACTAAACTCAAATAATTAGAGAGTTTAAATTTAATTATTAACAAATAATAAAAATAAAAATAATAACTATTTATTAAAAAAAAACATGTTTCTTATGTTTGTAAACAAGTCATCTAAAATGATAAGAAATAGATATACAATAAGATTTTATTTATTTATTATGAATATCTAATAATTGAAAAAAAAATCATAAATTAAAAATAAAGATAAAAATAAATAAAGTTACTCTTTAAATAGTATTAAAGTGTAGTAAATTCCAAACATGTTGTTATTTTATGATAATTTTGTCAATTTAAAAAATGAAAATTTATTAATTCTTAATCTTTTTATTTTATAAGTTAGATATAAAGGTAATAATTCGTGTTAGTTTTATAATATAATATTTGTGTTAAGTTGAATGATAAAAGTTTAAATAAAATAATATTATGTTATTATATCATGTCAATATTTTTATTCAATTAGTAAATAAATACATGTCATTTTATATCAGATTTAATAATATGTATTATATTGTGTTTAGATCACGTTATTATATATTAAAAATTATAGCATTTATTTGTAAAAAAAAAGAAGATAAATACAGATAAATTTGTACTCAAATGTGGCAAGTGATAAATTTTTATTAAAAAAATTGATTCTTTTTAATTTTAAATTATTTGACTACGTGACACCTTATAAATAGTGAGAGTATAATTTTTTGTGTCTTAACATTCATTTTTATAATCATATTGTATTTAGATCATACTATTATCGGTCAAAACTTACGACATTTACTTGTAAATAAATGCTAAATGAACACACATTCGCACTCAAATCAATTATGGTGGCAAGTGACCAAATGTTATTAAAAATGATTCTTTTTAATTTTTAATTATTTGACTACATGGTACATCATAAGTATCAAGAACATAAATTTATACATTAGCATTCCTCTTCATTTTTATTACTTATTAGAGAAAAAATACATAAATAAAATAGCAAAAATTGATTTAAAAAAAAGCTTTCTAAATAAAAAAAATTATTGCTATAATTATGCCGCACCTTTAATTATTTTTTGTCACATATCCAGCAATGCGTTAATATGCAATTGATGTATAAGAAATTATATGAGATAATATTATATTTATAATATAAAAGTATATTTTAATTGTCTAGTGATTTAATGATATATTATTAGGGAGTTTTAAAATTATGTAGATAAAATATTAAATGATTAAAAAAAAGTTAAAAAGAAAAAATATGAAAAAATAGTAAAAGATAGAAGAAGACACCACAAGAGATTGAACATTTAATCTATGTATTGCAAAATGCTTTCATCCATTCCAAAGCATAATGCATAATGTTTTTTCTTTTTTTTTAACTAACACTTAAAAACTTTAATTAAATATGGAACGAAATTATAATCTCTTTTAACAATTATATTAAAAACATTATAATTTTTACATACATAATCAAGATTTGTAAAACTATTGTAGCATCGTAAAATCTGTGAGCAATTAAATTAAGTGTCACACATTAGTTCGATATACAACTCATATTTAATGCTTGAAACAATAAAAGTTCCAAAGTAAAAGTTAGAACTTTGGATCAATTTAGTTTTGTAAAGTTGTTTAATTAATACTTTGATCATGTAATAATTAAAATATGTTTATTGAGTTCAATAATGTTAAGTTGGAGTCATTTGATGATAATTTTTTTAAAAATATAAATTTTATCATTAAATAAATATATACACATCACATGTATTATTTTTAGGGGCATTATTGAGTTATCATTAAAAGACTCTAATAATTGAAAAAATAAAATAAAATAACATATGGATTCTGAAACACTTTTCTCTTTTAAGGTTTTTTTTTTTTTAAATCATTTTTTTATCCCCTTTTTCATTAGAGCTGTGCAAGGACAGAGTTATTCCCATTGCCAATTTCATAGATGCATGCAAGAATTAAAAACAGCTAACATTTTAGAATATGAAGAACTCTAATCTTGTACAGCTCTAACGAAAAGGAGCTCAAGAAATGAAAATAATAATAATAATAATAAATAAAAACTTGAAGGATTGTTTATGAATCTGTTTGTTATTTTATTTATTATTATTTTTTTCAATTATGTAGGTTTTTTAATGGTAACCTAAGAATACAAGTGAGATATACATATTTATTTAATGATAAAATTTGATATTTTTAAAAAATTATCCTTAAATGATTTAAATTTAAAACATACTTTAATAGTTATAAGATTAAAGTATCAATTGACCAACTAACTAGAGTCTAAGTCCAAATCGAATCTTTTTTTTTAGGTTGGTTAGTCCGGTAGGTTCAAAATATTACAAAATTGACATTATCGTTCGATTGTGGGTCCGCTAAAAATAAAAATCGACAAAAACGAACCTACATTTTTATATATTAATATTTTAAAACAAATATTATATAATAAATAAAATAAAGTATTAATTAATATTACATAAATATACAATCTAAAAGACCTAAACAAATATGCAATGTGTAGAATCATAATTTTGAATTTGAGAGGATGAATAGTAAAGCATCAAACATAGGGCTGAGCAGCGAATCGAAATCGCCTATTTTTCACTAATCTGATCTAAAGCAGATTTGGAGATATTTAATCCGAATTCGATCCAATGATATATTAAATCAGAACCAATTCAAATCTAAGCAGATCGAATTTTTTGGATCGGATAAGTCGGATTGAGATTATAACTTATTTTTAAATTATTGTTATATATAAAACATAATATATATTAACATTTAAATTTTAAATTGGTACATCATTAATAAAATTTATTTATTTATAGTTATAAATAAGATAATCAAAATAATAAAAAATATGTTATTAAATTTATTAAATTATTATAGAGAATTTAACATTTATTTTTATTTTTAAGCTAAAATAGTAATTTAATGTAATCTTGGCATGTATAATATTTAAATATAACATATTAAAAATAAAATATGCATTTATTTATAATTTTTATAGTAATTTAGTCCGAATCGGATTGCATCGGATTATAAAATCTACTAATTCGAATTCGAACAAATTGTATACTTTATAATCCGACTATAAGATATGTAAATCAATCCGATTCGAATCTGACGGATCATATCAGATTTCTTAATTTAGTGGATTGATCGAATTATTTAATCGAACATGAAAAAGTGTCAATAATGAGATATTATTCCCATATGATACATATTGATAACTTTAAATTTATTAAACATTAGATATGAGGAATGATAATAGTTCTTATAACTGATAGTACTACTCCTTAAAAAAAGTATTTGTAGAGGTAAAATATGATTTGTACTTTTTATTATATTTTTTATTATGATAATAATTTTTAAATACAATTATAGATCAAAAACTACCAAACTAACTTCCATCAAATTGATATTGTAGGTCTTAAAGGTTGATTTTTTAGAGGTTATAAGTCGATTAAGGCTTTAAATTTTTTAAAACTGTCAAATAAAATTAATTTATAAAATAATTTAATAGTATACTAAAGCACAATTATAACACACATTAAAACTTAAAAATAATCTTTCACTGTCACCAAACAACCAGAACAACAAAGAACTGCAACTAAAACAGCTAATCGAAACTAAAAAAGACTAGACAGTTTAGGCACCGAAAAAGAGATGAGAATGTTAAAATTAGTTTACCGGAAGTGAAAAACATGTTTTTTAAATCCCATGTTGAATTAAGAGAAGATTAAGAGAATATAGCGGAAGCATACCAGAATTTATAGTGTTCTTCAATCAAATGAGTTTAAATATTCCAATTGATGCGTAGTTGTTTTAAGAGTTTTTCTCTATTAATGGGGATATAAAGAAAACTTGTGTCCTTAAAGTTCTACGTTGAAATGGGGACCATAATCCTTTATATAAATAATCACCAAAGGTAGTTATCGACAATTAGTATTTTTAAATTGGCCCCTCATTAATTTAAAAATACATGTCCGGTCTCTATACATTAATTTCACGATAATTTAATACATGATAGCCAAAATTAAACTTTATGGATCACCTTTTAATTGACTAAACTATAAGATAGTATAATACATTTAAAAATATATATTTAACTCTACATTTTAATAATATTTTTTCAACAGATAAACGTAACTAGCACCGAGCAACACAATACTAGAAGCCCCATGTCACTAACATGAGAAACATTGCCGAAGAAAAAAATAATAATAAAAGCTGGTCAATAAAAGTAGAAAAACAATACATATTAACAAGGTGACTGGTTAGCGACCAAATAGCCCAAACAACCGATGACTCTCGACAGACATCGTTAATGGATTTAGAATTTATACAGGGTGTCATATATATAATTAAAAATAATATTTAATATTTTTTAATAATTAATTATTTTTAATTAAAAAAATATATTATATGTATTTTATTTTAATAAATATATTATGTAAATTATTAAATTTATATTAAATTATTAATATTAAATTTAAAATTTAAATAAAATAATATTATATATATATAATTATCTATAATTTTATAAATATTATACGTAAAATTTAATTTATTAAAAATTAGATGAAGCATTAGCTCTTTCAAATGGGTACATATACACTCCTGACAATATCTGACAGACATAAAGAGAGGCAAGAGAAAAGAAGACAGAAAGAGACTCTTAAAATCATAATGCATAATGTTCAAAAGACATAATATATTTGAAAGCTAGACATCGGTGTAGTTATTATATAATTTAAATAATTTAATTTTGTAATTATTTAATTGGCTATCAAAATTTTATAGTTTTTTTTTTAAAAAAATGTTCGAATTATTGTTATGTATAAATAAAAATTTTAATCTATTAATTTTTAAATTAAGTACCTATATTTTATTTATTTATAAAATTATGTACTAAATTATCAATTTTAATACTTTTATTGAATTAAAAATATTTATTTTTTAAAAATTATATGAATAAAATTATTTATTTTTTATAATAACTCATTTTAAATAAATATGGAACTTTAACACTTACAAGATTAATGTCTTGAATTATTAAAAATTATTGAACCTTTTTCCCAATTATATTTTGGGTCAATTACAAATATTTTCCTTTTAAAACAATGAAGTTCTGTTTGAACAAAAATTAGTAGTATAATGAGTTGGTTTTTTCAACAACAAAAAAAATTGATTAAAAAAGTCGATTTTTCAAATTACAAAGCGTATTTTTCTATTATTTTCTTGTAATATTCTTTCAGTACAGCAATGTTTGCCCATAAGAATGATTTTACAAGTTATTGCAAGTAGAAACCCTTTCGTAACTTGTATTAGTATTAAGCCATTCTAGAAATCACTCAAATTTTAATCGTTAAAAGAAATGCACAAAATCTTTTTTCTTTGCAATGAAAAATGCATGAAATCTTTTTTAGACTAAAATGAAGATAGAATTTTTAGATCTATGTAACCTTGATATTTCTTATTTTGGTGTCTGCAGCTTTTGTTGGTCCAAATTGTTAGGTTGTAATGCAAAAGTCTTTGTAATGGAACCATTTCGACAGAAAATTATCAATCTTATATTGTAATTGTTAGATTTTAACATATAAATGTGCCGGTAGCATTATGAAGATTAACACATACATAATTTTGTGTCATGCTTAAATATGTAAATATATCTATGATTAATGATTTAATATGTGAATTATTGTATTGTTTTATGTATTGTAAATTGGGCTTGGACATTGTGGTTGGACTGAGACTGTGTGGATCACTTGGCATGTTTAACTTATCATTAGGCATTGATCTGCGTATGGGTTGAGCAAGCACTCAAGGGTAGTTTGGTCATTTTAGTGTATTATGTATATATTATCCACTTAGGGTTTCCTGACTCGCAGACTCTCATATGTTATTTCTTTTCTTCTCTTCGAGCACTAATTTAGGGTTTTTTATTCTCTTTGTGTGTATTCGTAAAATCTGTGAATTCATGGATAGATTAGTGTGTTAGGATTCCTCTGTAATCTATCTATGTTGTGTTGTACTCGATTGATTCATTGGTAAATAAAATTTTTCCCTTTCTAGTAGATTAGTTCGTGTAAATTAAGGACCGAACCACTTTATATTCTCATGTTCTTGATCTATTTATGTTTCTTGTTAAAGTACTATATTTTTTGGGTATCTCTTATACTCTGTCTACTATTGTATCTTGAGTTAGTAATGTTTTGAGAGGGTTAAAACGCTACAAGTGGTATCAGAGTGTTTTTTGTCTTTAGGCCTTTGATTTTTTTTTTTTTTTTTCCATTCAAAGTGTTCTGGAGATTGTTGTGATACAAGAATCTAAGGTTTCTAGATTTTCTTGAGTCCGTGGAAGAATCTGACGATTCAACCTCCTCATGGCATATCAGGGAGTTTTCGTAACCTTTTTTTTTTTTTTTTTTCTTCTTGTTATTTACATATTTTTTTTCACTATGTCTACTCAGTATAAGGTATTGATGTTTGATGGAACAGGGGACTATGCTTTGTGGAAACGCAAAATGAAAACCCTATTGGTTCAGCAAGATATACATGGGGCCATCGATGTTGGTGACCTACCAGAAGATGTTTCAAAGACTAACATGAAAAAAATTGAGAAAAAGTCCTTTGCCTCCATTATGTTAAATTTGTTTGATAAAATTCTCAAGGAAGTTTCGAAAGAAAGGACTGCTGATGAGGTATTTTCTAAACTTGACTCTATCTACCTTACTAAGTCACTTTCTAGCAAAGTCTATTTAAAGCATCGTTTTTACTCCTTTAAAATGGACTTTTCTAAAGATCTTGAACAAAAATTGGAAATCTTTAAACGTCTGACTATTGATATGGATAACATAGGTCACAAGATTGAGGATGAGACTCAAGCCATCATTCTGTTAAATTCCTTGCCTGAAAATTTTAAAGAAGTTAAGGCAGGCATAATGTATGGCCGTGATAATCTCACTCTTGATCTTGTAATCTCTAGTCTCAGAGCAAAAGACTTGGACATTAAATTTTCTAATAAAGGTTCTAATAGTGACAGTTTATTTGTTAAGGGTAGAACTGATAAGAGAGAATCCTTTTCTAGGGGTAAGTCTAATGGTAGATCTAAGTCTAGAAATAAAAAGAATGTGAGGTGTTATTTCTGTAAAAATGAGGGTCATTATAGAAATGATTGTCCCTTGAGGAAAGGCAAAAGATTTGTTAATTCTGACTCTAGTGTTGATAATGATTCAAATTTAGTTTCTGAGGGTTATGAGAGCTCTGAAGTGTTAACTGTGAGTTCTTATATGTCTGAAACAGATTGGGTACTTGATTCAGGGTGTTCCTTTCACATGTCTCTCTTTAGGCATTTCTTTAAGGATCTTCAGGAGTCAAATAAGGGCAGAGTATTCTTAGATAATGACTTTGAACACTAGGTTAAAGGTGTAGGTTCAATTGACTTGACTCTTTTAGATGGAACTAGAAGGACTCTAAGTGATGTAAGATATGTCCCTGAATTAAGAAGAAAATTGATATCACTAGAAACACTAGATGCTCTAAAATAGGTGGTGGTGTTATGAGAGTCTTGAAGGATTCCTTAGTTGTTTTGAAAGCTGTAAGAGCTAATGGTTTTTTTTTTTTTTTTTGCAAGGGTCTGCCTTAGGTCATAAGGTAGCTGCAAATGTTGAACAACCTTTAGACATTACTACTCTTTGGCATAGAAGACTAGGTCATATAAGTGAAAATGGACTTTTTGTGTTAGCTAATCAAGGTGCTTTTTGGTGGTGACTCCCTAGAAAAACTTAAGTTTTGTTAACATTGTATCTTTGGAAAACAAAATAGAGTTAAGTTTTCTAAGGCTAGTCACTCCACCCTTTATGCCCTAGATTATGTTCATTCTGACCTTTGGGGGCTTGCTTTCATTTAATCTCTTGGAGGAAATACGTACTTTCTTTTCTTAGTTGATGGCTTCTCTAGAAAGGTCTGGACTTTTTTCCTAAGAACTAAAAATGAAACCTTTGACACCTTCAAACATTGGAAGACTTTTGTTGAGAACCAATTAGGTAGAAAAGTCAAAGTACTTAGGATTGATAATGGCTTAGATTTTTGTAATGAACTCTTTGATACCTTTTGCAAGACTAATGCGATTGATAGCCATAGGACTGTAGCTGGTACACCTAACAGAATGGGTTAGTTGAAAGAATGAACAAAACTCTTCTTGAGAGAGTTAGATGAATGTTATCCTTATCTTGCATGCCTAAAAGGTTCTGCAACCTACCTTGTGAATAGGTGCCCCTCCTCTGTAATAAACTTTAAGAACCCTGAAGAGTTATAGACTGGTAGACCTGTTAACTTTAACAACCTTAGAGTTTTTGGTTGTGTTGCTTATAGTCATATTAATTAAGGTAAGTTACAGGCTAGGTCCCTTAAGTGTTTTCTTGTTGGGTATCCCTTAGGTTTGAAGGGTTACAAACTATGGTGTCCCTCCCTTTTTAAGTGTATCATAAGTAGAAATGTAATTTTTCATGAGTCCTTGTTTTACAAAGATTTTGTTGTTGTTGCAACTGCAAATAAGACTTATAGTACTGAAATTGAGGTGGAGGTAGATGATACACCTCACACTCAGTCTAATCAGATTGAGCTTGAGGTTAGACTGAGTGTGAGGTGGAGGTACCTGCAGCATCTCAAGGTATGATAACTATCTAACCTCATCTTCACCTGCATCCTCTTCCTCTACTCCTCCTTCTGAAATTGGACAACTTGATTTAATTTTTTATGCACTGTCTGCTGCTGTTGATTTCATTGAATATGAACCTAAATCATATTTTGATCCTATGAATTCATTTGATGCAAATAAATGGTTTTCTGCCATGCTTGATGAAATTGACTCCCTTGATAAAAATAAAACTTGGATTCTTGTCTCAAAATTGAAAGAAATTAAAGTACTAGGTTATAGGTAGTTATTTAAAAGGAATGATGGAATAAAAGGTGTTGAAAAACCCAGATACAAAGCTAGGTTAGTTGTACAAGGGTTTTCATAGAAAAAGGAAATTGACTTTAATGAAATTTTTTTCCTAGTTGTTAAATTCGCTTCTATTAGAATTCTATTTGCCTTAGTTGTTCAATTTGATCTCTTACTTGAACAAATGAATGTTAAAATTGCTTTTCTTCATGGTGACTTGAATGAGAAAATTTACATGAAACAACCTGAAGATTTTGTGAAACTTAGAAATAAAAATCTAGTTTGTCTCCTTAAGAAATCACTGTATGATCTAAAACATGCTCAATGGTATATGAAATTTGATAACTTTATGATGAAAAGAGGATTTGATAGATGTGATCATGATAATTGTGTATACTTTGAAATTAAAAACGTTTCATATCTTATTTACTTACTTTTGTATGTTGATAATATTCTGATTGCTTGCAAGAATGAATCTGAAATAAATTCTTTGAAACTCAAACTTAATAGTGAATTTGACATAAAGGACATTAGTTTTGCAAAAAGGGTGATTGGAATGGACATAACTAGATTAGATGAAAAACTATTTGCTTCTCAACAGTCTTATCTTGAAAAAGTTTTAAAAAGATTTTCAATATGTAATGCTGTAAGTGTTCCTTTAGGTTCACATTTTAAATTATCATCTAAGGATTGCCTTGTTACAAGTAATAACAAAGAATATATGAGTAGAGTTCCATATTCTAATACTGTTGGATCATTAATATATGCTATGATTTACACTAGATCTGACATAAGTCATCATATGAGTGTAGTTAGTAGGTTTATGTCTAACGCAAATAAAACTCATTAGCTGGCAGTAAAATGAATTCTAAGGTATATTAAAGGCACTATAAATACTGAATTGTTGTTTGAATGCAATTTTCTTAATGCTCCCATTGTACAAAGATACTTTGACTCTAATTTTGCAGGTGATAAAAACAAAAAGAGATCTCTTTTTAGATATGTCTTTACTGTTTTTGGTAATGTTGTCTCTTGAAAAGATAACTTACAGTGGTTTTATTAGACAACTTGGTATTGTATCCTCTAATTTAATTGACACTATTTTTTGTGATAATCTGTCAGTTATTTATTTATCTAAACATCTCATATTTTATTCTAAATCTAAATATGTAGATGTCAAAATACATTTTATTAAAAACATAGTTTCACAAAATTTAGTCAACATACATAAAATTCTCACAAAGGCCAATCCCTCTAATATGCTTACAAAATTAATATTTGTGACCAAGTTTAAGCATTGTTTAAGCTTGAAACTTGCGTATGGATTGAACAAGCACTCAAGGATAATTTGGTCATTTTAGTGTATTACATATATATTTCCCATTTAGGATTTCCTGGCTTGCAGTAAGGGGTAGTTATATTCTCGGGTTCTTCATCTATTTATGTTTTTTATTTTTTATTTTTTTGAAGTACTGCATTTTTTAAGTATATCTTGTGCTTTATTTTTGAGAAGGCTAAAATGCTACAGTAATTCAAATATCAGTGTTAATTTTATTTTGAATTTGGCATTAGAGATAATTTTAATGAATTGAATTTCAAACCTTTGCAAAAAAAAAAAAAACCTTATTATTGAAAAAACTTAACTAAAAATCTATCATATATTGGATTGAATCTTAAATTAGCATGCTATTTTTTAATCAAACAATGTTACTTAAGAAATAAAGAAAAATGTACTTATGCTTACTAGACCAGCTTCAAAGAAAATCTCAGCAAGTCTGAAGAGCAAAAGACATCACTTTACGAGCAGTTTAACACCTCCTTTGCCATAGCTAAAAGGCCAAGGGGTTGCCTGAATTACTACTCTAAACATGAACTGACTCATATCCATTAAAAGTCTTTCTTATTTCTATAAAATCAAAACCCAAAAAAGAATAAAATTTGAAAACCTAAAGAGAAATTTAAATTCAAGAATGTATCAGCCTCACCATGAAATCGCTAAAAATAGAGCAAGTGATAGCGAATATGCGTGACGAGATTGGTAGAAATAATTTATATGGGGAGCTGCATTCATCTCTATGGCACGGTGTTTCATAGCCAAAGAGCCAAACTCCAGCCCCTTTTTCTACTGACTTTTGAACAACCCTAAAATAAATAAGCTACGATAACTTTTGGTCCCAGAAAGTTTATGCGATGCCCATATCCCCACTTCAGCCTTCTCGAACCTCTTGTTTTACCGCCGACTGAAACCCTAACGCAACTAAGATTTATCTGTTGAAGACGACCTTCTTGATATTTATAGCAAGGTACATGGGTTCATTTTCAACTTTCAGGCCCATTGGACCTTAAATCATTTCCATTTTGAATGAGTGATTTTTCTAACTAAATCCACTCTTTTTGTTAAGTGAGTTTACAATTAGCAATCTTAAGTGGTTTAACTTAGAAAAAATGGGGAATCTCACTATATTTGTTTCATTCTTTTCTTTGAACACTGTACAGAAGGTACATCATCCACTACCAAAATTCTTTCTCATTAACTTTAATACATCCTACATTTATGCATTAGATTTTATATATTAATAATCAAACTACTTTTCTAACAAAAAGCAACTACCTTGTTACCCATTTAACAATTTACCGAATCTCTTGTGGTTCAGGTGGTAAGACTCCCAATTCCCCCACTAAGAACCCAAGTTCGAATCCCACCAGAGGCGTGAGTGTGTTTTTCTCTTCTTTAATAAAAAAAAAAAGGAGCCTTTAGAGCTCCTTTTTTAAAAAAAAAAAAAAAACAATTTACCATCTCATTAAAAACTCGAATAAGGAATGATTGTAAAAAATTATTGTATTTGCTAGACTTTTGATAATATACAAATTATTTTTATTAATAAAAAGTATTTGCTTATGTTTGGTCTCTTAACTATAAATATCTTATTTAATTATGAAACTATATATTATTCTCAAATAATATATAATGCAATAAACAAAAACTATCCAAATCTACTTGTTCTCGAAAAAACTCATGAAATAAAAAAGATTAATTTTTAGGCTATTGATGTGAAAAATAATTAAAAAATTTAAGATATAATCATTAATCAAAATTTTTTTTGTCTAATCTCATTTATGATATTTTTCTATATTTTTCAATTTTTGTTGAAGGGGCTAAATATTTTCACTTCCATAAACTTACGAATAAAAATTAAAGGGAGAAAAATAATAATTCTTTTTTACATAATCAGCACTTATAAAACTTACATTCTTTATAATCATCCATTCAATATGTATACAAAAATCTATTCCAACTAATCATTTTAGATTTTTTTTTTTTTATCAATTCATTTGTAACTTTATATTTTTAAAAATGATAAATTTTCAGAAAATTAAAGATATTCATTAATCTCTTTCATATTTTTTTTATTTCTTTTGTAGCTTTACGTGATAAATTTAAATAAAATTTATTTGATAAATATAAGTTAAGCTTCTACTAGAAACAAAGTATACATAGAATAAAAAGAAATAATACTGTTTATATAAAAATATAAGTTTTATTTATTTTTTATGTATTTTTTAAGAAAGAGAATATATGGAAACTTGCATCCCAATTATATGATAAACTTCCGTTAAGAACGTATGATCATATTTGTTTATATTTTGTTTTACAATTTTATGTGATAAATGATTTTAAATAATAGTTTATTATATTTTTAAATCCGAAAGGATTAAAAATATTTTAAGATGATTAATATAAATGTCAATATAGTTATATTTTTCAATCATTTATCATTTTGTTTTAATTTCAATACTTTTTGAGTTTTTCAATTTATGTACGAAAGAATATATTTTTTATACAAAAAACATAAGCAAAGCCCAATATCTAATTATCAATGACCATACTTATCTAAATTAAATAATTTTTTTTCTTTGGTATAATTTGTATTCGTTTTAGATGAATTTTAACTAAAGCTTTTATAAATAATAAATTATCATATATTATTTTTAGTATAAATTATAAAATTATAATATATTTCGAAAAGATTGATAATTGAATGAATAGTCCTAGTTATACTATAATTAATATCCAATTTCACAATACAAAATTATTTTATTTTTATAATACATGTTCAATGACGAATAATTATTTATTATAAATTGATATTATTATTTAAACTAATTAAATTTTTATTTATCCAAATTTTTGATATATTTTTAAAATAATATATTAATATTTAATATTAAAAGTATATTTATAGATACTAATACTTCTAATATACTTAAAAATATATTATAATTTTATTATTAAATAATAAATATAATATATATATTTTTATCAATTGTTATTAAATATTAGTTGCAAAATTTAAGTATTTTTGTAGTGCGAATTATAATTAATCCTTAAATTATATAAGGAAAAAGTTAAAAATATTTAAATTATATAGGGACAAAAGTTGAAAAAAATTATCTTAATCCCTCACATTTTTATAAATAAATAAATATTATGAATAATAAGATGATTGATTAATTTGATTTGTAGTACAAATTTTGAATAATATATTAAAAATACACGTTTTTAGAAAATGACTTGTTTTCCATGTTTTTCAATAATTTTATTAAAATATAAAATAAATAATATCTAACACTTTTTGAATTTATTAACAAACACAAATTTAAATTTAAATTTTTTAAAATACAACTTGAAATTTTAAATAACTTTTGAATCATAATTAAAGAAAAAGCAAGTACAAGATTCAAATTCAATCTCAAATCTGGCCAACGTTGACAAAATCCAATAAATTGAAATTAATGAGATACCTGTTTCATCGACAAATCTTAGATAATTCATAAATAGGTAACTCAAAAAAAAAAAAAAAAAAAGGAAAGAAAAATAATCATACAAAAAAGTTATCTGAATTCTGAAGGTAAAGAAAAAGAAAAAGCCCAAATTTCAGCAATAAGATATGTGTCATCGTTTCAAACAAAAAAAAAATACTATTATAAAATATATATGTGTGTCATTGTTATTCCCATCAGTGCTAAATTTTTTGGCAACTGCGCTACTTGATCGATCATATAGTCGTATACATAGCCCAAAAACAAAACAAAAAAAAAAAAATCAAAGTAATAGAGTTCAAATAAAAATAGAATCTCAGTGGAAATAAACAAAATAGAAATTATATATATCTAACTATCTAAGATTTAAAATATAATTTGAAAATTTTTTATAGTTCAAATAAGGAGGCTTTTAATTCTCTCATCAAGCATTTAAATTTAAATTATACCTATATATAAGCATGTTTTCTCTTATTAATTAAAAAAAATGAGACTTTAGTGACTTTTTAATTAAAAAAAAAAGTTTGAAATATAAATTAAATTATATATATATATATATATATATATTTTTTTTTTTTTTTTTTTTTTTTTGTTATCGATAAAAATATTAAATTTTTTATGAAAAATTATATATACAAATAAAATTATGAACATTTAATAAATCTTAAAAAAATATTAAAATAATCTCTCACTTATTATATTTAATACATATAAATATAAATGTATTTTACATTTATGCTCAATAAATCAAAATATTATAAAATATATAGATAAAATGTTTAAAATAATTATTTAAATTAAATAAATTATTTAATAATAAATTATTTTAAAAAATAAATAAACTTAAATAAAATGATATTTTATTGGACATTTATCTATATTATTTATATTATTAATTAGTATTCATCAATATTTTTGACATTATTTGGATATCAATTTTTTTTAAAATGTAGATATTATCGACAATATTTAAAATATTTTTATTATTCATTATATAACAACTTTGATCATGACAGTAGATATCTAAAAGAATTTGTTTGTGACGGATAGAAAAAAAAGATTTAATTTTTTCCCCATATTTATGTTGAGGAAAAAAAGTTATTTGTACAAATACTAGTGTTTATCCTAATTTTTGATTGATGAAAAAAAAAAATCACTGAAGTCTATTATTTAATATCTTCGTCACTCTCGTGGAAAAAAATAATAATAATTTGTTTATCAAATCTATACTTGTAAGTATAGTACATTATTTAATTGATTGATCGGAGATAATTAAAGCAAAGCAAACAATAAAATGAGAATTGAAGCAGATAGCGATGGAGTAACGGCTTGGAGGAATCATTTGGTGTTTGCTTACTATGTGACTGGTCATGGCTTGGGTCATTCCACTCGCGTTGTTGAAGTTGTTCGTCATTTGATTCTCGCCGGTCACGATGTTCATGTGGTTACCGGATCTCCGGACTTCGTATTCACTTCCGACGTTCAATCACCTCGGCTATTCATTCGCAAGGTATAGGAATTGAAAACTCTGAACTCAATGTGATATCGTTTGTTAGATTGATGTGTGATTAGCTAAATTTATGTGATACATCAGGTGTTGTTGGATTGTGGAGCGGTTCAGGCTGATGCGTTGACTGTGGATCGCCTTGCATCTTTGGAGAAGGTACCAAAATTGATATTTCTTTGTGTTTGTTTTTTCCATTTTCGTTTTTAAGATTTGAATTGGTATTGAGTTGTTTATTTGATCCGCCTGTGAATGTAGTATTCGGAGACGGCGGTGAAGCCTCGAGCTAAAATTTTGGCGACCGAAGTGAAGTGGCTGAACTCGATCAAAGCTGATTTAGTGGTATCTATGTCATTTTTTCTGGCTTATTCGTTATTTATTTGATTTTAAAACGGATGGTTGGAACCAAAATTTGTACTGTAACAGAAGTTAAAGCTAAGGCCTTTTGCCATAACCTGATTCCAGTTGCTTGACTTAAATTGGGTTGAACATGACATGTGAATAAAAATTATGGAATTAAGGCATCCAATTAATATTCGTTTTGTATACTATGATATTTTGGCTTTCAATAATTTTTTTTAAATAACATTATACAACTTTCACCGACTATTAAAAACAGTATTTTTATCAGTTATTTTCTGAATCCACGACCCGATTCACCATTTTAAAATAGGGGAATTAAAAATGGGGCATCCAACCTGACCCATTTTTCATTTGTGTTTGCATGATGTGCTGCACTAAGAACTATTTATGCTTTTCTGAAAAAAAAAAAAATATATATATATATATATATATATATACTCTTCCAGATCTCTGATGTAGTCCCAGTTGCATGCCAAGCTGCAGCTGATGCTGGCATTCGTTCTGTTTGTGTCACCAACTTCAGGTAAGCTATTATTGCCATTGTTCTTTTACTTATAAAAACTATGATTGGATTACTTAATTACTTCTTGCTGAATGGCTTAATGAATTTTTTCTTAGGTTTGAACCTTGTAATTTGTCATATTCTTTGTTTGCAGTAGAAATGAGTTGCTTGTTCTTGACGGTCATTTTGTTTTTGTTTTTGTTTTTGGCCAAATGATTTTAGTGTCAATGACTGCACGAATAGGCTTTCATCATCTTTCATAGATGTAAATGAATTTCAAAAATAAGATTGCTAAGTCATGGCTTGTGATGAACTATGCTTGCTGACCATGCATAGCCGGTTGGTGCACATTTTGCTAATTATTCTACCATTTCTATATGTAGTTGGGACTTCATCTATGCAGATTATGTGATGGCTGCTGGAAGTCACCATAGATCAATTGTTTGGCAGGTGTTATTCATGTCTGTCTTCTCGGAATTGTTAGTTTTTTATTATTGATCATATTTGGTCTCATCAACAGCTTAGTCTTCGCTTTTGGGGTTTTAATTGGCTACTGTTTATGTTTTCTAATTATTCTAAAATTGTTTCTCTCTCTCAATGCAGATAGCAGAAGACTATTCTCACTCTGAGTTCGTGATTCGCCTCCCAGGATATTGCCCAAGTATGTTTTCTGCAAAATGACTTCAAGACGTTTTTGTTATACTTCAAAACAAATTATTTATTTTATTATTTTCTTGAGTTTATAGCTATTAAGAGGCTCTTATTAGTTTGCCATTAATTGAATATTTATGCTTGCAGTGCCAGCTTTCCGTGATGTTATTGATGTGCCTTTGGTTGTTAGGAGGGTTCATAAATCCCGCAATAGAGGTTTTCTTCTCTTAAATGATTGCTGAAGTCTTGATTTGTTTTAAATGTAGATGGTCTTTTTATTAAGTTTGTACCTGTAGGTGAGAAAAGAGCTTGGCATTGGGGAAGATGTGAAGGTAGTAATCTTCAACTTTGGTGGGCAGGTGGGTGGTAGTACGATATCTTTCTTTTATTTTCATTCAAGGTTGTTTCCTTCTGTCAGTAGATCCGGTACATAATATTCTTGGGATTTTGGTGAGTCCCTAAAATTAATATGGAGTTTATTCTTGGTGTCAACTGGTTCAATGAAATATATGAAATGTTATACATTTACAACTAGGTTGTGAGTGGCAGTTCATAGTTAACTGATGATAAAATATTGCTGTTTAGGTGCGTTTGATTTATGACTATGAATCATTAACTACTCTACTACATTGCTTCCTTGGATTGTTTAGCTATTTTGTTTATAATTTCACAGCAAAGAAACCTAAGAGGATGAGAATGTGAGCTATATTCCATTTAGTTTTAATTGTGGCTTAATTGCTCTCTCATTTGCAGTCAGCAGGTTGGAAGTTGAAGGAGGAATACATACCTTCTGGATGGTTGTGCCTGGTATCTCTCACGTTAAAGGGCTATATATCTCACTTCGTAAAATTTCATTCCAAATGCATGCCAATTCATGCCTACTGTTCTTTTGTGTCAGGTATGTGGTGCATCTGACACTCAGGAGCTTCCACAAAATTTCATTAAGCTCGCAAAAGATACATATACACCAGATCTTATATCAGCATCGGACTGTATGCTTGGTAAGCATGAAATATGTTCATTGCTAAGATGTCTTTGGGGCGTTCATTTTTGTAAAATTTTGAAACCACGTTTCTGCAGGAAAAATTGGATACGGCACTGTGAGTGAGGCTCTGGCATACAAGCTTCCGTTTGTGTTTGTACGCAGAGATTATTTCAATGAAGAACCTTTCTTGAGAAATATGCTTGAGGTATGCCATGTTCTCTTTATTTGAATACTCTAATGTAAACCTCACGTTAGGTGGATGTTTCTTTTGTTTCTCTATTCTTCCTCTAAACCTCTCTGAGAAATTTTCATCGTTATTTGATCAGTATTATCAAAATGGCGTTGAAATGATTAGGAGAGACTTGCTTACTGGCCATTGGAAACCTTATCTTGAACGTGCAGTTACTTTAAGGCCATGCTATGAAGCAGGCATCAATGGTGGTGAGGTATCATCTTATTTTCCGGAGTTCCATCATAGTTAAAATGTTTTACATAAAGTGCTATCATGGTATGATATAATTTGCAGGGGAACAGAACAAAACATTTTTGCTTATAATTGTTTAGTTTGTCGGTCGTTTCACTAATAGATGCTTATAGAGTGAACAGCTTTCTAGATGAAGTAACTTACAGTGGAAATTTAGCTTTATAAATAATAACAAATGTCTTGATATGTACATAGTTGAACTGGATTTTAATTGCTTTATTTTTTTTTTGGCTAATATGCATTTGTGACACTTACTGCTGTGGTGGCTGATTATTGTTGCTTAATAAAACCTTGAAATCATAGGTGGCAGCTCACATCTTGCAACAAAGCAGCTGCAGGGAAATACACGTCAGATAAGGTATCTAACAAAAACTATTGATCTTTTAAATTATTGAAATTTGCATCTGGACAGAATGGACAAGAGTGAGTCAGCAACACTCAATCCACCTGATCCATCTTCTTTGCTTCTGTATATCATGTTCCATTATCTTTGCTTCTATGTATCATGGTTCATTAGATTAGGTATTCATCAACTCAAAAAAAAGGTCCAATTTGTAGCTACAATGGAATGTATCATCATAGTGGATAAAGAAGGGAATTGTGTTCAATTTTTAACATGACAGAAGATAATTGACACCCTACTTAATTTTTTGCTACATTGAAATGTAGCTTAGTGGAGCAAGAAGGTTGCGTGATGCCATTATCCTAGGGTATCAATTACAAAGGGCTCCTGAACGAGATATTAGCATTCCAGAGTGGTATGCAAGTGCCGAAAATGAACCAAGTGTTGGCAATGGAATATCACCTACTTGCCAAATGAGTGAAAGACATTCTCCAACGAACTTGTGAGTTACGGTGCTTCAATTAGCAGACATTCTTATTAGTGGAAGACTATCCTACATTCTCTGATCTCTATCAATTTCTTTGTCTTGCAGGAACATTGATGAATTTGAGATACTTCATGGAGATTTTCTTGGTCTTTCAGATACAGTATCATTTTTAAAGAGCTTAGCAAAACTTGATGATGTCTATGATTCTATGAGAACTCCTGAGAAGCGCCAGATACGAGAATATAAGGCTGCTGCTGGACTGTTTAATTGGGAGGTAATTAGAAAACAAACTTGTTCCCTTTTTTTTTTTTTTTGTTGCACTATTAACAGATCATGATTTACCATATATATTTCTTAGGATCTTATTCAGTGTGATACTCCACTTCAAATAGTGGTGTGGATAAGATGTCTTTTGTTATTGCTTGTCTATGAAAGTAGGCAATTGACAATTAGTTACATTTAATGCATTTTGCTACCACTTAAGTTTAGTGATTGGTTTAGTAATCATCAGCTCCTTCTTGATAGTGCTCATTGTTTTGTAGATAAGTACATTCAACATCTGATTACTGGTTGCTTATATGATTGAATGTAATGGTAGATATTTTCTCTCATCATATGGGGAGTTGTAACACAAGCATTTGCATCCAAACATTCAGCCTCACCATAGCAACTACACATACTCTGGTTTAAATACTAACAACTTACATACTTGTGCTTGGAGTACAGGAAGATATTATTGTTACAAGGGCACCTGGACGTTTAGATGTAATGGGAGGAATTGCTGACTATTCAGGAAGCCTTGTCTTGCAGGTACGATATCAATTTGTGTCCTAAAATGGATTTGTGGGATACTTCCGGAAGTGTTCTTTTAGCTATATATACAAGTGATTTTATGGTTCCCTGTCATTACTTTCTCATCGGTCATATTTCTTTCCATAGATGCCTATCAGAGAAGCGTGCCATGTTGCAGTCCAAAGGAACCATCCAACTAAACATAGGCTCTGGAAACATGCTCAGGCTCGGCAGGATGCCAAAGGACAAGGATCAACACCTGTCTTGCAAATTGTATGTATTAGTGTTCTAATGGGCCTTTCTTTTCAGTTGAAAAAGAACAATTGCTTTCTTGTAATGTTTTTCTTCTTTAAGACTTGAGGAAGTGTGCATCAAACTGAAAATGCAACTGTTGATTTTAGTATTCATTCAAAATGACCAACATGTATATAGAAATATTTTCTTCGTGATATGTTTATCATCTTCATATTTTGGTTGCAACAGGTATCATTTGGTTCAGAACTGAGTAATCGTGGTCCAACCTTCGACATGGATCTGTCTGATTTTATGGATGGGGACAAGCCAATGTCCTATGAAAAGGCCAGGAAATATTTTTCTCAAGATCCATCCCAAAAGTGAGCAAGTATTTTATGCACTGTTTTATGTCTAATTTTGATTGTTATACCCTACTTACATTATGTTTATTTCAGGTGGGCAGCATATGTTGCGGGCACGATCCTTGTTTTGATGAGAGAATTAGGTGTGCGCTTTGAGGATAGCATAAGCATGCTGGTACGAGCAGCCCTCTTGTCATGTAAAATCTATATAAGCCTACTGTACTGTGCTTATTTTGCGCATTATGAAAAATCAATCAAGTTAAATGAGGAAAAATAATTTCTTCCTGCTCTGCATGATATAAATGCTGTAATTATGTATATATCAATTAATTTAGGTTTATCCTTATAGGTTTCTTCTACTGTACCGGAAGGTAAAGGTGTGTCTTCATCTGCTTCAGTGGAGGTTGCTAGCATGTCTGCCATAGCTACTGCTCATGGTAATTTAATTTTTCTAGATTTTCCATCCCTTAGGACTTCATCATATTTAAGTTACATTTCTTTTTAAATGCAAATGAAATGGTAATTTTTATAACCATTCCGAGATATTCGTACTGATTATAGTATGTATCAATGTAACATGAGATCGTATCTGTGAATCAAATGTAGATTTGTACTAAATTAAATTAGGGGTAGAGATGGAAGGAAACTGATTATTCCTTGGTAAGGTCAGAAGTATAGAACTTCATGATGCTAGGTTGTCTCGGGAAATTCTGTATTTGGGAATATCTATTCCTTTAAAGCACAAGTGCATGGGTCAAGAAAATAGAGCATGTAAATATCTGACATACAGGCTCTAGACATATATTAGATGGTAACTAGCTAAATTTTAAACTTTGTGTTCACTCAAATAGGAAAATAAAAATAAAAATCTATTATTGCTATTAATTTCTTCACAGCAAATTTTTGACCAAATCAGGAACTTATAACTTCCGTTCATGTATTACATTTTTATTAGTTATATTCTTAACATGTAATCTATAACAAATGACTAAAAATTGCTTACCTTCTTTGCAGGATTGACAATCAGTCCACGCGATCTTGCTTTGCTTTGCCAAAAGGTTTTAACTTCAGATTTGGTTGATATTCCTATACATGTTTTCTTTTATGAGATTTCATTCATTCTCTAAATTGTTGATTAGGTGGAAAATCATATTGTTGGAGCACCATGCGGTGTTATGGACCAGATGACTTCTGCATGTGGTGAAGCAAACAAACTTCTCGCTATGGTGTGTCAGGTGAGCATGCATCATAACACCCTCTTCAGCTACTGTCCATATCTAGAGATAAATCTGAACATTTATTTGTTTTATTAATTTGTGCAGCCTGCTGAGGTACTTGGACTGGTTGAAATTCCGGGTCATATACGGTTTTGGGGTATTGATTCTGGCATACGACACAGGTTGGAAGGCTATTATTGTTCATTTATTTTATGTTTCAGTATTTTGTCCTATTGCTGTTATTTAACTTCACATGTGTTAGATGACTATGCTGATTTGTTATCTTTCACTTGTCTACTGATTGTTCTTGTATGCCTGTTTTATAAATCAATGCTAGTATCTTGTACTAGTTTCCTAGGAATTGAGAGGGATGAGGGGAACTATGTTAATCTTCAATGACAGACATGTTAAAACATGCATTGTATAATGTATAATTAACATTTTTAGCTCTCTTTCTCATTGCAATAGTAATCATCTTTGCAAGATTTTCCAGATGTCAATGCAATTTCATCTTCCTAATTAAGTTGATTCCCCCTTTTCCTTTATAGTGTTGGAGGTGCAGACTATGGATCTGTTAGAATAGGTGCCTTTATGGGGAGAAAGATGATAAAATCTGTAGCTTCTTCTATTTTGTCTAAATCAATGCCTAGCACAAATGGATTTAAACCTGATGAAATCAAGGATGAAGGCATTGAACTACTGAAAACTGAAGCTTACTTGGATTACTTATGCAACTTGTCACCCCACAGGTTAGACAATCTGAAAAGTCTCCTTTCTTTTCACTTACTGCATGGTTGGGTTATACTAGCCGTTCTATGTCTTGATTTCTGGTCAATTAATTGACCATTGATTGACTTACAGATATGAGCATCTTTATGCTAAGATGCTTCCACAATCCATTTCTGGTGAGAAATTTTTGGAGAAATATGCTGATCACAACGATGCAGTCACTGTTATTGATCCGAAGTGTAACTATGGAGTCACAGCACCGGCTAGACATCCTATATATGAAAATTTCCGTGTCAAGGTAACATTTGTATTGTTTTAGTTTATTTATTGTAGTTTATTTATTCATCTATTTAGTTACTTGAATTGTACGAAATAGAGTGTGATTGTTAAAAAGTAGTAGCATTGGCAATAAATAGATCGGTTTGACCTCCCTCCCAACTGTGATGACTAGAAATCTAAAATGAAGGTAGTCAACACCCATGTCATATGCGGAGATAGTCATGAATGAATTTGATCTTAATATTTTTATTTTCAGACATATGGTGTCTTTTATATATTTATTCTGAATGCAATATAGGAGAATTCAAAGCATATATTTTTAAGTGAAAACCACTTTATCTGTGGGTAAGTTGTAAATGCTTGCAGTTACTAACTGCTAAACCAGTTACATAGCACAAGATGATCTGTATTCTAATTATTTTCTCTTATGCATTATGGTAGGATCGCTAGCTTCTAACCCTTTAAGAAATTTTAATTTACAGTTACGGTTATGTGGTGGATAGGTAATAGAATATGTTGTTGGAGATTTTCTATATATTTATTATTTAAATATATAATTATATTTTCAATGTTGTTATTTTGGACTCCTGACGAGATTCCCTATTTGTGTAGGCCTTCAAAGCACTTCTGACATCTAGAAATTCAGATGAGCAGCTTACATCTCTTGGAGAATTATTGTATCAGGTATATGAAATTGTTTAACTTTTTTAATTTCTATTTATGTTCTTAGGTTGTGTAGACATGAAATATAATGGAAGCCATGCGCAGACAATAACCTTTTTATTTATGTATTTATTATTATTTTAAACATTAAGACAAAAAAATATATTTTACAGTGCCATTACAGCTACGATGCTTGTGGACTTGGATCCGATGGGACAAATAGGCTTGTAGAGCTTGTACAAGAAATTCAAAATAGTGAGGAAGGAACATTATATGGGGCTAAGATTACAGGTGGAGGTTCTGGTGGAACTGTTTGCGTAATTGGAAAGGATTGTGTTCGGAGCAGTCAACAAATTCTTCAGGTAACCTTTATACCTGCTTTCACCTTATATTAAAAGAAAATAAGATTCTAATTAAGCTACCTATACAGATTCAGCAGAGATACAAAGAAGCAACCGGTTATTTGCCATATCTTTTTGAAGGTTCATCACCAGGTGCTGGGAATTTTGGGTATTTAAGATTGCGCCATCGTAATGCTTCCAAGGTAAACTAGTGATCTTAGAGGAAGTATCAGGATAGTGGTAGGATAGAACTATTTTTCTAGACATATTTATCAATAAATTACCATATAATTTCATCAATAAATAAAAACATTACGATCTATTCTTGCAGTTTTTTTTTTTTTTCCTTTCCAATTATCTTAGCAATAGAGTATTATTTGATGCTATGTCGTGACTCAGTTGTTAGAAAACCAACATAGCAGTATTGTACATGTTACTATGGGAAGTCTTTATTTGGACCATGCTACTTTTAAGTGCTTGATGTTGTGCTCTGCTGGATAAGACTATTAGACTCCCCTTTCTACGACTTGAAATTGTTTTAGATGGTTTTGCTTTAAATTATTGACTTATTCTATATGATATTTGGCATGGTTGTGCATACTATGGGTTGGTATTTTGAACTAAAATTGGATCCCAACCGATATAAATTATGAATGGAACCGATCTAAAAGGGCTATAAAACCTATCTAAATCCCAAATCCTTTGGATTTGGATTGGGTTAGACCGGATATATCTTTTTCCTTTTCAATCTTCAAATATTTTTAATAACAACAAAATAACTATGTTTAAATATTGATCAAGTTTAAGATCTAAAATATTTTGATTTCTTTTCAAACAATAAATCAACAAAGATTATGTAATGTGATTCTAGACTCTAATAGCAAAGATTTTTTTTTTTTTAATTTAAAAAAATTGCTATTTAATTTAACATCAATTTTAAGAATATATTACATACATAAATAGCTACTTAAATTAAATTAAACATAGCTACGTAATTATATAGATATTAACAGTAGTTAGGGGAAAAAAAAAAACCACCGACTACCTCGCAATTTATTTTTTGAATTTTATTTAATAAAATTATAATATAAAAATAAAAGAAATAATATAACATTATAATATTATTATGAGTCGGATTAATTTAGATAGGATTTTTAAGATTAGAAATTAGATTGGGTACAACGGAAGATAAATCAACAAGTGCTTTTGAGTATATATTGGGAATCTTGTGATTTTGTTATAGATTCATTTGAAGTCTGATGGTTTAATTAAATTTATATGAATTTTTGGCCTTTTCTTACCTAGAATATGAATTAGGGATAACAATTTGACCCGCTAATTCAGAATTAAATTGGGGGAAATTAAGTTGAAAATGGGGTGTAATATTATTAATTTTATTTTAAGTGGCAAACTGAATTGGTGCAAAAATTGGATCGATTCAAAACACCATTTATATACCTACTTTTTTTTTTTTTTTGTTTTCTTAAACACTTAATTCAATTTTAACAATTAATAATTTACAACTTTTATAATTAACAATATTCCATAATTCACATACATATTTATATTTGCCTTTATAATTATTTACTAATAGAATATTTATTAATCATTTTAATTTAATTTCTATTAATTAGCATTATTTGAAATAATTATACAATTAATATTTTCAATTACATATGGTATGCATAATAATCTAATGGCAAGACTTTTATCTCTCTAGTTTAAAGTTATAGCTTTAAATTATAAAGTATTGTTAAAAATTTCAATTACATAAAAATTATACTATTTTATTTTCATTTAAAAAATGTAAATAAAAAAAATGGATCAATGGTTCAGGTTTTTTGACCCATGAATATTACTCTAATTGAACCGAACTTGTTTGGTTTGAAACGATTCAATTCAATTTAAATCGCAGGTTAGATCAGATTGGATCTGATCTGAACTGACTCATTACCATTTCTAATATGAACTCCATGAAATATGGATGCTTGCTTGAAAGATGTGGCTAAAATCGTTGGTCCTTGGTATTTGGGCATAGTTGAAATCCAAGGGAGCTTGTTCTCGTTCGAAGGAGAATTGTTGAATGTGCGAACACGTTCCACATTAAAATTAAAGAGCAAATTGAGTATTTATTTAAAATAAATTACTCTTCTTAATAATTTAACCTTTTATATTAGAACCTGATGCATAACATATTCCTAAACCTACATGATTCTATGCAAGAACTGAATACCTATTGACACTCATATTTTAGGCCCAACTTTTAACAAATTTTTTATGAAAATATTCTTTATTTGACTTTTGTTAAGCGCTCAACCCACACAGCCAAGGAATGTTTTATTTATTTAAAGGCAACTCAACCAAAGATGAAAACGACAAGAAATTATGAGCTTGGTTCAAAATGACCATATAAATCAAAATTATTAACGCAAATAGAACCCGAAGCACAACATATTGTAACCATGAGGCAGATAGAATGATTCATGTTTCAACTCTTGGTTTTGATTCAGGCAGCTCAAACGCTTCCACAAGTTGTCATTTTTACAAAGTCATTCATGTGTACTTGTTTCCATTTCTATTTAATTTGCATTAGAGTGAGTAAATAAGAGAAAGCCAAACAAAAAGCTTTAAAAAAAAAAAAAAACAGTAACATCATATACATATATGCAACAGAAGTTCCAATTGGAACTTAAAGAAGAAAAAATTCACCAGATTTAAAGTAGAGCACTACCCAAGATTTATTCAAAAGTTACCATGTCGGACTATTTTGTTTATAATTTGCAGACTCTAAAGATACAAAATGAGTCTTAAACTTAAAATAGCATGTTGTTGACATAATCAATTAGTCTATACGTTTATTTATGTACAAAGTGTACATAACTAGATATATGTATATATGTACACACTATGGATAATTACATGCTATTTTGAGGCCAATTCAAAATTATGTACAATTATAGGCTTCAATACGAGTTCCTAGTAACAATCAGAATGAAAAACCAACATAACAAGCAAATAAGCAGGTAGGAACTTAAAATATCAACTTGGGAATAAAAGAAACGGATTTACCTCAAAATCCCAATCTCTATATAAATTTGGGTCATTTTTGTTGCTCCAGACATAAGCATTAATGAGTAAACTCGGAGAACTATCCTGCAATTCCCCTTTAATAGTATACTAATAAAAGCAATCCAAAATGAGAATAGCAATTGCTTCAAAAAGATAGTAAGATCACACTGTATGAACATAAAATGCATTCCACCTTCCATTAGAATTTAACCTTTTGGTAAAAATCATCACCAATAAGGAATATAAGACATTTATATCAATCATTAAAAAATATACAAAATTGTACCTGAATCATATTCCATAGCAACCAATTAATTTTATAGCATAGTGGTTTGTGATCTTCCTGAACCAAATCGCCTTAGTTCTTCAATTGTACCGTTGACTCTATTTTAAATGGAAAGAAAAATTCGTGTTATGATTTGTTATCTTGGGGACCATAATCAAAAAAGTTTTTAAATATTGTTTAATTAGAGTTCCCATAATCCTTGATTAGAATAAAACTAGTATTTACTCGATTAGCTCATATTAGTTTTGAGCAGTTTGCGGGCTTACCAAAATTAAATCACTTAATTTCAGCACATTAAATTAAATAACTAATATAATTTAATAAAAAATATGTATTGCCTAATTTGATAGAAAACATGATTTTCTAACAATTTTCTACTTGAGCTATATATTATTCTTGAAACAGTTATATCACAAAATTCCTTAAGCGCACATCTGTATGCTATTTATCTTTAAACTTTTTCTTAAACAATATAGTCTATCTTATATATTAGTAATAGGAACCACCGCTTCTTTTATCACAATATAGTCATGATTAAACTGCGATGATCATCATACTAATACACTCAATGACATAGATCAAATATGAATGGTAACATGAAAATTACATGCAATATGATCTCAGACATGCCTATATTGAACTGGTCTTTCTTTAGTCCTTAATAAAGTAAATCCAAAGACCTTAATGCAATGCAAACATTGCACATAGAAAACATAAGCTTAGAAATAGAATCATAAACATTAACTCTATTATGCAAAAAAAAAATCCAATATTTAAAATAAAATATATAGAATTAAAATGATTCCCACTAAATTAAGGTATTGTCATAAATAACACCTATATGAGTAGTGTACTCATAAAATACCTTAGGCTTAAACCCTTGGTTAATGGGTTCGCTAGCATAAAATATATTCCTATACGTTCTATAAAAATCTACCTATTCTGAACTTTCCTTAACAACTAGAAACTTGATGTTGATAACACAATAACCTCTAAATTGTCTAATCTCTAGTAAGTGAGCATGTAGTCTTTTATTCTCTTCAAGTAACACATCACTCGTTTGACTGTCTTATAGTACTGCATATCTGGATCACTAAAATATCTACGCAAAACTCCCACTATAAATGCTATGTCAAGACGAGTATAAATTTGAGCGTACATTAGACTCCTTACTACTGATGCATAAAGAATCTTCTATATTTCTTTTCTTTCAAGATCATTATTGTGACACTATTTGAGACTAAATATGTCTTATTTAGCCACAGGCGTATCGCCTAATTTATTATCTTTTATGTTAAATCTAATCAAAAGATATAGGTCTTTTGTGACAAACCAAGGATACCTCAAAAACGATCTTTAGTATCTGAATATCTAATACAAAATAGGCATCATCAAGATTTTTCATTTTGAATTTTGTCATAAATTTTTTGGTTTCATACATTAAGCCTATATCGCTATTAGCGAGCATAATATCATTAACATATAATACCAGGAAAATATATTTACTCCCATTGAACTTGTGATATACACGGTCGTCGTGATATTTGCCTCAAAACCATACAAAGTGAAGACTTGATAGAACTTGTAATACCATTGACAAGAAGCCTGTTTGAGACCATAAATGGATTTATTCAACTTGCAAATCATAGACTTTAGATTTCCTGATACAAAGTTTTCTGATTGTACCATATAAATTGTCTCATCAATGTCTCCATTTAAAAACACAATTTTGACATCCATCTGATGTAGCTTTAGATCAAAATAAGCCACCAGTGCCATTATAGTTCTAAAAGAGTCTTTTGAAGATGTTGGAGAGAAATTCTTTTTGCAATCTATGTCTTCCTTATGAGTAAAGTTTTTGGCGACTAGACGTGCCTTATATCTCTTGACATTATCCTTCAAATTTCTCTTGATTTTAAATATCCATTTACAACCGACAAGTTTTGCACATTCAAGCAACTCAACAAAATTTCAAACGTCATTGTCTTTTATAGACTTTATCCATCCTTCATGGCATCATCCACTTCTGACAGTTAGAACTACGCATGGCTTGACAGAAGTTGATTGGGTTATCCTTTGTTAAACCAACGACATCCTCATTTTCTTGGAGAGAGACGATATAATCATCGAAAATCGCACTTCTCTTCTCTCTAATGGATCTTCTTAATGGCACTTCTTGAGGTTATTGAGTTTGTTCTATGGATGGTACTTGATGAAGAATCTCATTGTTGTCTTGGTCTAGAACAATGTTAGGAATAGGAGCCCGAACATTGTTATCTAGTGTTGGATCTGTGTCTTGAACAACAATAGGTACTAAAGGTGTCCGCGGTCCAGTCTGATCCGATTTTTAGGGGAAAAAAAATAACCGAATCGAACATATTATTTTAACTAAACCGAACCAAACCGATTGGCTAATAAAATTTTAAAATCGAACGGTTTGGTCAGATTTGGTTCGATTTGATTAACGATTTTTAACAGTTTTAGTTTATCATTTTACTCTGACATTCTCTTATTCTATATTATTAATACAACTATTATTGATACAAAGCCATAAAATCTACAAAGAGTATTTAAAAGCCATAAAAAAGTCGGATACAAGACTTTAGTGAAATCTACAAAGAATATTTAAAAGTTGTTAAAAATATTTAAAATTTCTAATTCTTCTATCAAATCCTAACTAAATACACAATTCTAAGTCTACTAACAATTATTAAATCAAATGTTAGGGATTATACAGTTGCTGAATTATGGAAACCTACAACAAAATTATTTGTAGTAGTAACAGAGTTGAATCAGACAAGGGTTTGATTCAAAACCAATCATGTTTGAAAAAGAGATATAAAATCCCCAGGTCTTCTAAACCTCCATTAAAATGTTTAAGAAAAAACAAGTAGATTTCACCAGAGTACTGTAACTCAGCAATGAAAAAAATGATAAAATTACAAGTTTGTCTCTTTATTCTCATCCCATAAAATTATCTTCTTAAAAGGTTTAAGACAAATCTCTTTGCACATCCATGTGATTTTAATTACTAGAATCAAAAGAACAGACTTAAAGAAGTAAAATAATTTCAACAAAGAAAAGTACAATATTAAACGAAAAAGGAAACATAAAAGAATAAAGTCATATGAAAAAGTAGTGGAGATCTCTTGCTTCCAAAAGATAAAATTAATGGTGACACATATCAAGGTAAAAGATCAGAGTATCGCCAGCATGGTAGAGTGATAAAAGGAAGTTCTATCTGCATCCTCACAAGTCACAATCCAGAAGTCAACAAAAAATGGAGAAGAAAGATAACCAAGAGCAAAGAAAAATGGAAGCAAAGAGAGAGCAACAGATAACATCAAGCACACCACAGACACGCAACACCATTTATTACCTCCATGGAGCCACTGACTCGAAATGCCTACGGTGGTGGAATGTACGATGCTGGACAAGAAGAAGGTGTAGATCAATTTAGACAAGGAAAACCACGGGCTAGTGAAACCCAAAGTGCGGCTAGGGTTGCGACTTGCAGCGATGACGACTTGCGAGGCGAGGGTTGCGAGTTATGAACTTGCGGCGAGGACAGAAACAGAGAAACTAATTTCATTCTGAAATTATATACATACATAGTTACATACATACATATATATATTTTTAATAACGGTTTGGTTTAGAAATTGAAAAAATCGAACCGAACCGTTAGTGCAACGGTTTGGAAAAAAAAAAAAACCGGGACCGTTTAATTTTTAAAACTATCCGATCCGATTCGATTTATCGATTTTATACGATTTGGTCCGATTTTTGGACACCCCTAATAGGTATAGAGATTTGATCACCATCAATAATAGATTATTCTTTAAAGACAATATTCCTTATATTTTCTTCCCTCCAAACTTAACATCTTCAAGGAATCTCACATTTTTCGTTTCAAAGAAGGATCTTGATGTGAGATCATAAAACTTGTAGCCCCGAGAGTGTTCAGCTTAACCAACGAAATAGCAGCTAACCATCCTTAAGTCCAATTTTCTTTCATGTATCCTAAAAGGTCATGCCTCGGTTGGACAACTCCAAATGTGTAAGTGCATAATACTCAGCTTTTTGTTTGTTCAAAGGTCATAGGGGGCTTTAGCAACTGCTTTGCTTGGTACCATGTTAAGGATATACACTGCGGTTTTTAATGCTTATCCCAAAAGTGACTCTGTCAAAGAGAAATGATTAACCATACTCCTTATACCGTTCTTGCTGGGTTTGCTTGGTATGGTGTAGTGTGGAACAATTCCACACTCATCAAGGAAAATTGCAAATGGTCCTGGACGTTGTTCTCATAATCTGTCATACCTCCCGTAGAACTCACCACCACGGTCCTATTTGACAGCCTTAATTTTCTTTCCAAGTTGAAGTTCAACTTCAGCTTTAGCTTTAAAAGACTTGAAAATGTCAAAAAATTGCGACTTTTTATGTATCAAATATAGGTAAACGAACCTAAAGTAAGCATCTATGAACGTAATGAAGTACTATTAACAATTCTATGAAGCCGTAGGGAATGAACCATATATATCAGTATGTATTAAGTTTAAAGACGTCTATAGCTCTCTCGACACCTAATTTTGTAATGCTTGTTCGTTTCCCCTTGACGCACTCATTGAAAACTTGAAAGTCTGTCAAATCTAAGAGTTTAAGAATTTCATCTGACATAAGCCTCTAAATTCTATGCTTAGAGATATGACCTAAATGCTTATGCTATGGTGGCAGAATTCTCACATAATTTTCGTTTTGTACCACGTGAATTTGTTTACAATATTTTGTTTTAGGAACTAACAACATCAAGCATATATAAATTATAAATTAAAGAATCAGAACCAATAAAATTTGAATTTTAATAAATACTAGCTTTATTATTTCCAAAAGAACAAGAAAATCTTCATTTGTTCAAACTAGAAATGAAAATTAAATTCCATTTAAAAGACGGTGCAATAAATGTCTCAAACTAATCCAAATAAAATCTAATTTTCAATTGTATTCTAAAAGTCCCTATAGCCTCCACTGCAACTTTATTGTCTTCACCCACAAAGATGAATTTTTCAGTATTACTTAGCGATCGACTTTACAGGCAACCATGCATAGACATACTTATGTGAGTAGTAGCACTAGAATCTATCTACCAAGTATCTTTAAGTAAATAAGCTAAATTAATTTCAAAACAAACTAAAGTTAGAAGCATACCCTTCTTTATACGCCAAGAGGCTTGTTTATGACACTCCATGTGTCCAGACTTCTGGCAAAAATAGCAAGTAGACTCCTCATCCTACTTTTTTTGTTTATTCTACTGAGATGATCCTTCTACAGCAACCATAACTTTCTTATTTTTCTTGTTATGAGAGGTTGAGGCCAAGCGAGCACTCTCAATCTTTTCTCGTTGCTGCCTCTCTTCTTCTTGCACACAGTGAGATATAAGCTCATTGAGGGACAATTTGTCCTTCTAAGTGTTATAACTCACTTTGAATTATCCAAAGTGTGCAAGAAGAGAAATCAAAACTAAGTGCAAGAGAAAGTTCTCAGACAACTCTAATTTAAGCAACTTGAGTTTTAACGCAAGATAAGACATCTCCACGATATACTCCATTATGTTCTCTTTGCCCTTATACTTCATATTGATGAGTTTAACCAAAAAGTTGCTCGCCTCTAACTTTTCATTATTGGCAAAATATTGCTCAATATCTTCTAGTAACTTCTTGGCGCTATTGCCCTCAGTAATAAAGCATTGAAACGCTTCTAGAATAGAGCGTTTCATGATCATCATGTACATTTGGTTAGACCGATCCCACTTTTCAATTTTAACCTCATTGGAGTTTTCTGAAGTAGCAGTGAGTCGATCCAACCGTAGTGCAAGATCCAAATCTATATAACCAAAGAAAACCTCCACGGTTTCTTTCCAACTTTAAAATTCATCTCACTCAATATTAGGATGTTACTTACTTGGGTATAAACAATTGTAGTAGTAACAATATACACTATATAGAAAATAAAACAAACAAGCATACTCATATTTAACAACCATTTCATATAAATAAAACAAGACATGAACAAAATAATCTAAATTGGGGATCCATCTCAAGATACCTAGCACAACACTAATTTCTAGTATTTAGACAGAGAAATTAATTGTAAGTGGTACTATTAGTGCAATGATCAAATATCGATAATTAATTCTGTCAAACAACAGCCTTTCTTTGAATCAACTATTTTTCACATGAAAAGTAAAAGTTTTTATAATCAAGCATTTATCATCGCAAACGCATTGTTATTTGGCTTCCTTTGAGCCAAGCACAAGTCGCATAAATAAGTCCGCACAAACATCTATATATTTTTAGTTAAATTAATCTTCACAATAGAGATTACTTTGATAACATGCTATTTCAATTAATTTAATTAAAAATAGTATACTAACTAGATAAAATAACTATATAAAAAATGTTTGACATGAAATTTTAAGCAGATAACTCCAATTCTGTAGTGTTTCCTTAATTAAATATATATATATTTTTAAGTCAATAATGGTCAACTCTAAAACTAATTAGGTTAAAAAACTCATATTCGTATATTAGATTCGTTAATCTAAACTTAGACCCAAAAAATGTTAAAGGCCATAAAATGTCTTTATATTTTCAAAAATTAATTTTGGACTTTAAAAAAAATTGTGCAAGAATCTCAAAATAAAGGGAACAAAATAACCTTAGCTGTTGAAAATAAAATTTTGATAAACTAACAACAATACAATTCACAACGATTTAGTGTTGGAGAGCATGACAAATGTCATCAAATTACTGATATGCAACTCAATATTACAAAAGAACCTTATAAAGATCCAATTCTTGTTTCTGCCAAAAAAAATAACCATCAAGAATCTATGATATTCAATCTATTCATAGATAGCGTATTTTACTAGAACTCGCAACAAAAGATGGAGGTCATCCACTTAAAATCAACCTCTTACATAAACAATACGATGTCAAAATCCATGAGTTGAATAAATAAGAAAATAGTCAGCAATGAAAGGAAATAAAAGAAAATTTTCAAACTTTCATCGATCTAGCCATGGCGCCAAAACGAAAAAAAGAATTATTAAAAAACCAAAATTTCTTGACAAAATTTCTTTAATGGCAGAAAAATTGCAATTATCCTTTTTAGATTTGAATACAATTAATCATAATTATAAACTATTATTGAATATGAATTTTTTTGAAGACAATAATAATAGTTTTCAAATCAAATAATACTTCAAATCAAAATCATGAGATTAGAAACATCAGTTTATCATGGATTGAAAATAAATTTAATTCTTAATGATTAAACATGAAGAGGTTTTGATATCACTTGTTAGAATTTAACATTTTGGTAAAAACCATCATCAATAACAAATCTAGGAACATTCATGTCAGATTATCAAGAATTAAAGAGAAATATACGGAAGTATATCTGAATCTATAGCAACCAATTAATTTTGTAGGAGAGTGATTTGTCATCTTCTTCAACAAAATCGTCTTAGTTGCTCAATGAGACCCTCGTCTCTATTCCAACTGGGGAGAAAAAAATGTGTTATGATTTGGTATCTTAGGGAGCATAATCAAAAGAATCTTTATATATTGTTTAATTAGGATTTTCAAATCTCCTAATTTAAACAAAATTGGTATCTATTCAATTAACTTACATCAATTTTGAGCAGTTTGCAAGCTTACCAAAATTAAACTACTTAATTTCAGCCCATTAAATTAAATAGCTAATATAATTTAATATAAAATATATGTTGCTCAATTTGATAAGCAAGGTGATTTCCTAACACCTTCACCATCCATATCTAACAAAGATAGCCAATTATAGTTAAATTGTTTCCATGTCATTTTGGAGAAAAAGTGATTTAGTGTGCCTATACATGTTCCACATTATTTAGGAAGTTAAGTAGTGATATGCTTATAAGCAAGAAGGCAGAGCTAGAATTTTTTTTTAGAGGGGGCTGAAATTTAATTTATTTTATACAAAGTAAAAAATTAGTAAGAGTTACAGCAGATTATATTCAATCCAATACTAAATTTTCCTTTGATTACAGGATAAACGCGACCTTTGATGCTATATCTATGACTGCAAAATTTAATTTGCAATCATGACTATCAATATTTAGCATTAAGATTTAATTCAAACCATCAAAACATTAATGATTCGAAGAAGCATAAAGAAAACGATCGCGAATTAAAAGAAAGACAAAAACGATTACGATTAAAGGCCAATAGAAAAGAGGTTGCAGAATTTCTATTTTCCATCGCATAGCCAAGCAAACTCGAGCTAAAAAAACAAAAATCTTTTGGTTGAAGGCACCCTAATTAATCGAATTCTACGATGATCGGAGGTAAAAACTCAAAATTAAAGGAAAGAAAAAGAAAATACCGATAGACAAAAAAAAACATTTTGGTCCTTTCATCTGATTAATAGCTGAGAAAGAGAAACTGACCAGCCGTTGAAAATGGCAAGAGAGGTTTGAGGAACTCTGTACAAGAGAACGCGAACAAATTGGTCAGCCATGAGGTTGCCATAGACGAACACGCTGTGAAAGCTCTGAGACTGAACTGCTACTCCTGTTGCACTCATTTTCACTGATTTTATCGATTCATCTCTCTCCTGAGTTATTTATGGGTGTGTGTTAGGCGAGAACTTTTTCTATACAAGAAATATATATAAATTATGAGTACAGCACAAAAAAAAAAATATAAACCCAGATGAATGTGAGAGATAAAACAATATTAAATCTTTAAAAACAAAATAAGAGACGAAAAAAATTTAAGTCTATATCTTTTTTAAAATATGCTTACTGTTTAATATAATTTTGGTATTAATATAACTGCTGTATGGTAAAAAAAATTAGTGTTATAGGAAAATCCTTTCCGTATTACGGATGCAGAAAGTTGTAAATATAATAAAAAAGAGAGAAAAATAAATAAGGTATGAATATAGAAAGAAGAAAAGTGTTAAATTTGACTAAAGAATTTGAATCTATTAAAATATACATATTTTTCAATACATCAAAATTGTATTGAAAAAAAATGTTTCTTGTCATAGAGAGTATTTTTATTTCTGGTTTACTAAAGAGAGGGAATTACAGTCCCACACATTTTGCGATGATTATCACTAATTAATTTCCCATATCTTTTGATATTATTTTTCTTTCTGCATTTTATTTTACTTTTTGAAAAAAATATTTAAATGCATTAATATTTTCATTTTATTTCTTTACAATTTTTAAATTCTTCTTACCCTTTTTTTCTTCATTCCGATTCATTATTATTTTGATTCTAAATCAATTTTTATTACTGATTGATAAATGCAGCATTTAATTTTAAAAAGAGTTTGAGGATAACTGCTGCAAGAATGGCCTAAGTGGGAAAAAATTTCCCTGTTGATTGGCGTACTATATATAAAATATATATTTATCAGAGTATTGACCCACAATAATAAGTAATCATCTATAATTGATGTTCTATAAAAAAAAAATCGATAGAATCAAAATGTTAAAAATATGAAGGAAACAAAATGGTCAATAAATTTCAGAATTTAGTCCATATTTTGATGACAAATTGTTCCAATTAAACAATTGTGCCTATCCTCAAAAAATTTAGTTTTGCCAAAATTCGATCCAACCAAAAAAAGTTAGACCATACTTATGCAATCAACAAAAAGATGATATTGAGTTTTTTTTTTTTTTTTTTTTCCTTTGAAAAGAGAATACATAATTTGATTAGATAATTACAATTTTAAGATCTGTCTAAAACCATAGAGAGTAGGTGAACAAAGTTTGAATGACAGATTAACGTTCGCATATAGGAACTGCCTCTCAAGTCTCAACCCAAAAGAATCCAACATCACATGTTCATCGGCACTGGACTGGATGACTGGTTCAGTATGTCCAACAAACTTTCTTTTGGTTCCATCTCCTCATGCCATAGAGGCAGCTGGTCTCCCGGGTAAAAGTTCCTGGTCACTCCCTCGGAGTTTATCTGTTAATTCACAACAAAAAAACTTGAGGATCCGTAATAATCTAAAAGCGGGCAGATCACAGAGCTTGTGCTTTGAGAAAAATCTTACAATGACAGTGCGAACAACTCCACCACTAGCACCATCACGCGCAATAGCAAGGGAAACTGCCTTGACAACAAGTTGCTGTAATCATCACAAAAACACATTAGAACTGAAGCTTAGACAAACTTTGACCGGAATTAACAGGTCCCCGTCTAAAAAGAACGAAAAAAGGGGAAAAGAATAGAAGGCATAATAAATGATATGTCCTTGTGCCCCATACCCTTCATCCTATACTGTAATGCGTATGTAACTTCTAGTATTGTAATGCATACAAATTAAAATGACATTACAATCCCATACATTCAACATCCAATGGAACTGTGGAATAATTTTCTAGTAATCATGCTTAGTTGCCTACATATTTTCTTTTCGAGTATCAATTAATAACACCATAATTTAACAATAAGGTTAGGTCCAGAGTCAAGTCAAATTAAAATACCAGAAAACTATGGTGTATTTGATAATAATTTCGATTTTTGATTTCTAATCTTTTTTCAAGTCGTTTTTAATTAGATATGTTAAGTAACGATTTTTAATTTTGTTTTTCAAATTTTTAAGGAATCACTATCAATTTAGTACCACATTTTGTGTAATATTTTGTGAACCCCCCTAGGTATGTAAGCTTTCCTTGTTTTGTTTTCTTCATCAATTTTGCAGGACTTCTCAAATTTTAGATACAAGTAAAATTTAAGAAAAATAATAGTAATAATAAACATAAAATTGATGATAGATAATAGATATGACTCCTAATTTTAGCAAGATATTAACGTATACAAGATAAAATAGTTTTCTAACTTAAGAAGTCCTAGTTGGCAAAGGATTCAAAAATTAAATAAACAAATATAATTTAATAAAGAGGATAATACCTCTCCTTATTTAAATAAGATATTTGGTCATTAGTAACTCTTTGACGAGTCAATTTGGAGAAGTTGAGAACCCCTTAGGTACGTAAGCTTTCCTTGTTTTGTTTTCTTCATCAATTTTGTTAGACTTCTCAAATTTTAGACGTAAGTTTGAGAGTTACATAAATTAATACAAGTTTAAAAGGTTACAATAAAATATAATATTGTTGAAAGCTTAAAAAAGCTTAAAACTTGACTCAATTAAATAATTTAATTTTTTTTATTTAATCTAAGGTTTTATGCATTGGAACGAGGACTTTTCATATTAACAATGAAATTTTATTCTTGAAAAATTCTAAATAGGTATTACGTTTGGCTTCATTTGGAAATCTTTCCATTACATTATAATTTTTGAAATTTTAATTATGTTAACTTAGAGGTCTAGATGATTCATTGAAATCTGATCTTGACCAAAAATACTTATATATTGAATTTTTTATGTTTATATTCAAATCTGTCAATTTTAAAAGAATAAGCCTTTTTCGAAATTTTTAAGTATCTTCTTATTATAATTTAAGCCCAAGTATTTTATGCATATAACTAGACTCAATAGTTATTATTTTGACTTTTGAATCGCTGAAAAATGTATAGTATTGAAATTTCTATGGCTTCCTAAATTTAAAATTTTATGTAAATTGTGAGATTGAGACAATTTAAAACGAAAAGAATGCCAAATTTTAATATGTTTAAGAAGTTAAAAGTATGTGAAAATTTTATGACACAATATGCTATGTTAGGTATATTTCATACAAATATCGTGATTTTTTTATATAAAAATAATTTTTCAATTATTTTTGAACAAGAGATGTTAATGTCACTAAACATTTTTGACAACCGATTTTTGGACCTAACTTTTCCCACTAAAATGATCTCAAAATTATTTGAAATTTTTTTCAATAGATATATGATTATTTATAACTTTGAGCATGAAAATCAGTTTCCAAAAAGAGTTTGATATGATTTTTATAAAAAATCTTTGAACATGTCACGTGCTACATTGTGTGAATTAGACATGTGTTTAGATAAAATAAAATAAAATATTTTTGTATACCAAAAAGGAAATTACGAAAACAAATAAAAATTTTATGTATAAACAAATAATAGGACTACAAATAAAAATTAAATAATAGGACTACAATACTTAATATGATTAATCTTAAATAAACAAATAAAAATTTTATGTGTGATTAATCTTAAATAATAGGACTACAATACTTAATATATTTACTAATGTAAAATTAACGGGAAGTGGACTCTATGTTAAGCCTAAGTAGCAGTAGATACCTCACTTTAGGTTTTTATGTTGAAATTTTGAATTGTGCCTTGGTCATGAATAGGCTAGCTTTCAATTGATGTCATTTTCCAATATTGGTTTGAGCTTGGTTTTACTTCTACAGGTAAGTAGACTAACCCTACTTGTAACATTAAGTATTATTTGTTTTATGTATAAACATTTTCATGGTTGTTCTCATTTATATATTTTGTTTTGTGATCGTTATGGATAAATAGACAGTGTGGTATCATTTTAGTATGTATATGTGCTTTGCATTTGCATAATTGGGTATTGGTCATATAGTGTAAGCATATACATATGCATGACATTCAAAACTTTTGATGTTGAAACATCATATTTTAAATTATGCTTTCGAATTTAAAATCAAACAATTTTTTTTAAAATGATTTTGATAGAATGCTTTTGACTATCGTATGGTTGGACTCTGATTGAGAGCATATTGTTTGTTTTGGGCTATATAGAGGAGGTATTCTTGTGATAACAGAGGGCATTTGGTTCCTTACCATATGATTTGGACGTATTTGCAAGTGAGAATTTGTTATGAAATTTCAGTTTCGACCCTACGATTTTTTTATGACTCACTTGCATTTACCCTTCATGCATGCCAATCACCGACAGGTGATTTATTGTTTTAGTCGCCGACAGATGACATTTTGTATTGGTCGCCAACAGGTGGCATTCTATATTGGCTCCACCATTCATACGATAGAATTCATAACATTCTATAAAATATAGTTTTCAAAAGTTTTATTATGAGTCGTGACATATTAAGAAAGATCGTTTTTGAACGTTTATTATGAGTAATGATCTATTAAGAAATATAAGTTTTTGTATGTTTTATTTCGGGTCACGACATTATTTGAAATATGATCTTCAAAGATTATTATTTAAGTAGTCACCATGCATTTTATCGACTTTCATATTGAAAACATGAGCATTGACCTTTTATTTGCCTTAAATAAATTATTTGTTATATATGATTGCTTAATATTCCTTGTATAGTGAGTTTACTAACTAAGTGATATCACTTGCTCAAATTTTATTTACCATTTTTTCAAAAAATTCCATGAAAAGGATTTAGCAACATCTTTAAAAGTTAGTTGGTTCTTTAGGTTAATTTTGGTCTAGCGTACTAAGTTTAAAAAATTTTGTTGCTAAATTGTATTATTATTGAGTTTTACATATATTAGTCTTGAGGATATTAATGTTTTAAATTGACGATATTATCATTAGTAAACTATTTGGGAACTTTATTTAACATTGATGACTCTCTTTTGGTTTATTTACGTATTGAAAATTTCGGCGAGTTACATTATGATTCATAAATCTTAAAAATAAATTTTTTTTTTAATTTGATTTATGTCTCTTTTTTTTCATTTTCATCAAACATCTAGTAAATTAAGTAGCTTTTGTGTTCATAGATATCAGAAAAAAATGATTAAAAACTTAAAATTTATAAATAATAAAAAAAAAAAAGTTCTTTAATTTTTAAGTTTTTTAAAGAAAAAAAAAATAGCAAATGTCACCAACCAACTTGTTAGTGATTTTTTTATTTTTTTCACCAAGTAAAAATATTTATCAAAACATATTTGCGATTATTTTTACAAAAGAATCAGAAATTATAAAACCTAATCCTTATTAAACATGGCCTATGACCCTAAACCAATAAATTCATGCATGTGCAGATACATACCTCAGCTTCATCCTTGGTCATTCCTTCTTTCCAAGCTTGATCAAAAAATCCATATAAGTAACTGGAGCCAGATCCTGAAAAAACAAAAGCATATTGTAACAAAAGTATCCCACAGATGTAGATTATAAATGGGTTATACATCACTCTATGTCTTTAACAATGTGTGTACTAAAGAGATTTTCATAAGATTAAAAGTTAATGAAACTATCAAAAATAAAATGATAGACTAATCAATAAAATGGGAAGTGTAATTGAGGTTTATTAACCTTGATAAGACACCAAATAGACCGAAGAGAAAAATATATAAATGGATAAATTAAGATAAGAAAACATACCTCCAATGGTAAAGGGCTGCTCTATTATTGTACCACCAAGTGGAATGCCGTAAATTTTACCCCCTTCATACTTGTCCCACCCACCAACTATCAGACCAGTTTGCAACATGTTCTGTCAGATCAGACAATAATGGTAAATTAAGAGTTTGAGAGGCCTCACAACTTGCATCATATTCATGGGCACATAACAGGAACCTTATTTTCTCTTCAGCTGACAAGTGCATATCAATGTTCTCTCTCCCTCTCTCTCTAAAATGCACATCTATAGCTTATAATCTTCATTGTTGCAGTTGACATTATTATCATTATTACGGAAACAACTCCATCAGAATTCATAGCTTATCAGTTAAAGTCTGATATTACCACGTCATAAAATAGACTCAGAGCTCATAATCTATAAACACAGTATCTCCAAAGTAATGTATATATGATTGTATGCACGTGTGTGCTGTTAATATCTAACACTTCAAACCATGACCAAATTATGTCAAAACATATTTATTCAAATGCTTTTTCTCATAGTAACCCAATTATGATCCTGTACATAAGCTCATAACCTGAAAGGATTATAAGATGAAAACTTTCTTTTTTTATGGATTTATGTTGCTAAGTAGAAACAACATATATGCATGCATGTTATGTCAAAATATATTTATTCAAATGTTTCTTTTTTCTCATAATAAGCCTTTTTTGTTCCTGTATATAAGCTCATAACACATGTCTGAAAGATTTTATGATGATAAGTTTCTTTTTTATAGATTGTTGTTGCTAAGCAGAAACAACATATATGCATGCATCACTTCTGCCTAGAGCTTTCCTATTCACCAATAAACTGACTAATAATTGTTTCAAAGACCATTTATTCTAACACAACAGTATAGCCGTACTTAAAAGCATACAGATTGAGGACCCAAGCAAATTCAGGACCTAAGATTAAGTATTGATTTCCAAATATATAATACATATTCAAAAGGAGAAAACAGAGATGAAAAAAGCAAAACAAAATTAAAAGAGAAACAACAAGACTCCGGACCTTGTTATTATAAGATAACAGTCTGACAAGGTTTGCTGCTACTTTGACAGTTGTAGGCTGGCCTAGTTGTATCCTATGAAAGTTAAAATTCAATAGCAGTAAGAGGGCACAAGTCTACACAACATGCCTTGAAACATGAAAAAATTACCGATATTTTTTATCAACATTTCATGTGTACTAACATAGAAGGGGCAAAAAAGACAAGGAACAACTTTACTTACGTGTGCTGATGGAGGAAATGACGTACGTAGTCAGAGACGGTCTGCGAATCAGCTGCCTGCATGATGCAGAGAAGTTCATAAAAGCAAAATATTATACTAGTAATAAAGGCATAGTATTAATTCCTGAATAAGGAAAAAAAATCAAAAATCAACCTCACGACAGTTAGAACAGTTACATAAATTCCTGCAAAATATGCCACTTCTTCTATATTTTTACTAGATTCTTAGTTAATAAATAAATTTTACCCACAATGTTATGTATGCGCAGAAGGGAAAGAACATTCCTAATACAAATATGAACAGCATGAAACCAAACACAATAAAAAAGAGAACACTGGGTTTAATAAAACTGTATGTGGTTACTTTAATCAAAGTTGAATCTAACATGTTTCAAGTGACTGTCAATAAGCAGAATGGAACATCAAATCAACAATTTGCAAGTTTTAAGGGCTTAAATCATATGATTGAAACTCAAACTTCAATGTTCAATTCACCCCTATTGATATAGCCATATGCAAAGAACCAACACTGGAAAGACACTAGAAAGAATAATACCGATCCAGAGCGACAAACGTAGACATTATCAGTAAGCTGGGTAATCTTGTCTGAAGCTCGGTTGGCAACATAAACTCCTAAGAATAACAAATAAGACACAATATCACATTGTTAAAATAAAAATCCTAAAAAAATAAATAATGCATCATCTTTGGAGTAAATAAACAAAATAAAGAAGAAAATTTTCAAACCCAATAACATCAACTCATCAAGAACCGAAAGAGCGAGCATCCATCTCACGGTGTTCTCTCTTTGAATCCGTAACTAGAAAATTAACAATTAGGGTTGTGAATAAAGGAGTTAGGGTTTAGTACCAGTGCTGGTACGAGAATCGGCACCGAGGACTACACCACCGTTGTAAGTGACGCCAATGATGGTGGTTCCCATGGAGTGAGGAGCGTTTAGATCCAAGTTGTGATCCATGACTCGGACGGTTCGATAAAGAACACAGACTCAGAGTGACTCGAAGGCGATGATGATTTGAGGAATGACAATGAAATAGAATGTTACTGAGTTTTGAGTTGTCTATTTGCCCCAGTTGACTTGAGCTACAAGTTCTCTCTCTATTTTTTTTTTCCACTCTCTTTGTATTTTGTTTTCCTATTTTATTTTTCCGGGATTTCTAGATTAAAAGCCCAATCAAGGCGGGTTGGTCTCCCAAGCCCATATTTGAGAAGTATCGGGTCAGATTTTTTTTTTTTCGTGTCTAACATGCTAGCTATAACGTTGAATTAATTTAATTTAAATTAGTTCAACTCTATATTAAAATTAATTTAATTTAAGCTAATAAAAATGAGTCCAAATATATGCTAAATATGAATGAGTTGGCTTAATTTAGCCTAAATTGTTAGTTATATATTTTTTTAGTTAATTGATTTTATAAATATATCAAAAATTTGCTTAATATCATTCATATCACGTTTGATTCGTCAAATTGAAATATAATTGGAATGTACATGGTAATAAGAATTAATTAAATGAAAATAATATTATCATTAAAATATTTGTTTCAACAATATTATTAAAATAAATGATAATAATAATAAAATAAAAATTATTAATGAAGTAAAGTTAGAAAATAAATTTTTTCTAACTTTTAAATAAGATAAAATAGAAAAAATTATAAATGGTTACACAAATGTGTGAGAAAAATGTAGTATTATAGCGTATTTTTTTTAGGGATGTTAGAGGAATAAAGATTACTACTACAGGTATAATAATTTATATTCAATTACAGATTAATAATTAAATTAAACACATAAATACCTTAAATTATTTTTAATATAATTTATATTATTGTTAACTGAACATAATATAAGATTAATAATGAATGATCAACCATGTGTTTAGCCCAAGTATCATCATCTACTATGAAGTCTCAAATTGGATCAATCATATCCCTTTGATTTGATTAATTCTCAAAGACAACTATTTATGTAAAAAAAAAAAAAAATTTAAAGATTGACACATGATTAAAAAATATATTATTTTATTATATTAGTTATCTTAGATGTATTTTTACCCAAATATTATCTCAATTTATTCCAAATTTTATTTTGATTTAAAAATCTTTTCACCACTTTTTAACAGGTTCAATTAAAACTCTTTATTATCAAAATTGATTATAATAGGTTTTAAAATTTTAATAAGCTTTTGCTTATCAATTCTATCAAAAGGGCTATTGATCATGCTCTAAAGTAGTAGAAAAGTGACTAAATTAAAATAAAATTTAATATGAGTCATTTATATCTTATCAAAATATAAAGGAGTTGTTCTCTCTTTAAAGTTCAATAAGCAATTATTACATATTATCAAATTTTTATAAATTTATTTACAAGTAAATTATTTTAAATAAATGATAATTACATATCATAACAATAAAATAATTTATTTGAGCATATCCTTATTTAAAACTAATTATATAGGTACTAAAAGCATATAATAGAAAATTAAATATAAAAATTCAAAATAGTAAAAATATTATTTACTATTGACTTCTTATATCGTAAGACTTTAGTTGATTTGAAAAAAATAATAAGTTAGCAATAATATGCATAATAAACATAATATAAACTTTCAATTTAAATTTTATTTTGAACTGACTAACCTGGACCTAACTCATATCCAACTTTTTTTTTTTTTTTTTTTGGGTTATTTGAGGAGAATATTGACATAATATAACATTTTTTCACTGTACATTTCACTTTTTCATTTCTCACTCTAAAACAGCTTTTTTGCTAGGTGAGTTTACTGCTTTGCCCTTAGTTTCTTTTTCTTTTTTTGTTCCTCTTTCTCTCTCTCAACCTACATGTCGATATCTCTTCTTTGTCTAACCCACTCCATTCGACTAGGAATTCTACTACCATTGTCTCCCCGACACAAGTATATGTTGTTCTATGTTTCTTGCTTCGTCATGTTTATCAACTTTGTAGTCCTTTATATAGTCCATCATCGACAATAAGGTCGAGCAAAAACAGTGGAGGCAATGATGAAACACATCCTCGTGAGAAACCCAATTTACTTTCTTATCAAAATATCCCTATAAAAGTAGATATTCCATTGCACATAATATGGTAATTTTTTAAAGCCCTAAATTTTTTTGGGGTGTAGACCGTTGATACTTGTGTCTTTATGTGTTTTTTGTTTGTGCTGTATGGTATTCTAGAGTGGCCATTAATTAGGAAAATGAGAATAAAAATGACGGAGCTTTTGGTTTTATGAAACATTCCACAAAGATATCTTATAATAATGACTTTTCTGTTTCAGTTGTTGCCACAATAAGTGAGGCCAATAGGAGAACTGGGTTGCTAGTGGTGACAAGGAGCTGGTGTTCTTGTTGGGAAAAAATTGGTAATTGCGGAATCATTTCCCACCACCAGATTTACGGGGGAGCAAACGATAAATAAAGTAGAGAGCAGGAACAAGGAAATAACACACAGAGAATTTACGTGGTTCACCCCAAAAGTGTAAACGGGCTACTCCACACAGAGCTACTTTTATGCCTTCACTATAGTGATAATAATACAACAGTGTTTATCACAAAACACTCACATCAGTTACAGAGTATACCCAGAGAATAAATCTCAACACTCACTGAAAAATGTATTTATCTCTCACTATAGATTTTTCCCTCACACTATGTGATATTAACGTGAATAGTAAATTTACTATTCACCAAGGCTCGTACATATGAATAGTAAATTCACTATTCACTTTTTGACTTCCTAATTAATATAGGAACAAGGCACTCTGCTTATCTCTGTTTCTTAATCTCTCTCTCTCTCTCTTTTCTCTTCTTCTCAATGTAGAGAGAGTTTCTGCAGAGAGCTCTCCTCTTCTCACTTCTCTACATTTTCTTGGAAGGGGATCTCAGAAGAGATCCTGGGATATTATTCTGCTGAGAATTCTTCTTCTATTTATAGAAGAAAATAGAGCTATTATGAGGTAAGCAATGACCTCACAATCTTCTTCTTCTTTGACTGCTACTTCTTCAATGGCTGCTGTCCACCATTTGACAGCCACCATTTTTGAAGCCATCATTTCTGAAGTTTTCTGGAGGCTTCAATTCCTGACAATCTCCCACTTGGAAACAGATTTCAATCTTGTTTCCACACATGACCACTGCGACAACATTTTCTGGATTTGTTACGTCCGCAGTCAAACTGAGGTTGAACAAAGAACTGTTGGGAAAAAATTGGATAATTGCGGAAATTCTCTGTGTGTTATTTCTTTGTTCCTGCTCTACATTATCTATCGTTTGCTCCCCCGTAAATCTGGTTGTGGGAAATTATTCCGCAATTATCCAATTTTTTCCCAACAGTTCTTTGGTCATATAGTAAGAGTGTTTGATTTAGAAGATTGCTGAAGGCTTCTGTTGAGAGTTTGGGCTAAGGGACATTTGCAACAGTATATAGGATAGTTTTGGAGGTTGGCATTATAGTGGCTGTTAAGAGGCAAAAAGATGTAACCATTTCATATATGAAATTTAAGGAAAATATTGAAGTTATGGGTGTTATGAATCATAAGAATTTAGTCCCTTTAAGCGCCTACTATTATAGCATAGACGAAAATTTTCTTTTATATAATTACATGCTTATAAGAAGATTATTGCCCTTTTGCATGGTGAGCATTTTGTTTTCTGTAACCTCTTTATTTTTTTATT